>WBNH01001754.1:0-73416 GCA_013401255.1 Urocolius indicus | reverse complement strand
TTCCCTTCCCTTCCCTTTCCCCCCACCCCATGGCCATCTCCCCACTTCCAGGAAGCTGAAGTTGACACCTGTCTATTTTCTGAGAGGCAGCCTGGGCTGGTCCCAGGGCCCATCCCAGTTCCAGTGCTGCTCAGAGCCCCGCAGCCCAAGGGACGTTGCCCCTGGCCTGAGCTCAGCACGCAGCCCCCCGCCGCTCCCTTGGCCTCGCCGCGGGAGGATTTGCACTCACAGACTCCTCATCCGACCAGAGACAAGGCCAAGCTGACAGCCTCGTGTTGTTTTTGATTAGCAAATTCTGGAATTAGAAGCCATGCTCTATGATGCCCTGCAGCAAGAAGCTGGAGCCAAAATTTCCGACCTTCTTTCAGAAGAGGAGAAGGAGAAGCTGAAGAGCGCGGTGGAGCAGTGGAAGCGGCAGGTGATGAGCGAGCTGCGGGAGAGGGACGCGCAGATCCTGCGGGAGAGGATGGAGCTCATCCAGCACGCACAGCAGGTGGGGGCCGGGGCACGGCTGCTGCGCCGCGGGGGGACAGGGATGCACTGCTGAGCACCGGCCTCTCCTCACGGAGCTGCTCCAGAAGGGGCTGGTCCTGGCGCCAGACCCGGATTTGCCTGGATAATCCTGCAGACAGGGTATTTTGATGTCCATGAGGTTGTCACAGGTTGTGACAGTAATGGAGTGCTCAGCTACAGCTTAAAACACAGATTCTTTTTTTTTTGTTAGAAGCACAGCACATACAGTTTATCTCTCCAAAAATGATGCATCTTCTGGGGACATCTGCACCTGCTCGGTTAATCAATCACTATTCTTTTATTTGAAATCTGACAGAGAATTAAAGAGCTAGAAGAAAGAATTGAAGCCCAAAAAAGACAGATAAAAGAGTTAGAGGAAAAGGTAAGGTAATGGAGATGAAACACTCATTGTGTGTGCACATGACCATGTATTCATTTCACCTTGGCTAAGAAAACAAGCTCATAAGAAGTTTGTGTTGGTTAGTGCAGTCAGCTAACGTGAGAGTGCTCCAGGAAACCATTCTGCCTTTGCACTAGTGCCTCTGGGAAGGAAAGGTTACCAGGTTAACTGAGTCTTTCCTTCTGTTACCCTGCAGTAAAGTCTGAAACAGAGACCCTGGCAGGGATGGGAGGGGGGTCCATCTGCCCTGGGCAGGGAGTGACAGAGAGCTGCTGGACACAGAGGGATAAGGTGGGGGGTGCTCTAGGGAAGGAGATGAGGATCTGTTCTCCCTCTTAGCCATCTCCAGCCCTGGCACGTGCAGCTGCACTGACCTGCCTGCCCCAGAGGACGAGGAGGCTCCTCTCCCCTCCCCTCCCCTCCCCTCCCCTCCTCGCCTGCAGCCACAGCAGTCGGTGTCACTATGGTTAACATCATGGAGCTTTCTGCAGTCAAGCCTTAACTTGGATTTTACCCTAAAATTACACTCATCTGAAACCATCTATTCTCATAAAATCGCCATGGGACAACTTGCTCAGGAGCAGGGGCTGAGCTGGGCTTTCACCTGAAACTAAACCCAAACCTTAGCAGTGTTGGTTTGGGGTTTTTTTTTTTGAGGTACCAGAAGAATTCAGCTGTTTTTTGCTCCCCGTTTTCCCTGAGCCCTTGGCTGTGACTGGGATGGGCTCTGCTGGGGCAGGAGATGACTCTCACCAGTCTGAGGGACATGGGGGCTGTGGCTGAGCCAAGCTGAGCTCTCAGGTCACACTTCACACTGTGTTTCTTTGCAACTGAGAGTTTTGCTGCACCCTGTCTGTAACCACAGCTTATTTCTCAGCTAAACACACTGTAAACTCTGATTCTCTTTCTTCTCTTCCATTTTTTCCTCTCTTCCCTCCCCTTTTCAGTTTTTATTTTTGTTTTTATTTTTCTCTTTAGCTTTCATTCTTTGGTCATAGTCCTGCAGGCCACATGCAAAAGGTAAGCCCTCAGCCACCTCTGGCCTCCCCTCTTCTTGTAAGGCAGCAGAGCCTTCCCCTTGCTGCTCAGGCTGCTCTGGCACTGCTGGGGGAGGTCTCCTGGGCACCCCACGTAACCTGAACGTGGAAATCTCAAAAGCCTTGAAAAAAAATGTGAAACCCAGGCACCAGAGGGCTGGAAACTTGTCAAACAATTTCCTTCTGAGGGAAGGACAAGGAAAGAGAAACACACGGAGGCTTAGCAGCAAGGAAGCTGCTAGCGAGCTGGGGTAAAGGCCCAGCCTGTGCTTATTCCTCAGACTGCATCTGGGGTTCTCGCTGGAAGTCCATGGAAAGCCCCTGCCCTTCTCCCCCGGTGGCTGGGGTCTCTGGCACGCTCCCAGCCGTGCTGAACCCGTTGCACCAGCTTGTCCTGCCCTCAGACTAAACAAGCAGAATGGTTTGGGGGAAAGATGTCATTTATAACTGTGTTTCTGCAAGCACAGGTCCCTAGATCCTGCCTAAACCCCCCATGGAGTCAAACTGCCAATCTGGTTGTTCTTCCAGAGATGGCAGAACCACCACACCACGGATGGCATTGAGGGGAACGTTCCCTATTAGCCTGCAGCAGCAATAGGATTTCACACAAATCCTTCCACACATCAATACGACGCCTAGAGGAGTTTCATGCATGTTAATCATGCCCATATGTACTGTTCTCTGATCCATGGCTTTACCTCTTGTCTTGTTTCAGCCTTCTGAGGAAGCTGGAGTTGCCTCTACTGTTATTAACAGGAAGACAGCATTGGTCACCAAGGCAGCAAAAGAGACATGGCCATTTCAAAAACCCCAACTCTCCCTCGTGTTTTGCTACTGGGGGGGAAGGTACAATCTTTCTGACCCTTTTGGACTGAAGCTGGACTGCAGTACATGGAAATTTCAGCACAGGTGATCTCTGCACCAGTGAAATCTCGGACTGAGCATTCTGACAAGCGAGAACTAAGCTGGCAAAGAAGAAAGCCAAAACCCCCCCTCCCTCCCCTACAGCCACAGGCTCCCTGCCGGAGTCCTGGCTCTGCTGCTGAACTAACTTTCAGTGGAAGTCCTGGCTCTGCTGCTTGGAATAGCTCTCAGCTTTACGTAAGGAGCGACATCCTGATTCAGATGAACTGAATTCGTTTTGGTTCCCTGCCAAGCAGGGGGTAAACTGCTTCTCTGTAGAAGTGCCGGTCTCCTGTTTTATATGTCACGCATTTATACTTATTATTCGTCGTGGTTTAAGAGCCTGTCTGCAAAGAAGACTTCAGGAACAGTTCCTGAGGAGTAGCTCAAGAGAAGATAAGTGTGAATGAAGGTGAAGTGTGTGGTTCCAGGGTATTCCTGCATCACACAGGGCATGTCCAGCGGGTTGCTGAATATCCCACAAGCCCAGCTTTGGGGAAGAACGTGAAGCTGTGTCCGGGAAATCAAGCTCTAAGGGAGTTCTGAGTTTTCAGTAGACCAGCCCACAGCACAGGGAGAAAAATGGCACAATAATTCATAAATTGCTGCCCTTGAGTGACGACAAAAGGCTTAACATTGTCCCAGCAAAGACATCCAACCTGGTAAAGGAGTGAACATAAAACACGTTATCCATGAGCCGCGTGCTGGGGGCTGAGGGAGGCGGCGAGAGGCAACAGAAGGTTTGATCCTCCTGAAGCAAGGGAGCACAAGCACCACGGGGCTGAGCCCAGGAGACTGCTGCAGGACCTGGGGAGGAAAACGGATCCACTGAAAGAAAAAGGCAAAAGAGGGAAAAGGCAGAAAACCCAGAGCTCCTGGCAGGTAAGATGGAGTGGAAACCTTTCTGTTACCTTACTGTATGTGCTGTGCAGCTCCCTTTACCTGCCTGTCAGTCTCTCTTGCTCAGGTTAAAATGCTTCTGATAAGGACACAGAGAGAAAAAAATGAAGTTAGCAAAGCCTTTATGTAACTTTTATTCATTTGCCTGTCTGATTTACCTGAGTAATTTAGGTACTGAGTTTCAGTATGGTATAACCACAAATGGTTCTGCATCCGTGGTCACTCTTAACAAGTAATTACTAGGGAGGTAATGAAATACACTGTCACATTTGTATGAACAGCAAGCAGTTGTGCTGCTCAAAAAACCCCACAGCATTTTAAATGGAGCAGAAAGGAGCAGAGAAGTGCTGGATGGGGGTCCCGGGCGCGAGCCACTCCGGGCAGCGGCGCAGGCGGCGGCCATGGGATGAGTTTCCAGGCTGTGTGACTGCCCAGCTTCTCAGCACCCTGCTAGCACCATGTCCTGTGAGTGTGTGTGTATGAATACGGGTATGTGGTGTGAGCAGAGGGAAAGGTGCAGTTCCAAGTGCTTTGTGCAGGTGCTCTGCATGTGCCGCGGGCGCTCGCTAGTTACGCGCCTCATTCAGCTCTCACTCCAAGGGCAAAGTGCCCAGAGCCCGGCCGGGCTCTGACAGAGAACCCCCATCGTGGGGAGCAGCCTCTGGAGGGGGCTGTGGGCACAGGGAAGCTGGAAATCCTGCTGCTGCAGGGATGTTCTGTTGTCGGTGGTTGTTTATGCAGCTACCTTAAGCCACGCTGGAGGCTCCCTGGGACAGGTACCACTGCTGTATTTCCAAACAGATTAGTTGTCAGTTAAACTAAGAGAATTAACTGTATTAACTGTTACATTCCTAGAAGAGGCTTCAGCATCCAAAACGATAACTTTTCTCACACTGATGTTAGTCTAATTCTTAACGGTATTTGTTGTAACTGTGTGACATTTGTCTGTTCAATCGGAGGAACACGCAGAAGCCTGGGTTTGCACCAGGAAAAGCTGTCCTAGGTGCACAAGCTTGTGCTTGGGCACATGACTTTAGGAATTCAGCAGCATGTACCTAAGCATCTACCAGTCAAATCCGAGATTTATAGTGGGAGTTACATCCCAGCATCAGACTTACGTTCCATGCATCTGGACAAAAGGCTTTCTGGCTTCAGGTGCAAACCCTGAAGACCCTGCGTCCCATCAGGAGGAGACCTGTCCCTGGAATTGGGATTGCTCAAGACATGAGGCTATTGGGTTTCGGAAGATAATTCTCTCTGTTCCCTGTGAGGTTTTTTGCTGTTTACAAGTTTCCTGTTCAGCTTCCCTCACCCCAGTGCCGTGTGACCACCGCTGTGGTCCCTGGCCCCATCCCCTCCACCACCCCACAGGAGCTGGCTGCTGCCTGTGCCATTCTCCCAGTCTCTCAGGGGGCCCCTCGTGGTCCCCAAGGCTCCCGTGGCCACCCGTGCAGCAGGAGGGGGTCACAGCATGGGCTGTCCCCGGGGATGCAGCGTTTCCCCCCTGTGCAGCTCCCGAGGGGAGGTCACTTCTCTGCACCACTGCTGGATCTGCCCGTGGGAAACTGTGTTTTGTGGACAATTACTTCCTTTGAAATGACTTTGTATCTGGGTTCCACGGTGACATAGTTCTTTCTTGCCCGTGTGCTTTGGCTGTCAGAAGAGATTGGGTGTTATGAGGTCAGCGGTACGTTTTACAGCAGCGATCCACAGGGGAGGCGAGGAGCTACTGGAGCTTAAACTCTCCCGTAACATCCTATCAGCTGCTGTCGGCAGAGTCACAGTCATGCATGTTGAAAGGGCTCATAAATGGCTTTCTTCACAGGGGTAGGAGATAAGGCTAATGAGCTACACTCTTAGAATACTAATTGGCAAGCCTTTGCTGTGCTGGGCAACCCCAAACGTCTTTATTTAAGATGAACTGTGTAGGGGAAATCAAAGCCATCAAGAAGACTCCAGTTGAGCAAATGGCATTCCTGGGAAGACAGAGAGGAAATAACTCAAGGGCTGGTAATTTTCACTGCACTGTAAATCTCTTGTAGCTTTCTGGATCTCAGCAAAGAGCAGAATTTGGCTCAGTAATAACAGAGGGATTTCTGGCTGATTAATAGCCGTCCATTTCTGTAACAGCACAAGGTGTCTCCTTGTGGAGTGTTTCTGGTTTAATGTTTCAGGGGTTGTTTGTTACAAACTGAGCTGCACAGAAGTGACAATGTCAGTCTGAATTCATAGCCAAGACAAAATGAGCTGAGCTGAGCTGGAGGTCCTCAGGCAGCAGTAATGGCATCACTCAAGGCAAGCGTCAGCACAGGCAGCTCTGCGGCACAGCTGGGAGAGCACCTTCCTCAGGGAGAGGTCTCTGGTTAGACAGAGGCTGCTGTTGGCTGTTTTGCCGAGTCCCACAGTAACACCACAGGAGTTAGGCCTGCTGGGATTTTCCTTCTAAGTAGAGCATCTGCTTTATTACAGCGGTGACTATTCATTGTGCTTCCTGGACAGGTTGAGAAAGGGCAGTACCCGGGAGAGCCCTTTCCAGTCTCTACCATCAGGAAGCCCACATCCCTGGTTTGTTGCAGGAGTGTCTGATCTACAGCATAAATCACATGAGTGTTCTTGTATCTGTGAGAGGTAGCAAAGAGCTTTCTCAGCATGTAAATATCCTGCACGTTTGTGCAGGGCAGCGGCAGTTCTGTGCCATGCCTGCTTCCCCCTCAGCAGCTTCCATCCCACATGGCTCCCTCAGAAAGAAACCACAGACACGCTCCCAGCAGGGCCCCGAGTGTGAACAAATCCCCACCAAGGCCCTCCTCGGTGACCCGACGGTCTCCGGCACGGCTCACGCTCCGCAGGGCCTGTTTGCTCCACGCCTGCGTCTGGTCAGCAGAGCGGGGCCTTTCCTGGGCAAACCCAGCCAGCCAGGAGCTGTAATCACACATTCAGCATGACGCGGTGCAGAACTGAGGCTGGCAGCCTGTCCACAGAGCTGTTGTTACAGATGATGGTTCATTTAATCATTCCTTTTCCAGAGTTCTCCTGGGCACAGCAGATTCAGCTGTTGTTAGGTCTGAAGTGCTCTTCCCCACTAATTTGACTCTTGCTGAGATCCTGTGAATAGTAAGGCCATGTGTTTTTGTAACACACCAAGCACAGTATTGGCCTGAAGAATTAATTAGCTGGAAAATCTCTTACAAAGTCAACTTTTTTAAAGCATGCATTCAGTTGTAAATGAGTGTGTTTGTGTACACATACTCTGCACGTCCACACAGATAGGTTTTGTATGCAGAACATCAATCTGAAAGGCTTGCAGCAGTCAGACCTCTGCAGAAGTTGCTCTGATAGACAAGATCACAGAATCACAGCATGGTAAGGTTGGAAGGGACCTTTAGGGATCATCTAGTCCAACTCCCTGCAGAAGCAGGTCATTAGCAGTCTCAGATAAACCTCCTCAGGAAAAGAGAGCATGTCCAAGCAACTGAGACCTGTAACAGCCTCGTGCAGATCTGTAGAGGCAGATGTAGGAGATTTTGCTCTGTCCGTGGCTTTTTCTAGAGACAGAGATTGCCCTAATGGCCAGTGTGCTGCTGCTTATATACAAGAAAACACCCGAGGGATGCAGCAAATTGATGAGATGGGTGTCAGAGCAGCTGTCAAGGAGAGACCAGCTTGTGTTAGTGCTGCTGTGATGGTCACAAGGGCAAGCGGGCTGCGAAGTACCCACACACCATCAAATCAAAGCAACCGCTGCAGCCTGTGCTAACTGTGCCAGGAGGGCGGCTGTAGAGTCCCGAGGGCTGTCAATGCATCGTTCAACAGACCTCTGAAAGTGTTAATTGTAGCTGTGTTTCCCACAAACTGCACTGCCTGAAAAAGATCATGCAGGAAGGAGATGGATGTTTCAGTGAGCCTCAGACACTGCCTTCCCCCCAGAGGAGCCCGTAGCTGCCGTCCAGGGCTGAGCTGGGGGCTGAGCTGTGCCCTGTGCAGCCGGGGCCGTGCTGCCTGTCAGGCTGCGTTTGCTGTGCCGCCGCCGCGCTGTCGGCCTCGCTGGCGTCCCGCCGCTGCCGGGCCATTCCTCTGCGAATGTGATGCCACAGCCCATCTCGTATCTTGGCCCGGTGATGTAGAACAGGGAATCATGCTCGTGAGCAGCCAGCGTCTGCACACGTTGTCGTTGCTTTTCTGTCTTTGGGTTCTTTGTCTCCATCACCCCCCGTCACCCATGTGCAGAGCAGGTGAAGCAGGAGGTGCTTTTATTCCCTGCTCTGTTGTATAATTGTGATTGTCAGACAATGGGGAAGGCTTGGCCATGAATCCACTGTGACACGCTGTCCTAAGGCAGGGCGAGGGAGGGCTGTGGGCCCTGCTGATGAACAGCCCGGTCGGGGCCGGCTGCCACCATTTGCCTCAGTTGTGAAGCAGGTTGGCCCCGTTCACGTCTCCTGGGTGTGTGAGATCGTGACATTATCTAATACATGTAACACAGCGTCAATGTGTTTTGTAGCCATCATACCAGATTTTCCAATGTCTTATTGACTGTCTGCTAACAGGTTTGTCTCCTTAAAAAGCTTTCTAACGTAGCAATTACGTGAAAAGCGTGTGTAAGTGTGTTACACATCCACTCCTAAGCACCACTGACCCGCATGAAATGCCCCCGGTAATTACGAGATTGTGCCAGCAATTATCATAAACCCGGTTTCTAAGAGGCCAGTGCAGAATCAGCCATTATTCTAAAAACAAGTAAAGCAGACAAACGTAAGTGGGAGCACAAGAACCGAGGCCACGCTGTCACGTGCTCTTCTCTCATCCTGTGTTATGTTCCCCCGGCACAGGGCTGCTCACGGCTAGAAACGTGGGGAAAAGCAAACAGAAGTGGTTAACAGTCAAATGCCCTGGCTGTTTCTCTGGTTGGTGGATCCCAACAGAGCCCGATGATGCTGGGGGGAGGCTCCCTGCTCGCTCAGATGTAGGTCAGGGCCTGGCAGCAGCTCACTGGCCTGAGGCAATGCCCGAGATGCCCAACTCACCCCTGTCCAGCCCAGCCCAGCACGCCAGGGTGGGGATGGGGGGCCTGGGAACAGCCTCTCAGGTTGCAGGCCTATGAGTATTTATGAAGTGCTTTCATGCTCATGAATCCTTCTCCTGCATCCATATGTTCGCAAGGTTTACCAACATAAATGGGTAACGTTGGGTGATTTTCCTTCAGTTGGTATATTTGCGTATTTTAAGGGGGGAAGATATGAAGAGTCTCCCAAATCAGTGTGGTCAGGAACAAGATGCATCATAAACATACTCACTGGGGTGTCTTGCAAGAAAAGCACCTTCACTGGGTAGAGAATTGAACTAGAGAAACTGTGCCGGTGGCCTTCAGCCACTCCTCTGGCTCACACAGCCACACACTGCCAAAAGGCAATGGCTTAATAAATAAGGTGCACTTCTTCCAGGCTGTGGCTGTGTCCAAAGACCCTTGGGGACCAGCCCAGGCTCCCCAACGCCGTTCAGCTGGTGGGAAATGGGGACTGAAGTCACCAGCTCGGGTTCATTCTAATTCCTGGCAACTTGGCCCTAAGCAGAACATCTCCAGGCTAGAAAGGCCTATTTTAGTCCCTGATTTCCCGATGGCTGCAGCATCAGGCATGCCATGAGGCAAGCTCTGGTGGCACCTCACACTGCCTGGCTGCTCCAGCCCATACGAGCTCACATTTGCAGCCAATTTAAGCTTGCACCCGTGCCTCAGCTGATTAGCAACCGTGCTTAATGCACAGGGAGTGCAGTGTGAGGTGCTCCCTCAGCGGGCTGAAGGGCTGCCTGTGTGTTTGCTGCCTTTGCTTTCTCCCCTGAACACTTCCCATCTTTTCCCAGCAGATGTAAGCGAGGCCCGTGCCGTGCTCAGGGGCTGCCTGCCCGGCCAGATGGCCGCCGGTGTTGCGGGGCAGATGGCCATGGGCCTCAGCGCAGCGGCAGCCTCTGCCCCGGCCGGCGCATCTGCAAGCGAGAGTGAGCCTGAGCTGGGGGGTACAGCTCAGCCTGCTGTGTGCAGGCAAACAGCAAACCCCTCAGTGCTGTTACAAACAGCAAACACAGACACAGGGATGGATGGATGGATGGATGGATGGATGGATGGATGGATGGATGGATGGATGGAGGGATGATAGATACTCTCCATTGATTGCGGCCCTGGGTAAGGGGTTGTGCCTGGGAACAAAGGCTGATGGAGGCAATCATTCCCTTCCATGTGAAGCTTTGATGAGCTGCGGTTCTGAGCAGCTCAGTGTCAGTGAGGCTGCAGTTTTTCCCAGTCAGTGAACACTCAGGTGCACACACATTAGGGCTCTATCCATTACCATTTCTGAAAAGCTTCTGTGGCCTCGTTTTTACAGCTTTCTGAAAAAAAAAAACCAACCCGAAACCCAACAACAAAGCTCTTTGTCAGGATCCTGCATGGTGAGACTGATGAGCTGTGCTGCTTTTAGAAGCAGCGTCAGCCCCGCAGCCAGTGCCCCAGACAGCGCGGCAGTGACATTGGCAGCGGCAGCGAGCCTTCACCCAAACACGTTGTGACGCCGGCCCAGGGACATGAGGCGGCCTCCTCACAGCTCCGTGGCTGCTGCTCTGGGTTAAGTTCTGGGTCTTTTTAGCAATTGCTTGCTGAAGTGCTTGAGGCTTTCCTTGGCCCGTGTGAGCGGCGGGCAGAGCTCGCTGCTGCGAGTCAGGCTTTGGAGGCAGGAGCCCGGTCAGTGTTAATCCTTGTGTTCGTTTTGTTCTGTAGGTCTCTGCACTGCTTCCAAAACTCGAGTGTAGAAAGCGGTGGGGAACATCCCGTCACACCGAAACTCTGACGCCTCTGCAGGTACTCGTACATCCATCGTGTGCTTGAGGCCGGGCAGTGCACACAGCAGAGCGCCAACACGCGAGAGAGGGAATTGTGCACAAGTGTTACATCCCTGCTGAAGATGACACTTGAAGTCAAAGGTTATGGGTATTGATATCAGCACATGATGCTGTTGTAAGAGAAATGCAACCAAATCCCATTGTGCCAGCTGCAAGTGCCAGCACTGGCATTACACTGACGGGCTACACAGAATCCCAAGGGTTGGAAGGGACCTTGAAAGATCATCTAGCCTTTTGTGCTTAAAGCACGTGTCCATTTTGAGTCTACTTAAATACCATCAGCAAGCGTTTAATGCACTTGGAAGAGCTGCAGACAGCAGCTGGGGCAGCTGCCTGCAGGCAGGGTTGTGCCGTGCGGGGCCGGCGCGGGCACTGCGAGGGAGCCGAGTTGCTGCGGGCACGCTGCGGCCCTGGCTCCAGAACTTCAGTTCCATTTTCCCCTTAGTTTGTCTTTCTTGATCCTCATGGGTTTGTAAACGAAAAAGCTCCGTCTACAGGACAGGTACATGTGTAAATAAGGGACTGTGCTCATGTATATGTTATTATCTGTATGTAAAAAGATCTGTACATAGGAAAGGACAAACGGCTCAAAGAATGTTTTCAAAACTGGTTCCTTGGTGTAAATGCACAGACAGGAAATTGACATCAATGTGCTCCTTAATTTCAGCAGAAGGGTTCTGGCTCAGCTCTCAGTCCCTTCGTGTTCCATCCCACTGGGGCTTTGTGCGATGAGTTTGTGCAGCGGGTCTATGCCCGTGGCACAGAGCCGCCCTGGAGACAGCAGCAGCCCTCCTCAGGGAGTGGGCTGGTGGGGGGCATTACCCTCAGCTGGGGCTTCTTCCCTCCCCCAATCCCTCTGTGCTGGGTCTTGCAGCCCGAGGGTCCCTGGCTGTGCTATGAGGGACCCCATGGGTTTGCAGCCCGAGGGTCCCTAGCTGTGCTATGAGGGACCCCATGGGTTTGCAGCCCGAGGGTCCCTAGCTGTGCTATGAGGGACCCCATGGGTTTGCAGCCCGAGGGTCCCTAGCTGTGCTATGAGGGACCCCATGGGTTTGCAGCCCGAGGGTCCCTAGCTGTGCTATGAGGGACCCCATGGGTTTGCAGCCCGAGGGTCCCTAGCTGTGCTATGAGGGACCCCATGGGTTTGCAGCCCGAGGGTCCCTAGCTGTGCTATGAGGGACCCCATGGGTTTGCAGCCCGAGGGTCCCTGGCTGTGCGAGCACCGGCTCCTCGGGCCAGCAGCAGTGAGCCAGGGCTGCCAACCGCTGCAGCTTCTCAGCTGTGAGCAGCTCTCACAGATCCCCAGATGCCCTTCAGACGGTGAGACGGGGCCCAGGTAACCCCCAGGTGTCACTGGGTGCACCACTGACAGACCGCAGGCCGTGGGCAGCGTGCAGGCGCGTGGCTCGGAGCCGAGGGGCAGCGGTGGCCGGGGCTCAGAGCCGAAACGCCCGGGGCCGGCGCTGGCCTCGCACAGCACCGTCACCGCTCGCAGGGCTGCGGCTGCAGTGCTCTGCTCCAGTACTCCCTGTCGCCTTCAGCGTACCCTCGAGTGCCTTACACAGCGTGTGCAGAAGTGCTGACCCTGAGGAGAAGCAGCCCCCGTGCCCCGGGGTGGGGGAGCGCGGCCGGACGCCAGTGCACGGCCTGGCTCCGGTGTAGTTCAGACTCAGGAAATGGTGCTGTGAATAGTGTGTTAACCCTGTACTCACACCCTGTACATTTTATACAAAGCAACCGTTGTAAACTTATGCAAAACGAAGCACCAGAGAAGCGTTCTCCCCGCGGCCTGTGCCCCGGCTCGTGTCCCCGCCGTGCGCCTGCCCCCGCAGCCCCGGTCCCCGCGCCTGGTCCAGTGCTGAAGCAGGAGCTGACGGGCCTGAGGGGCTGGGCACCGCTCACAGAATTTTACACATATTTTTGTATTGTGATTCATATGATATATATCAAGAGACTTTCTATTCATTTGTAAAATACATAAATTATTGTGAGCTTTTAATAAAAAGATGTTTTAAAACCTTCCATGGGAGACGTTTCTGGGCTCCTTTCCCCAGCTGCGAGCTCCTCCAGCAACCTGGCTTGTGGCTTCTTTATAATGCAGTGACTTTTTAAACACTCCTCTTGGAATCACAGAATGGTTTGTGTGGGAGAGCCCTGAAGGATCACCTGGTTCCACCCCCCTGCCACGGGCAGGGACAGCGTCCACCAGCCCAGGCTGCTCCCAGCCCCATCCAACCTGGATGGGGCAGCCACAGTTTCTCTGGGCAGCCTGTGCCAGAGCCTGAGCACCCTCACAGGGACGAGCTTCTTTCTCATACCTCATCCCCATCTCTGCTTTTTCAAGTTTGGAGCCGTCACCCCTTGTCCTGTCATTCCAGGCCACTGTCAAAAGTCCCTCCCCATGTTTCTTGTCGGTCCCTTTAGGGACTGGAGTCTGCTGGAAGGTCTCCCCAGAGCCTCCTCTTCTCCAGGCTGAACACCCCCAGCTCTCTCAGCCTGTCCTCACAGCAGAGGGGCTCCAGCCCTCACATCAACTTTGTGGCTTCCTCAGGACTCGCTCCAACCACTCCACGTGTCCCCGGTGCTGGGGCCCAGAAGTGGATGCAGTGCTGCAGGGGGGGGTCTCAGCAGCATGGGGCAGAGGGGGGACTCGCCTCACTCGACCTGCTGGACGCTATTGCAGTTCTACCTGAAAAAGTGACTCAATGGTGAATACAAAACATACTCTTGCAAACCCACAGCAGCGTCACGTTCCTCCTGCCGAGACCGGTGCTTCCTCCTCTCCTTTCCTCAGCGCTCAGACGCCGGTGGGAGCAGGACCCCCTGCAGTCCCTGTGGCGGAGATGTGCCGGTGGCCGTGCCCTCCCGCCCGGGAGCCCGCGGCCGCGCAGGGGCCGTGTCACGAGTGGGTGGTCACGGCCGGGCGGGGCGGGGGCGGCGGCTGGTCCCTGCGCGGCTCTTAACGCGCTCCGCTCCGCTCCCCGGGGACAGCGCTGCGGGAGCGCTCGGGCAACCCGCACCGGCACCAGCATCCGCTCCGGCACCCGCACCCACACCTGCACCCGCTCCTACACCTGCACCCGCACCGCACTAGCATCCGCACCGGCACCTACACCCGCACCCACACCTGCACCCACACCTACACCCGCACCGCACCAGCATCCGCACCCGCACCCGCACCCGCACCTGCTCCCTCACCTGCACCCGCACCCGCACCCGCACCTGCTCCCTCACCTGCACCCGCACCCGCACCCGCACCTACCCCCGCACCCACACCTGCACCCACACCTACACCCGCACCGCACCAGCATCCGCACCCGCACCCGCACCCGCGCCCGCCCCGCACCGCACCGCACCGGCACCAGCACCCGCTCCAGCACCTGCTCCCTCACCTGCACCCACACCCGCACCCGCACCGCTCCAGCAGCGGGGTCCCCGTGCACATGTCGGGGCGGCGGGAGGAGCCGCTGCCCGCCTGCTTCGCGGGGCTGGGTGCGGGCAGCCCGCGGCCGCGGCAGAAGCGCGGGGGCATGTTCTGCAGCGTGGAGGACGCTTTCGACAACAAGACGCTGGATTTCCCCTCGCTCGGCGGCCCCGGCCCCGGGACCCCCTCCGGCGGGCACTGCCGCGACCCCNGCCGGGGCCGGGGCCGGGGCGGGCAGGGAGGCAGCCGGCAGCGGGGGAAGGCGCGGGGAGCTCCGCCGGTCTCGTCCCGTCCCAGCCCCGCCGGCAGAAGCCCCGCGCCCGGGCAGGGCTCCGGTGGCCGGGGAAAAGCCGGCGGCCGGGCTGCTGGCAGGAGACGGGCTCGAGGGGGCGGCGAGCGGCACAGCGGGCAAGGGGCTGCGGGACTGAGCGCGGCGGCTCCGCTGCTCTCCCCGCCGGGACGGGCTTTGTCTGCGGCTCCGGCACGGCGGCGGGACCCGGGGCGGCGGCGGCGGCGCGCACGCGCGCGGGGACGCGCACTCGCGGGCACGGAGACACGCGCGCACACGCACACAGCCACACGCAGCCACACACAGCCACGGACAGTCACACACAGTCACACACAGCCGCGCACAGCCACACGGAGCCATACACAGTCACACACGGTCACACACAGTCACACGAAGCCATACACAGTCACACACGGTCACACACAGCCGCGCACAGTCACACACAGTCACACACAGTCACACACAGCCGCGCACAGGCAGAGCGGGACGATGTCGCAGCCGGGCAAGAAGAGCATCCCCCGCGTGACGGTGAGGGGCTGCGCGGGGCGGGCGGGACTCCGCGGGCTGCGGCTCGGCGCGTCCCGCACAGCGCTGGAGTCGGCGCCGGCCCCGGGGTGCGCTGCCGGGTGCTCGCGGGGGCTGCGGGGCCCCGGCGCTATCGGAGCGGCCGCCGCTGCTCCCCTCCCCGCGGGCTCCGCCGCTCCCTTTGTTGGCCGCGGCTCGGCCCGGCCCCGGCGCTTTGTGTGGGGCGCAGCCGGGGTCCCGCCGACAAAGGCTGCCGGGGGACAAAGGCAGGCGCGACCCTCACCGCGGCTGCGGGGCCGCCCCGACGCCTCCCTGGCGCCTCCCGAACTTTCCTTTGGGCGCTGGGGGGGAAAAACGTGCTTGGGAAACGCTTTCTTGGCGGGATGGGCTTGGGAGAGCGCAGGGGAGGCACCTGCCCGCCTCGTTACCGGCCCCGAGCGCCGGGTCCTGCGCGGAGCTGCCGCCGCCGCTTCCCCCGCCGCGGGGTCCCGGTCCCCGGCGCTGGGGCTGCCCCTCTCCGCGGAGGGACGGACATCTCCGGACACACAGCCTCTGCTTACCCCTGGTTTTGCTGCCTCACGGCCGAGATCCCTTGAAAACATCCCGGGGNATGGGGATGGGGATGAGGATGAGCCCCGCAAGGGCAGAGGCCGTCGGGCTGTCCTGGGGGGCAGCCCACACTGAGGCTTCTTTTGATTGAGTTTGATGAGACACGTGAAGACAACAAAGGTGTAATAAAAGCCTCGATAGATTTGTTTTTCTTTAAACCGCGGTTTAATAGGGGCTTTTTGTTGTGGCGTTTTTTTGTATGTACCGGTGATGCTCTTAAAGCCGAGACCCCAAACTGGTTGGCAGGCTGTTGGGCAGCAGCACGTGAGGCTGTTGTGAGCCACCTCTGCGGGCTCTTGCTGCCCTGGGTTGTGTTTATGTGCAGCCCACACTCTTTGTGTTGCCCGTTTTAGCCTCAGTAATAATTTTCTAGCAACGCAAGAGAGCAGGAAAGGGATCCTCTGAAACGAGGCTGCAGTCCCACATTGCATGTGAGCTTTCTAATTCATCTGGTTAAAGACTCTGCAAATCTGACAACTGTGCCACCACCTCGCTTTGAAGCGAGGAAAGAAAGCCCTGGAGGCATCATCTGCCCCACAAGACCGTGCAACTGAAGGAATGTCGGTAAACTGCTGGGTTAATGAGATGCAGGTAGAAGCTTCTGTAAGCAGGGCTGATGGAGGAGGCAGGTGCAGGGCTGAGCTGCAGGATTTTGCTTTGCAAACCTCGGAGGAGTGCTGAAAGCTGGGGCCAGTCTCTGAGCTTGGCCCTGAGGAGCCCCTGTGGGGGGCTGCCCCTGGGGGGCCGGTGGGCAGCAGCCCATGCTCCTCTGCTCACAGCTCTGAAATGGGGGGTCAGTGTACCCGTTGCTGTGGGGCCCGGGGGTGCTGCCCACACCCCCCAGGAGATGGCAGTGGCTCCCAAGGAGATCTGCCTTCCTCTCACGGGACAGTTTCCAGTGGCTTCCTTTGCTAAATGGGTTTGGGCTTTGGTGTGGAATAGTTTGGGTACTCACTGAACGTGTGTGACTGAAGGGCAGATGTTAAATCCCAGCATCTCGATAAAGCAGCCTCTCAAAGCAGGGTGTTCTTTTTCCTGTAGAGTGACCAGCTTCTCATCAAAGGAGGAAAAATTGTCAACGATGACCAGTCGTTTTACGCAGACGTTTACGTGGAAGACGGCTTAATAAAGTAAGTTGGAGGTCCGTCCCTGGTGCTGTGGTTCCCAAGCGTGGGACAGCGCTGTGCAGTTTGAACAAGGTTCTTTCCTGGCGCTTTTCTCATGGAAACTTGTTCCCCCCCGTGAAAAAACAAGGACAGCTTTTTAGAACGGTGTCAGGAACAAACTGTGTCAGTGGACTGCTGTGGCTGGAAGCATGTGTAAAGTGCTGGGAGCCCGTGCTCTGCAGTGAGCTGTGCAGGGGATGAGGGGCAGCCACGGGCTCCGAGCCCTGCAGCTCTGCTCGGCGGGTCCCGGTGCGCCGGGGCTGGGCGCTGCAGGGCCACGGGCTCCCCAGCAGCGCCCGTGTGTGCGCAGCCAGCAGCGCTGTGTTCTTGCCAGCGGGCAGGACCTCTGGGTATCCCTTTCAGGCAGGTCGGGGAGAAGCTGGTTGTTCCTGACGACGTGAGGACGATCGATGCCTACGGCCAGATGGTGCTGCCAGGGGGGATCGACGTCCACACCAGGCTGCAGATGCCCGTCATGGGAATGACCTCTGCTGACGGCTTCTACCAAGGCACAAGAGCAGCCCTGGCAGGAGGAACCACCATGATCAGTAAGGCACAGCAGCACTCCAAGGCTCTGCTCAGCGGAAGATGGTTTAGCAAAACCCATTGGGCCCTTTACCGTTGCAGAGGTCGTTTGCCCTCATAGCAGAGGATGTTAATGGTTGAAATCCAAGCAACACAAAGCTTATGAAAATGCATGATGGACCTGTCAGAGCTCCTGCTATTGCTACACACACACACACACACACACACACACACACATAGCTGCTCCTGCTTCACCCCACAAGAGAATAAACCAGAAGAAAACTTCAAACTCCTCTCAGCACACTTTCGACAGCTTTGCAAGTGTGGTTTGATGAGTGTTTCATGTCTCTGAGCCTGGGTTCCGTTCTGGGGTTAGTGTAGAGTAATGGCGACTTGTTTTGTTCTTACCCTGGTCCCCAGGCCTACTGCAGTGTGTGACTGAGGGACCAGTCTGAACAAATGCTGTCAGGGAATAGGAACAGATACGGAGAGGGGCAGTACCTGCATTCCTGTGCCCCCTGATCTCCTGCCAGGGCAGGAGACTGGACTAGGTGGTCTCTAGAGATCCAACCCTCCCCGCTCTGGGGTTCAGCGGTGGGCCGTGGGGCACTGCCCATGGACAGTGACTGGCCTGGCTTTGGTCACCAGCCTCACGCTGTCCTGGACAGGCTGTGCAAAACAACAGGGGCAATAGTAGCTCTGACGTGGGGGTCGTTCTGCGCCTTCCCTTTACGTGGGAAGTGTGTTGTCCTCTGTCTGCCCTCAGCGCCGTGAGAACGGGTCAGCATTAAATATCTCCTTTTCACAGCAGCAAAGCGTTGCACAGGAGTGAGGGTGGCTGCCAACCCCCGGGGTGTGTCTGCAGCCCCTTCCCCGGCACGTGCTAACGCTGTGCAGTGTCTCCCCAGTTGACCACGTGTGCCCCGAGGCCGGGAGCAGCCTCCTGGCTGCCTACGAGCAGTGGCGGGCGCGCGCCGACGGCCAGGTCTGCTGCGACTACTCCCTGCACGTCGACATCCCGCGCTGGCACGACAGCCTGGGAGAGGAGCTGGAGGCCCTGGTGAAGGACAAGGGTAAGGGCAGAAGGAGGGGTGCTCTGGCAATAACCCCCCCACAAAAACCCCCACGCAACACAGTTACTGCAGCGTACGTAGGCTGTGATGGCTGCTGCTGCTGAGCCATGCTCCTCTGAGCCAGGGATGGATGGGGCATAGGGAGGGGACACTGCTCCTCCCCATCGAGGTCTGAGTGACCCATCCTTCACTGTCTGGGAGAAGCGTGTGGACAGAGGCCTTGGCACCAGATTGGTGCTATAAATCTTGTTCACGTGCACTCAGCTGCAGGCAAGGGCTGGCCCAGCCATGCAAACCAACTGTGGCAGCTACGGGAGTGGTGCTGGCGTCTGATCCAGGCTGCATGCTGTGTTCAAGTGAACCCAAGCCCCGTGTGCATTAGGCTTTCCCTGGGGATTGCCTCCCTGCTGCCACTGCTGCGCAGCTGGAGCAGCTGCTGGAGGGGGCTGCTGGCAAGCAGGCCATCAGCAGGAGTGCAGGCCTTTCATCACTGCTTATTTCCATGTTTGGAACCACGTTTTGCTTTCAGATATGCTAATGTAGAGCTAAATGACTTCAGTGTAATCTGCAGTGTTGGGAGCAAGAGCTTAATTGGTCCATTACCACAGAAATGTGCCGTCAGTTCCCCGTGACGATGCCGAGTGGCTGCAGCTATGCCAGGCTTGGACGGGCATCATTCACACGTGCTTTGGCATGAAATACAGTTAATTTGTGGTTTGATCGTGATGTGGGATCAGTTGTTGCCTCTCTGGGTGTAAAGTACAAGTAGCAGTTCTCTGGCTTCGACTCAGTGCTTTCATGAATCATTGCTGGTGTTAGAAGTGACAGAAGTGGTGGGCTGGGTACAGCTCCTCTGTCCCTGCAGCTGGATAGCACTGCACTGAGTAACTCTGCTCTGGTGATAGGGAGCCTCATCCGGGGCTGCAGCTTAGCATCAATACTCCAAAACACCATCATCAGAAAGAAGTTGGGGATAAACTTTAAATGGGAACCAGCTCTGGAAGAAAAGGCAGCCCGGGAGCAGCGTGTGTGGTCTGTGTGCTGGGAGCGAGTTACAGAGAGCACCTGAAACCAGGAGAGGGGCTCAGGGTTCTGGGGTTTGGTTCAGGGGCACCCAAAGGCAGGGGGTGTTGTTCTTCACAGCTCCCCAAGCCTGGTGGTTTTGTTCCTGTGGGGACAGTTCCCGTTGAAGCCCTTGGCCTTGCTCTGTTGTCAGACTCCAGCTGCTCCCCAGGCCCCTGCTCAGCCTGTACCAGCTCGCTGGGTCCTGGGCTGGGACTGTAACCAGCCTTTTCTTTCCTCAAGGTGTGAACTCATTCCTGGTTTTCATGGCGTACAAGGACAAGCTGCAGTGCACCGACGCCCAGGTAACGCAGCCCGTGCCGGGGCGAGCGCTGCCCAGCTCTGAGCAGCCGCTGGGATCCCCCTGAGGCCGGGCAACACGCGTCTCTTGGCAGATGTACGAGATATTCTGCACCATCCGAGACCTGGGGGCCATCGCCCAGGTGCACGCTGAGAACGGAGACATCATCGATGAGGTACTGGGTTTGGGGTCCCTCGCATCAGAGCTGGCCCAGGGGGTTGATTTGGGGTGAAGTGCTGCTCTGACCGCGGGGCTGGGGCTGGGGCAAGGGGCAGCGGTGCCGCGGGGTCAGCCAGGCTGGCTCCAGAGGAGAGGAGGGGAGCGCTGGGACAAGGGCTGCTGTGGGCTAAACGGGTACTAATCAGGTACCCTGCAGGCAGCAGCATCCCCCCAGCTCCTCACAGAGAGCTTTACAGGGACTGTTCAGTGGTTCCCAGCAAGTTTGCTTTGGGGCTGTTCCAAGGATGACTGACTGACTGCCTTCAGTGGTGCTTTATCACATCATCCCTCGTGTTTAGAGGTCTTGGGTGCCTGAGGAAATAAGGAGGCTGGACCTTTTGAAATCATGTGCGTGACAGTTGGCAATGTGGATCTCCACAGATGGCACTCAGGAGCTCCCCTGGTGCTGCAGACTTGGCCCCTGTTTGGTGTGTTTCCCTTTTTGCCCTTAGGAAAGCAAACCTGCGGTGCCCCCCGCAGGCAGCTGGCACGGGGTCGGGCTGGACTTGGGTTACTTTTAGCTTGGGGTCACACAAGTATTCAGTCTGGCGTGGGAGGAGAGTTCCCAATGAAAGCAGGATCCCAATCCTTCAAATGGGCTTATTGCAACAAACAAGATAAAGGCTAATTCCCAGCTCCCTGGGATTTTATCTGAGAAACCTCTTCAGCTGGCTGTGGGACATAATGTCATCCCAGCAGTTCAGCACCTTCTGAAGCGTTTGCAAGCTGCCAGCAGCGTGATGCTCAGGCCCTGGGGACAAACGCAGAGGATGTCTGCAGCAGGAGTAAAGTGCAGGGAGACGTAAACATCCTCCGAGAGCAGGATGCTTTAAAGCCAGCGAGACGGGGTCGATAGTGTCGAGTGATGCCCTCGTGTCTGATGGCAGCTAAGTGGGAGCGTTGCAGCACGTCACAGGGAGCAGCAGGGTGAGGTGTGTGCTGGGCAGCTGCCTTCAGGCTCAGCCTGGATAACGGGTGCGAGCCAGAGTTCGCTGCAGTGCCTGCCACGGGGGTCCCAGCTAAGGGGGGGCCCTGCGGGGCGGTGGGTGCCACAGGGCTGCGGCAGAGGGGCCGAGCGCTCGCTCCTGGGGAGCTGGTGCCGCGGGAGCAGGGGCAGCACTGGGGCCAGCCCGGCTGCGGGGCACCCTGCAGCGCCAGGGCCGGGCAGGGCCCCCGTGCTGCCTCCCCCCGAGCAGCAGGTGGGTGTGCTGGGGAGCAGCCGCGGTGCGTGTGGTGTCACAGGCACAGATGGCATCGCCCCGTCGTGCTCCTGCGTTTCCATCCCCCTGCAGCTGCTGCTGGGGAGGGTTCTGTGTCCCGCCGTGCCTCAGACAGGCTGATCCCATCACTGACCGCTCTCCCCTCCTCTTTGTCCACCCAGGAGCAAAAGAGGCTGCTGGAGCTGGGGATTACGGGGCCGGAAGGGCACGTCCTGAGCCGCCCCGAGGAGGTAAGAGCGGGGAGCCCTGCGCAGAGCTGAGCGGGGGCTCAGCCGCTGCGGGCAGCCCCCAAGCAGCCTGTGCCGTGCCCGCAGGTGGAGGCCGAGGCCGTGTACCGCGCCATCACCATCGCCAAGCAGGCCAACTGCCCCCTGTACGTCACCAAGGTGATGAGCCGAGGCGCAGCTGATGTCTTGGCGCAGGCGAAGAGGAAAGGTAAAGCCCTGCTTCACATTTGCACGCTCTAAGCACAGTGTCCAGGAACATCACTCCAGCTGCACGAGTCAAGAGCTTGTTATCACACAAGTTCTCCCCCATTGTAAGGGTGTGAGAACGTGGTGGTGGCCTTTCTTCAGAGTGTGACAGAGCCAGCTGCTCTGGGCTGGAGACATCTGAGGAGCTGTACGTGAGGCTTTGACACCCGAACCGCGGTAGACAACAGCTGGAAACAAGGGAAAGGATTCACTTGTGATCGTCTGTCGTGAAGTAAATGAAAACTGGATCTGGAGCAAGAGCCAAATTCAGACTGGGGGGAGAGTGGGAAGAGCTGGAAGCAGTTCTGCAGGACGCAGGGCAGAAGGCCAGGAGCAGGCAGGCCCACAGCCACCTCTGCCCCCAGCCAGGAGGCTGCTGGGGCTCTGCTTTGCTCTAGAGCCAGGTGTGGTGCTTTGTAGATACGAATGTGTTTGCTCTAAGGAGAAAATAGCCGGGTCTTGGCAGCAGTTCCCAGTCGTGGGAGATAATCAGGGGGCTTGATGTGAGTTTCAGAACCTGAGACCCTGAGGACGTGGAAGTGACACGATGTGGGGTTGTTGCCTGCAGCATTTGCCCTGACTGTGCCAAGAGGCCGCAGGAGCTGCGGAGCTGCGGCACTGGCTGACGGGCGCATTGCTCCGCAGGCACCGTGGTGTACGGGGAGCCCATCACCGCCAGCCTGGGCACCAACGGCTCGCACTACTGGAGCAAAAACTGGGCCAAAGCTGCAGCCTTCGTCACGTCCCCCCCCATCAGCCCGGACCCCACCACGCCAGAGCACCTCGCCTCGCTCCTGTCCTGGTGAGTTGTGTCCCGGCACAGCTGCCCAGGCACAAGGGTGCTGGGGAGGGGCTGAGGGAGCTGGGGGTGTTCAGCCTGGAGAAGAGGAGCCTGAGGGCACCTGTAAAAATGCCTTTTACCTTGACCTCCAAAGCTGAGCAGGCTCCACAGGCTGCTGGTGCAGACAGCCTGCACCGGGGAAGCCACCGGCAGCAGCTCCCCGGGCAAGGGCAGCTCTGGCTGTGGGGCCGGTGCCCAGGGGGCTGCGGGGCCGGCGGGAGCTTTCCTGACTCCCTGTGCCGTCCTCTGCCCAGCGGGGACCTGCAGGTCACCGGCAGCGCCCACTGCACCTTCAGCACCGCGCAGAAGGCCGTGGGCAAGGACAACTTCACCCTCATCCCCGAGGGGACCAACGGCATCGAGGAGCGGCTGTCCATAATCTGGGAGAAGTGTGTGGTAGGTGCCGGGGTGGCAGAGCTGGGGGTACCGGTGCAGGCAGGGCTGGGCCAAGGCAGTGGCAGCAGCCTCGTTAATGCAAATGAACCAGGAGGTGTGGCATTGTCTAGACTCCTGCTTCAGAGCTTGCTAATGAGAGAAGACACTTGAATGCCTTCAAGGTGTCGTCAAAGGCTCAGGTACAAGCATCACCTGCCCTACTCTCACTCACAAAAGTCTGAAGCCTCCATCCTAGGCAGGCTGTGTGCAAAGATAAACAGAGCTTGGCTTAATAAGTAAAGATGATAAATAGCACTGTTTAGGCTCCCTTCCCGTCTTTCTTCATTGAAATATCCCTGGCCAGCTTTAGCAAGTGTGAGACACCTGTAGGGGGAGTTGGAGCCCACCAGTGAAGGGCTTTTCAGAGACCTTTAACTTCAGAGTCTGAGGAAAGTAAACTCCATCTGCTGCATTATGTAGCCCCAGGAATGAGGCTCAACCCCCACGTCTCCCTTTCCACTGGGCCTGTAGCCCTGTCAGTGTGGATCTTCACGCTGCAGGCTCAGCCAGGGGGAGCTGGAGCCTCCCTCCTGCCGGGGCTGGGCTCCTATCCCCATCACAGCCCTTTGGCCCTTCTTCTTCCCAGGTCCCCGGGAAGATGGACGAGAACGACTTTGTAGCAGTGACCAGTACCAACGCTGCCAAGATCTTCAACTGCTACCCCAGGAAGGGGCGCGTGGCCGTGGGCGCCGACGCAGACCTGGTGTTGTGGAACCCCAAGGCGACCAAAATCATCTCGGCAAAAACCCACAACTCGGTAAAATGTGTCAAAAGTCCTTTTCTTGGGTTTGAGGGTCGGGAGAGAGCGGTGAAGCAGTGTGGTTGCTCAGGTAAGGATCAGAGCTTCCAGCGAGGGAAGAGCTGCTCATGCAGGAGCTTGTGCATGCTGTGCAGGGAGGGACTGACTGTGAGGGATCTGTAGGGTCAGTGTGTTGCTGCAGGCTGGACAAATGCACACACTGAACTTGTCTCAGGTGTTAAACCATGTGTGTAGCTGAACACACCAGCACCCTGCCCAGACAGACAGAGCCTCTGTTCCCAGGCGGGCTCCCGGGCATTGCCTGTCCCTGGGTCTCGTTCCCTGCAGAGATCCGGCTGCATCTTCCCGGCACTTGAGCCATTTTTGGTCTGGAAAATTAACTTTTGCTGAACTCTGGGTGGTTTGTCAGTGACAGTCACAGGAGCCTTCGCAGCAAGCAGCACCACTCTGCATTTCCCACAAAACAGACCCGACCTTCCGTAACTGTCTTGGCAAGAACTTCTGTCCCCAAACAGAGACCTGCAGCAGTGCTCCTCTGGGGCTTGGAGGGAACGGGTTGTTCCAGGTAGTAAAAGTCAGTTTGGCTCCAGGAGGGCCACGTGTCTTCTGGGCAAGGTGGGAGGTTTGTGAGGACTCGATCTCTTTGTTACAGTTTGCTTTGTTTCACCCAGTTAGGAGAACCTTACTGTTCGAAATAGGGAGGGTTAATGAAGTGCAGCTGATAGTGCACAGGAGGAGCAGTGCACAGGAGGAGCAGTGCACGCAGCTGCGGGCATGGGGCAGAGCTGGCTGGACTCTCACCTTCCCAGATCTTAACCGTATCATGTGTCTCGGTTTGTTCTTTGCAGAACGTGGAGTACAACATCTTTGAAGGCACAGAGTGCCACGGGGTTCCCACCATGGTCATAAGTCAGGGAAAAGTTGTTCTTGAAGATGGCAACCTGTGTGTCACCGAGGGCTCGGGTCACTTCATCCCTAGAAAGACGTTCCCTGACTTTGTTTATAAGAGGATAAAGGCAAGGAACAGGGTAAGGCCTCCCCCAAGCCCCGGGACGGGGCTAAGCAGGGACACGAGGAGCCGTTGCCCCCGTGTAGGGGCTGCTCCTTGCCTGCGCGGGGCCCCAGCGCTGCGCTTGCTCCCCGCAGCTGGCCGAGGTGCACGGCGTGCCCCGCGGGCTGTACGACGGGCCGGTGCACGACGGCGTGGGCAGCGCCAGGGCCGTGGCCCCTGCGCCCACCTCCCGCATCCCGCCCGGCACCGGCAAGGCTCAGGGACCCCCCGTGCGCAACCTGCACCGCTCTGGCTTCAGCCTCTCAGGTAGGGCTGGGGGGGAGGGGGTCTGCGGGGGCACCTCTGAGTTCGGGGCTTGTGTGTGCGTGGCAGGGCCAACCTGAGCCGCAGCAGCTTCGCTCCTGCTCAGCCACAAGCAATTGCTCCTGCCACAGCAGCCTGGCCGGGCACTGAAGGCAGCACAGGAAGCTCTAGAATGCTTCTGTACCCCTGTGACTGCACTGACAGAGCCTGGCAGGGGCTGCGGGGCGGCTGCGAGCAGCGGGGCTCCTTCCCCCTGAGATGGGGGTTAGAGGTGGTTGGGTTTGTAGACATTAGCCAAAGAGCTTCATTTTCAGGAACCAACAAGATAATTTCTTGAGTTTTCCTGTGTAAGCAGGACGAGGCTCAGTGTCACTCAGTTCAGCATCCTGCAGACACCTGCCTGGCAGCTTGAGGGACCTTGGAAAGCCAATACTCTGCCATAGCATGACTGCCATGGTGTTGTTTTCATGGCTGGTGGAATCAGATGGATCACATATTGCTCAGTGAATGTACACGGTTTCACGTTTTATTACCTAGAAGCTGCTCATTCACAGGACCTGCTCATTCATTTACTCTGTCTCCCAGAGAGACCCAATACAAAACAAAGCCATTCCAGACCGCCCCACAGCAGCACCGTGCCCATCGCGACACGCCGGGTAGGCTCTGTGCAGCCAGAGCAGCGGCACTGCCTCGCCTGTCTCTCCCCAGGCTCTCAGGCAGACGACCACATTGCCCGGCGCACGGCGCAGAAGATCATGGCCCCGCCGGGCGGGCGCTCCAACATCACCTCACTGTCCTGAGCCCGGCGTCCAGCAGCCGCCCCACACCCCTCTTCCCGTAGGTAGGAACTAGAGTAGCTCCCAGAGGTAGCGCTCCCGCCCCACTCCTCCCGGTCCAAGTGTGTTCCGTAGCTCCTGGGGCAGCCCTGGCCTCGTGCGTGCGGGCACCAGGCGCCTGGCCCCGCCACGCCGCCGCTGCCCAGGGCCAAACCAGGGCTGCACTCCGGCTGCAGGGGCTCCTTCACAGCTGCACCCACGGCCCGCTCTAGCCCAAGGACTCTTAACCGACACACAGCTCCCGTCTGCCCGCGGTGAGCCGCATCCCGCCTGGCGGCAGCACCCGGCACCTCCCTGCACGCCCGGCACCGCCGTGGCTGTGCCTGGGAGCTGATGACACCGTGGCTGTGCCTGGGGCAGAACATCCGTCCCTGCTGTGCCTGCTGCCTGGTGGGGCTGCCCTGGGGCGTGCAGGGGACACAGCCAGCATGCCCGTGGGCTGCAGCCTCGCTGCTAAGGCTTGGGTTTTTTAAGGACTATTTATACATTTTTCTCAAGAGCCAAGTGTGTGTCTTAGAACCAGTAAGAGCTCGTTTGAAGGCCAGGTGCACGTGACAAACTCTTTTATGAAGGTTGTTCTAGCCCTGTTTAAAGGTACGTACAGTGACCGTGAACCTCTGTGCCACAAAGCTATGCATGTACCTCAGGGAATGGCTCGCCATTCTGCTGCTGTTCCTCGCTCTGAATAAAGCCTGTTGGAAGTCAGTAAACGACAGAAGAGGCTGATCCATACGACGTTTGTGTTTTCTTCCCGAGGGTCTGTACGTTCCTGCACCAGCGAGGGGCCATCAGCTGTAGCAGTGTCTGGGTCAAGCGTGGGGGAACACAGTTCATACATTTTGGTATTTCAGTTATTCAGGTTCATGTGCTGGTTTTCTGGTTTGGTTTTTTTTTCCTGCAGTTGCACTGAGATGGTTGAACATTTCTTTACTTCCTTTCAAAAGAGAGTTTCCAAGTGGTGGCAGTGGAAGCTCTGTAAGGACTGAGAAAGCTGAGTTACAGTCTATGGGTGGTGATCTCTGCCACCTGCCCAGACAGCTGTGGGGGTGACAAGGATAGCCCCAGCTCAGCAGCACTTGGCAGGGGAATGCCTGTGGTCTCTGGCCTGGAAACATCCCTATTCCAGCCATTGGGCTGGTTAGTGAAAGGCACCCCAGGGCAGTGGGGACCCCGGCAGGAGCCAGGTGCTGTCCTCTCTCCCAGCATCACACTGCTTGAAGCAGCTTTGGTCCCTCCATCCACCTTGCCAGCTGTAAAAAGGAACCCCTTGGCCCCTTTCCCTTTGAAGGGAGGCTTTGCCTTTCTTCCCTGGTCAGGGAGCTGTCGGGCTCGGAGCCGGCACTGGGGATGAGGCTGAGGAAGGCACTTCCACAGCTCTCCTGGTGCGTTGGGAGGTGCTGAGTCCCGGCAGAGCCCTCCAACACAAACACAGTCTGCAGGAAACAGAACCAGCCTGGGCACAAACACAGCCTCTGTCTGCCCCCAATAGCTTTGGACAGCTGCTGGGCAGGCTCCGGTCAGGCACTCGCAGGGCCGGTGAGCAGCTCCTGGGCTGGGCTGGGCAGCAGCGAGGGCCCGCGGCTGCAGCGGGACCAGCCGCCGTGCCCAGCGACAGCACAGCGCTGCCTGAAAACAGTAACATGCAGAGACAAGTGCCCAGTTCAGACCAAACCTGCAGAATATGCAATGCAGCACACTGGCCTCGAGCATGGGCTCGTTGCCAGGCCGCAGATGCTGCTGACAGCGGCTCAGGCGCAGCCACGATGGGCAGCGGGTGGCACAGCGCTGCTGCCCACTCTGGAGGCTGCCGTGGGGCTTGTGTCTGTCAGCTTTCTCGCCTCCCGCAATTTAAGGGCTGTGAGCAGGGAAATGCCCTCACTCCGCTGCCTTCACCTCCTCCCCCTGCACAAGGGGTGAGAGACCCAGCTCCTCGCGTGCTCCGTGTGCCAGCCGGGGCTGCCAGGGGCCTCTCCAGCGGCATCACGCCGAGGCCAGGCCACGGCGCAGCCAAGGGCTCTGCACAGGGAGACAGCTGAAGGCTCAGCTGTTGATTTGCCTCGTTCCTTCACTACTTTTGAAGTCAGGAAGCGCCTTTGTGGATGCTTTCCACGCTGAGATAAAGCAAGACAGCACGTAGCACCGAGAAATGCAATAAATAATGCCAAGCACTGATGAGGGATGAAAGAGAAAAGCCAGAGACCTCCTGAAGCTCCCCTGGGCCTGTTTTATCGAGATACAGAATCCAGGGCTGTGCAGAGAAACACTAAAATACTAATACCAAATAAAGTACTGAAGCCAGCTGTGGGTGCTGCACGGAGGGACTGGGTGGGTGCCACTCACACCCCCCAGGGACCAGCCTGTCAGAAGCGGCTCTGAACCGCGCAGCGCAGCTCACCCAGGCAGGGACCGCTCTGGCCATGCCCAGGGTGCTCCTCATCCTCACCGAGACCCCAAACCCACCACTGTGCAGCGAAACTCCTCCTGGAGACCCGAGGGCACCCCTGCCTGGCAGCGGAGACGGGAGCTGCACGGCGTGGGGCACGCGGCCGCTCCGCAGCTTGCTCGGGAGGGATGGCAACAAGTACTTGGCAGTGTTAAAAATACACATTTATTACTCCACACACACAGGCAGTGGCTTCTTGCAGGACCTGCAAAAACCCAAACTGGGCATAACTTAAATGTTCTGTGACATGGTACAAGTTTCATGCACTGGAATTACAGAGATGTATTAACATAAAATACAAAGGTTTACTTTACACTTATTTCCACCGAAATAGTCTCTAAAAACACCCCACCAAGGCACCAGGATTTCTGCACTCTCCAGTGTCAAGACCGCACCGTTGGCCTTTTGGCCAGTGTTTTGTTACTCTCATTGTCTTGTTGGCAAGGCATACAGGACTGGCAATAGCAGAACCATCAGGACCTGGCCCGGCACTCGTGTCCTGCGCATAGTTCCCAGTGAAGTCTGTGGAGTTCAATGGAAACGCTCAAAAGTACGCAGACTGGCAAAACCTCATCACACAGCAGAGAGTAAAGGTCTTGTGGCAAGGAATTTAAGGAGAATAATTTATAGGCGACGTAGACCTCACACGGCAAGTAGCAGCACGCCCGTATAAATCTGTCGTACAAAAAATACAGGAATCTCACTATTTACACAGAAAGGTGCCGTGTCCTGGCTGTGGTGAGGCGCCTCCCAGGGCTGCTGCCGGCTTCTGGCCAGCTCTGCGTCACAGGCTCTGGTACCAGAGCACCTCACGACTTCACTGCGAGTTCTGCTGAGGCCTGGGGCTGCGTCGCGCCACAGCGGAGCAGAGGCAGCGCTGGCAGAGGAGCAGGACAGCGTCCCACGCCAGGTGCTTCCCCCCGCAACTGGCCCCTGGCACAGGGCCCCATGGCTCGGCGCTGCTACGCAGGCAGGGGCAGCTAGGGCTGGGGCAGGAGAGCCTCTAGAACAGGCACACGGATGGCAGCAGCATGGGACAGCTGGACACCCACAGCAGCAGCTGGACACCCACAGCAGCAGCTGGACTCCCACAGCAGCAGCTGGACACCCCACAGCTGCAGCTGGACATCCACAGCTGCCGCTGGACACCCACAGCAGCAGCTGGACACCCACAGCTGCAGCTGGACACCCACAGCAGCAGCTGGACTCCCACAGCTGCAGCTGGACACCCACAGCAGCAGCTGGACACCTACAGCTGCAGCTGGACTCCCACAGCTGCAGCTGGACACCCACAGCAGCAGCTGGACACCTACAGCTGCAGCTGGACTCCCACAGCTGCAGCTGGACACCCACAGCAGCAGCTGGACACCTACAGCTGCAGCTGGACTCCCACAGCTGCAGCTGGACACCCACAGCAGCAGCTGGACACCTACAGCTGCAGCTGGACTCCCACAGCTGCAGCTGGACACCCACAGCAGCAGCTGGACACCTACAGCTGCAGCTGGACTCCCACAGCTGCAGTTGGACACCCACAGCAGCAGCTGGACACCTACAGCTGCAGCTGGACTCCCACAGCAGCAGCTGGACACCCACAGCAGCAGTTGGACACCCACAGCAGCAGCTGGACTCCCACAGCAGCCCCCTGCCCTGGGGCAGCCCTGGGGCAGCCAGGCCACGTCGGCAGCCGCAGCCCAGCGCCGGGGATGTAAATGACTGACACAGAGGTTTTGGGGTAAGAAACATCCATTCTGGAAGTGAGCCAGCTCCTTCCTGCACACACTGACCTTGGCCTCAAGGACTGTTTGTCACTGGTGCTAAAGGAAGCGATGGACACCTGTGATTAGACGCGTCCCACCAGCCGCAGCGCCCGTCACACCATCATTAACGCAGCTCCTGACAAGGTGCCGGTGCCCGGCCCCGCGGCTGAGCCCGTCCCTCAGCGGGCACGGCCAGGGCTGCTCACCCACCCGGCTCTGCCCTGAAAACAAGTGCAGCTGCTGCCAGAGCGGTGGCTTCCCTGCCCTGCCAGTGCTGACTGCACACCTCAACACCTTCACCCTCCGGCGGAGCCGCGGTCCTGCCCCATTTCAGCCATATCCTGGTTTCCACATAAAACTGTGGAATAAATGTGTCGTTTTTCACATCAAACTGTTCCGGGCCAGCGGCACCTTTCCAGCTACTCATGGAAATGAAAAATGCAACCAAGACTGTCCTGGCAGAGCCTGCCTCTGTTAAAAACGTCTTCTATCCATTTTTTGTGCAGCAAACACACGGTAAGGATGGCAACAGTGACCTCCTGCTGCCTGACGCTGGGAGCCTCCGAGAGTGCGTGGTCACAACGACACCCGAGTGCCGCAACAGCCGGACGCTGCAGCAGCACATCGGGCTCACTTTAGCAACAGCAACCACAAGCACTCTGCGGCAGGCTAAGCCACTAACATAGTGAAGGCTTGTGGAACAAGAAGAAAGGCGACATCCGAGGAACAAGTTAAGGACATCTTGTCCCCTTATTCAGAAGATAAAACAGGTATTGGTAAATTATATACAGCACTTCTACTTTACACTGAAAATATATTGAAGGGTGAGATAAGATACTGCCCACTTCCACGAACGAGCAGCACTGCAAGGCCACCCACTGCCTCCACGGAAACCTGAACCCGATACACTGCATCGTGCACACCCGTGCAGGCAGGAGCCAGCGCCCGGGCCCGTGGCACAGCTCCTCGCCACCCGCAGCGAGCAGAGCAAAGGTCTGACAGTCCTCCTGCATCTCCACTGTGTGTTCAGCCACTGCCCAGCCTCACAAGAGCGCATGGAGTGCACAGAAAACAGTTATTTGCCCCGAGTCAGGAAAGAAACTCTGACGGGTGACGAGAGAACAAGGACGTGCCTGGGGTGTCCTTACGCTGCAGGGCCCAAACAGCCCAAGGCTCTAGAGGCTGCTGCCCCCGGCACTGTGCCGGTGCTCAGGGCACGGCTGATCCACTGCTTCGCCTGCAGGGAACGCCAAAGCCAAGCCCAGCCCCATCGCCAGCCTTCCCTTGCCCTACCCACGCCGTAACCTCTGGTTTTGTCATCGTATGAAAAACATGTGCAGGTCAGCAATCTGACACGAAAAGGAAAGAGTACAGAAGTCGCTCTCCCTCGTCTGACAAGTTGCATAGCAAGTGCCTGTGTGCAGGGCAGGCGCCGGCGTGCCGCGCTGGCCGCGCGCACACCCGAACGCGGTGCGGGAGGAGCTCTCTTTGCTACAGCTTTGCAGGAGCAGCGCGGGTGCTGCCCGGCCGTGCCGGGGCCGGTGCTGGTGCCAGTGCCGGTGTGGAGGAGCGCCCGCGGTGCCCGGCGCAGCCTGAGGCGTTGCCGTGCCATGGCCTAGCCGCTGCCCGCCGAGGAGCACACCGGGCTGCACATGGACAGCTTGGACGGCTCGGCCTCTGCCTCCGCCTCGGCCTCGTCGGTGGTCTCGGGGGGGGACGTGGACTCGCCCGTCTGCTCTTGGCCCCTCTTTAGCCTGTGTGGAGCAGAGGGAGCGGTGTTACACGGGCGGCCCACAGCCACGGCCGGCGACCCCGGGCTGCCCACACTCTGCTGCAGAGGCGCCTGCAGCAGACCCACAGCCAGCAGAGGAGTGCTTCCAGAGCGCACACAGCGTACACAAAGGCCGTGACAGGGACCAATGCACCAGCAAAGCACACTGAGACGCTCTCTAACACCCGGCCATGGCCTGCAAGGCCTCAGCTTTCAGGAGGGCTGCCCAGCCAGGCCTGTGCCACAAGCACCCCGTGCCACAGCCAGGGCAGCAGGCTCCCCGCCACCCCCCATCTCTTCCATGGAGGTCACCTCCTGCTTTAGGTACAAATCAAACACCCCAAGGCACGTGCTGGAACACAGAGGCGAGCAGCTGCTTTAACTTCAGCGCTCTCACCGCCTGCTCATACTCTGCAGAGACTTGAGCACATTCCTGGCCTTTGCTTTCCAAAACATCACCCCTTAAAAGCAGCAAGGGGGGAACCGAAGCAGTGCCACATACTTCAGTGAAATCTTAGAAGCCTCTCTGCAACACATTTCCTTAGTGGCAGTGCTTAATAACCCCTGATCTCATCTTCCCTTTTTGATCAGAACTGCCTTTGATACAGAGGCAGCACCTGAGCTTGGTTGACGTCAGCCACCCCGAGCTAAGCCGGCAGCACGGCGCTCACAGGCTCTGCCATGCTGATCCCTCAGGGAACACAGGAAAAGGAGCATCTTTTTCCTCAAACAAAACACCCCGCACACTCACTTCTCTCTGTTAAAGATGACAAAGTCTTGCTGGATAGCTTCGAGGCATTCTTGGAGATAGTCATTTTCCTGTTGAAGGAAAACAGCACATGCACAAGCAGCCCCACTTGCATCTCATCGCTGCCTCCAGCGTGGCAGCACCTCCAGCCGTGTGCCTGAGCCTCCCCAGACCTCAGCTCAGCTGCTGACAGCAGCAGCACAGCAGGTTTCCCGCACGGCCTCGGCACAGCTCGGCTCACCTGCGGCGTGGGGCTCCCGTAAAACACAGCAAGGCGTTCTGCAGACACACACCACGTGTCTCTCTGACTGCTCTGCTCCTGGGAGCTCGGAGAGGTGTTTGTAAACCTGCTTATTCGAATGCTGTGCCCAGACCTCTGCTTCTCACTCCATTTGCCAAAGTACAGATTATTGTGAAAGTTGTTGGTAAAACTTATGCAAGAGCAACATTTGGCTGTCAGGAAGACTCCATCAGTCGAACGTTTCCATCAAAATAGATCTGCAGTTACTGTACTGTCACAGTAGCTGCTGCCAGACACCCCCCAAACTGAGCAGTTCAGCCTTTTCCTCGGCTGCCCGTTACCCCAGAAAGCACTTACAGACTGTGAGCTGTCTTTGCTGTTGTCCCTCGACTTGTTCTTTGCCAGTCTCTTCTTCTTCTTGTGCAAGGGCCTGGACTCCAGAATCATCTCCTCCAGCTCGAAGGTGGGGTCGCAGTGCAGGCGGCCCTTCTGCCGGACACACGGCACCACACCGCCACATTAGCACAGCAAAGACTCTCAGAAACTCCTTGCCTGTCAGAAAGCCTCTGCTCAGGCTCCCCTGACAACGGGCCAGGACACAGATGGGGCTACTCACGTTGGGGACGAAGCCCGGCTCCAGGCGCTTGTGGCAGACGTCGCTCCAGGCCACATCGGACAGGTAGGTGGAGGCCTGGACGTCGGCCAGGCAGCAGAAGCGGTGCTCAGGGTTCACTGTCAGCAGCTGCAGGGCAAAGCACCCGTCAGAGCAGAGGCAGGGCACCAGCAGCACCCTGCCTCTGCAGCCACTCAGGTGGTTCAGCCACACAGCAGCCTTTCTGTGTGGGAAACACGTAACCTACTGCACGGAAAACAATAGGAGAAGCTTTCTGGAGGTTGTGAAGCCAGCCAGACAAAACTCCAGTACTGTGAGCTCTTGGATCAGTGTGGGTTTGCTCCTCCTGTGCATGCAGGACCTTTCAGCACAGCCCCTGGGCACTGCCACCCCGGCACACACCTCTCCATGCCAGGACAGTGCCTTGCTCTCCTGTAAAGACACCTATTTCCCCAGAGGCTCCTCATCTCAATTCCAGCCTCCATACCTGCCATGTGCACCCCACTCCCGTGACACCAGGGCCTGTGACTGTTTACCACACACACGGATTGCTAAGCACAGAGAAAAACAGCTCAACCAGACTGTCTGATCCGCTGGGACACCAGCACAGGCCTGACGTTCCACAGCATCCAGCGCCGTGTGCCACGCTGCACGCTCGGCTGACCCCAGTGCCGCAGCCCCCGGCGCTGCTGGAGCTCTGATGTGCAGGTGTGTCTAACACAGGGGCTGGGCAGGGCTTCCAGAAAATTCAGTGCCTGGTCTCACCCTGTGAAAAATCTCCATCACAGCTCAGCTGATGCCACCTTTGCATCTCCAGAGACGGGGGTGACCCTCACCCGTGTTCCCCCATCCCACATCCATGTCTCAAGCCCAGGATGGCTCGGGGTGGGTGAGCTGTGCCCACCCTCGCCCCTCCCCAGGCCCCCTGCCATGAGTCCCGCCTCTGGACCAGCACTTGCCATTTTTCTAGAGCACTTAAGAGTCAGAGCCCTGACCTTCAGCTGCCCCAGCCTGGCTTTGGGCATCCACCACCCGAGAGCATCAGGTCACCCGCTGAAGGGATACCTATGGCAGGACTTCCACAAAATGCCCACCTAGGAGCGTTTCCTTTAAAAACAATGTGACATAACTGTAGGCACACTAATTATAGTGATTACAGCCTTTGTGCACTGGGTGTTTTTCCAGTGCCAGAGGTGAGGGTGTGCTCGTGGCCCAGCACCGGGACACGTGTGAAGGGCACGGGGAGAGAGCCCACCACAACCAGCACCTGCTGCCTGGGGAACCTTTCAGGCACTTCTCCGCACCATGCAACTGTTTTCTAAAAAGCAAAAGGAGGAATTCCCAGTTCCCCAGTAGGGCTGCTGTGACAGCACTGGCCCTGCACGGAGGAGCCAGTGGCCGCAGGGAGCTCCCAGCGCCCCAGCACACAAACCCCAGCGCTCTGGGGACACCGAGGCCCTTCTGAAAGAACTAAACAATAAACAGTCACGCAGGCCTCCAGTTAAGACAAACTAAGGCAAGACACTTAGTGTGCACACGTGTAGCCAATGGAAACCTTGCAGTCAGTAAGAAGACATAGATAAGCACTAATGGCTAACCCAGACGATGGAAGGAAGGGAGGAAAAGGGGAACAGATAATAAACAACTGAGAAAGAGACATCAGCAGCTAACAAGATCTGAGTGAAAACACCTGCAACTACTAACGCCTTTGGTGGATACACCTGCAGCTAATAAGGTCTTGGTGAAAAACAAATCCTTTCAAGGCAAACCATATGGACCAACTAACTCAGGGTCAAACTGCAAGCACTCCAAACCGACCACTAGAGACCAGCAGAGACCACCAAAAGACGGCCCCGACTCCTCATGGAGCACGTGCAAGGGGTGAGGGTGTGTAAATAATTACTGGGAGCTAAAATGAACATGCACGTGTTTGCCGAGGAGTATAACGGGCATGTACCTCACCAAGAGAGCGCTGTCTGTGAGCAAATACTGCCGTGTGTCTGCAGCGCTGCAGCTCTGAACAGCAGAGTGGCTGCTGGCTACAGCTCCAAACACAGTCCCGGAGAGTTCCCCCGGCCGGGGTGGGCTGCCCTGGAGCAGGGTCCCACAGCCCAGTCAGTAGCCAGCAGCCCGGTCAGTGGCCAGCAGCCCAGTGGCCAGCAGCCCGGTGACCAGCAGCCCTGTGGCCAGCAGCCCGGTCAGTAGCCAGCAGCCCTGTGGCCAGCAGCCCGGTCAGTAGCCAGCAGCCCTGTGGCCAGCAGCCCGGTCAGTAGCCAGCAGCCCTGTGGCCAGCAGCCCGGTCAGTAGCCAGCAGCCCTGTGGCCAGCAGCCCGGTCAGTAGCCAGCAGCCCTGTGGCCAGCAGCCCGGTCAGTAGCCAGCAGCCCTGTGGCCAGCAGCCCGGTCAGTAGCCAGCAGCCCTGTGGCCAGCAGCCCGGTCAGTAGCCAGCAGCCCTGTGGCCAGCAGCCCGGTCAGTAGCCAGCAGCCCTGTGGCCAGCAGCCCGGTCAGTAGCCAGCAGCCCTGTGGCCAGCAGCCCGGTCAGTAGCCAGCAGCCCTGTGGCCAGCAGCCCGGTCAGTAGCCAGCAGCCCTGTGGCCAGCAGCCCGGTCAGTAGCCAGCAGCCCTGTGGCCAGCAGCCCGGTCAGTAGCCAGCAGCCCTGTGGCCAGCAGCCCGGTCAGTAGCCAGCAGCCCTGTGGCCAGCAGCCCGGTCAGTAGCCAGCAGCCCTGTGGCCAGCAGCCCGGTCAGTAGCCAGCAGCCCTGTGGCCAGCAGCGCGGTGACGAGCAGCCCGGTGACCAGCAGCCCGGCAGATGGCAATGTGATCCCGCTGCACACACGGCCACGGCAGCGCAGCCTCTCATGGGAACAACACCTAATCCTGTCAGTTGTCCAGCACTGTGTCTGTCTGTGCTACAGCGCACTCAGCAGCTACTTGTCTGCGTTCCCAGGCAAGCAGAAGCTGAAACACAGCCTGGAGCCCACGTCAGCCACTGTCCCAGCAGCACATGGCAAGCGGCACCCTGTCCCACAGACACAGGGCTCCAGACCCAAACACGCTGAGTTAGACCTGTTGGCCTGGCAGAACTGGCCAGGGGGAGCAGCCAAGGCACAGGGGAAGCACACACCCCTCCATCCCACACTGCCCTTCTAGGTTACCAGCACCACAGAGGGGATGCTGAAGGGCTCAGCTCCAGTCCGGGTGGGAACTGGGGTGTCACACCAAAATCAGCCTTCTACCCTCCCTCACTATCAAACACAATGCATCTCATTGCAGGGACGATGAACTGCTGAGGCTGCAGCTCCAGGGCCGGGGGCAGTGCTGGGCCCCTCACTCACTGCCACAGGGACACTGAGGGGCTGCAGCGTGGCCAAAGCCGGGCACAGAGCTGGGGAAGGGGCTGGAGCACAAGGGTGCTGGGCAGGGGCTGAGGGAATGAATGGGGGTGTTGAGGCTGGAGCAGAGGAGGCTGAGGGCAGACAGGAGCCCTCTCTGACACTCCCTGACAGGAGGCTGTGGCCAGCAGGGTCGGTTTCTGTTCCCAGGTCACAAATGAAAGGAGGAAACAGCCTCAAGTTGTGCCAGGGAAGGTTTAAACCGAATCTCAGGAAAAATATCTTCCCTGATTGCTGTCCAGCCCTGTCTCAGGCTGCCCAGGGCCGAGGGGAGTCCCCATCCCTGGAGGGCTCCCAGAACCGCGCAGCTGAGGTGCTGAGGGCTGTGTGTTGGTGCTGGCTGTGGCAGTGCTGGGGAATGGTGCGACTCGATGAGCTTAAAGGGCTTTTCCAACCAAAACGATTTTGTGATTTTGTGGTTTGATATGAATCTGTGCTTAAGCCTGAACAAAGTCATAAGAACTCGTCCTATTTCAATGTTATGCATGAACATGCAGAACACTGTGCAGCCAGTCCCATGTGCCCTGCAGCCCCACACAACAGGCTGCAGCACTGCTCACCTTCCTTAACAGAGCCACCATCTCTTTTGACCACGCAGAGGAGTACTGGACGCTCACAGTACTGAAGAGCTGCACTAAGGACTCCACGGGGTTGTTGGAGTGGATGTCATACGGCCTCTGGGGGAAAAAGTCAGCAAGATGAGAAGAATTTCCCTCTCCTCCCTGCAGTCAACCAGAAAGCAGGTTGTCAGGCCTCACTCAGGCCGTGCGGGAGCCCTACCCAGCCCCGCAGCAGCTCGTAAGCCATGATTCCCAGCGACCACCAGTCCACCTCGAAGGAGTAGCCCGTCCCACCGCTCAGGAAGGAATGGAAAATCTCTGGGGCTGAACAGAAAGAGCAAAATGCAACAGGTTATGTGTTGAGCTCAGGTTCTTTTTGCAGACTGCTGCCCGAGGAGAGGCTTTGCAGCACAGAGTGAGCAGGCAGCAGGCAGGGACTGTGCTCGAGATGGAAAATACAGATGGGACAGATATTATTTCTTACCCATGTATGGCTTTGTTCCAGCTAATGCAGTTGCTCTTTCACCATCTCTAATTATTGTTGCAATATTAAAATCTGTTAGATGTGCATGACCTTAAATAAAGACACATTTTAAGAAGGAATTAATCTCAGCACAGAACAGTGGCAACACAGAGTCAGAATGCATTTGTTTCACAAGCCCCTGCCCTCTGAGAGCATCACAGGGGTGCAGGCAGGTCAGAGTCAGATCCCGCCAAAGGGCCACAACAGGCTCTCTGGCCATCCAGGTGATTAAGTGGTAGCTCGCTTTGGGTCTTGACTTTAAATCACACTCAACGCAAACTACTGACCTACACCAGCCCCAGCACTCGGTCAAACTGCTCCAGACAGAACCCACAGCCAGGGAAGATGACAAGAGGGAAATGCTATACGGAGATATTGGCTTGGTCACATTGATTAAATCCCTGGAACTGATGAAAGCCATTGAACCATGACTACCCCAAAGTCTCAGAGCTAGGACTGAGCTGCCACTCTGTACAGACCACAGCAAATTTGGACATGCCAGTTGAATGAAATCAAAACAATGCTTCCCAAACCCCAAGGCTGAGTGAAGGAATCATTAAGGTATTTCACAAAGCCCTATAAGACATTCTCCCTGTGCCTAATTTCTCTGTCTTCAGGACTGAGAGTAAAAACCCAGATAAGCAGGCACACAGTATTCAGTGCAGTGAGGGGTCTGTCCCTCGAACGAAGGAGGTGGGCAAAGTGAGGCAGACAGATCCTACCTTGCTCATCCAGGAGGATGTTATCTGGCTTTACGTCTCTGGGAAAAGAAGCAAGGTTACAGTGAGACAAAATCTCAGTCGGACAAAGGATGCAACTCAACAACAAATAAAGCAAAACATCTCCTAACATGAGACAAGCCCTTTTATGATGGACTAGAAATACGCTTTTCTTGGGCAGCAGGGAAAAGAAGTGGGAGCATCTGACTTGTTCGAGCAGCAGTTCCAAGGAAAGTTAACAGCACCATATCAAACTTGTTTCTGGAAGCTCTCCGGCACGTTGAACCCTGCCACCCTGCCTTCAGCCCCCAGTGAAGTGTCAGGCTTCCCCCGAGCGATGGGCAGCAGGACCAGCACCCTGAGGTGCTCAGGACCAGCACTGCCCACGCGGTTCAGTGCCACCCATCCTGACCCCGTGAGCAAAGGCAGCCTCAGCAGCCCAGAGCAGGCACACTGCAGTGCCAGCGCCTGTGGCTGCCGCCAGCAGGATGAGCCTGCGTGCTCTCTTACCTGTGGATGATGTGCTGACTGCGCAGGTAGTCCAGAGCCAGGGCCATCTCACAGATGTACAGTTTGACTGTTTCTTCTGTGAACTGAACGTTTTGCTGCAGGTGGTAGCGCAAGTCGCCACCGAGAAGCAAGTCCACCACCATGAACATGTCCTCCTCGTCCTGGAAGGAGTACCTGCAGGGCCAGAGCCATGTGTGTGGGCAGGCTGACCCTCGCAGGAGCCGCACTGCTGAGCCAGGTTTGCTCCCTGTCCTCATCACACAGGTCCTGTGGAACCTAGAGAGTCCCAGTGCGTGCGTACACTGGCTCCAGCGTCCTCACCTTCCTCATTAAACAAGTGGAACTCAGGACACTGTCTTGCTTTTTAACCTACTGCTACACCAAGCCACACTATCTTTGAAGGGGTAAGGATCCCATTAACTTCACAGCCCTCCACTCACCTGCTTCTGTCACTGTCACCTCCTGAGTGCTGCCATGTAACCCCAGCAGCAGGCAGAGCTGCAGGCAGAGCTTGGGGCTCTGCTAGCCAGACACTCCAGAGAAACTTTGCATCTCCAATTGTGTGTCTGATAAACCTACCCAAAAATATCTCTGCCTATCCTGAAAATGGAAAACACAACTGCTAATTTAACCATAAAACCCATAAAGAGATATTTATATTTACTGTAGAGTAGAACGCCTCTCTGAATCTGCAGTGGATCCCCCGGGAGGCTGGCAGCAGCCAGGATACTCCACCAAACAACACTCCATTGTTATATTTGGCAACGGCATTTCTGAGGCAAGAGTATGGGGGATTGTATAATACTTATGAATCACACCCTCCTGCTCCCATCTTCAGGGTACGTTTAGCTGAAGGGATGAGCTGGACGGGAAACATCTGCTACAGGGGCCAAGTTGGCTCAGGGATTTCAGCGCTTGTTGGGAAAAAACACTTACAATTGCTAAAATGCTGAAACAGGAATATTAACTTACTTGGCTTACTCTGGAGTAACAGATGAACAAAACGCATGTAAAGGGTTACCAAGTTTCCTCACTTTGGGTGTAAAACTCCCTGAAATTTTGCTTCTCTTCCCGCTGTGCACCCTGCACTGCTGGAGAGGGGGGTGCTGCCCTGGCCAGGCCTGCCCGGGCCACCAAGATGTGCAGCTGCAGGGAAAACCAGCTGCTCTTGCCCTGTCCTGCATCCCTACAGCCAGGGAGCTGCTCACCAGGCACTGCTTTCTTGCCTTAAACTCCCGTTTCAACGGCACCACAAGCCCTGCAGCCTCTGCAGGCGATTCCCGCGCAGAGGGAATCTGTCTGTTGCAGAAGCTTTTTTAATGTATCATTTTTGCTGGCCTGTTATTTTCCAAGCATGGCCTTTATTTTACATGTGCTAGTTTCCCTTGTGGTTGTGGCTGCAGAGGTTTGCAGGCCACCTCCAGCAGCCTGGGGCAGCAGTGCCTGCCCGCCGCGGTGCCGCCGCCTCTACAAACGCCTGCAGGAACGTGCCAGGGCAGGGCAAGATGCTCGGGGAATAAACCCCAGGCAACAATTATTGCAACCCAGGTCACACACACAGGAAAAGAAGGGACCACTCTTCTTTTCCCCTCCCAGTCTGTCATTCTCCACTGAATGGGCTTTGAAGGGTTTTCCATCCTCTCTCATAAGCGTGGTCAGCACGGCCCTAAACCCCTGCTGACACCTCTCACCTGGGCACCGACCTGCTGAACACACCAGCCACGGCCCAGAGCAGGGCTGCTTGTTTAAACCATTACCTGATCTCTGCAAGAGCGAGTCCTTCAGAGAGACCAAACACTTCCTGTGTCAAACGCTGTATATTTCATACCACTTCTGTATTAATAAGTTATACTCTTCTCCAAAATGCCAGTTTCTTTGACTGTTCAAGCTGTTATCCGCTACAAAACTGGTCCCCACGCAGCATCTGATTCACCACAGGCTGTGACAGCCCTCAGTACCTCCATGCAGATGAGATGGGCCATTTCTGTCACAGCAATCCCTGAGAGCGCCGCACGTCCCGAGACACTTTGGTCCAACTGCACACCAACGCACCAGGGTACAAAGATATGCTGTGGGTAAGTTGGCAGGGGGGCCCTTAAGAGGGGGCTAACAGTGGTGTTTGCAATAAAGCTGTGAAAAACACCCAACAAACATGCATGGGTTTTTGACAGGAGAAGCTCAGCTGCTCTCAATGTTTGGTGCCACAACATCTGAGTGTCTTCCATGGCACGTCTGCTGAATGCCTTTCGTGCTACCACAGGCTTCCACGGGAGCAGCGCTGTGAGATGTTCCCATGGATATCTGTCACCCCAGGAGGACAGGGAGAAGGTGGCTTTGTGAGCACCTGAGGGGAGGTGGCCCTGGGAGGCAGAGGGAAAGGAGCTGCTCACCAGAGATTCACCAGGAACACATGCTCGATCTCCTGCAGGATTTCCAGCTCCCTGAACACATTGCGGACCTCATCCCTTTCGATGCACTGCTGCTTGTTCATGTACTTCATGGCATACATCTTCTCCGTGTCTCTCTTCTGCACAATACACACCTACAGTACCACAGAAGCGGAAGGAAAAAAGAGATTTAGTAAAGCCTCCCATATCCTCATTTGCTGCTTTGCCACTCAGCACTTCTGTCTGGCTATCAAACACTCCTCACCCCTGGTCTGTGCCTCGGGATCTGCAGAGGCATCCCGGCATCCCTGCTCTGAGCACAGTGCCCACGCTGCCCTGTGCCAGGGCTGTCTGCAACCCCATGGCCACAGGGCAGCTTCCCCCAGGAGGTGCTGGCTCAGGGAGTGCCTGCCCGCAGGGACTGGGGGCTGGGGGCTGCGGGACAGAGCTCTGTGCTCGCTGACTCCAAGTGAAGGCTGGCTTTGGGCAACTGTGTGGCTTCCCTCCCAGCCCCCACTCCCTGCTGCTCACAGCCCTTGGCTGCCATCCTCCAGCAGACTGAGTTTAATCTATGGCATAAGTAGCTGTGCTGGGAAAGGTCACAACAATCCCCTCTGTTTTAGCAGAAAGCGATTAAAATGTAAATTTGTTAACAGCAACAAACAACAAATTGCCTTTGGTGTGCCTCCTTTGGTTCTGATCCTAATGACTCCTTAATTACCAAGGTAACTATTTTGAAAGAGCTAATTAGTTATCAAGGTAACTATTTTTAAATGAGCTAATGAAATTTCTACATCTGGTATAATTACATCTGTCCTCGTTCAATTATCAGACATGCTCAAGGATATATTTTCTTTGAAATAGAAGCAGCTCGTCACTTTGGTGACTGAGCAGTGAGGGAGGCTGGCCCGGGGGGCTCCGGGCAGCTCCTCGGGGAGCAGGGCACGTTTGCACAGCACGGGAAGGAGGAAAAGGAGTTTCTATGGGCACAGACAGATGCAAGCCCCTGAACTCTTCCACACTTCTGAAATACTGCCATTAACGATGATCTGCAAGTGCTAATGGCGCACAATATCATACCATCGAGGGCACGTGGAAGCAAGAGGGTGACCATGTAACAGGTGGTTATGGTTAGCTGCTAAATCCCAATTAGCCACGCACACCGAAGCCGTGGGGCCTGCCTGGCAGTCGTCATTGCAGTCATGGCAAGGACAGACAATCCCGTAGCACCCTGCCTGATGTCAGCTGCTTTCACATTTTGGCAAGAAGCTCATTAATAAGTTGTTTTGGTTTAGGTTGTGACTTGCAATATCTTAACAGGCATTGCATTTTACATTGACGTTCATTTGCTTCTCTGCAGGGAAAACGGAAACCCAGGGTAACAAACGAGCGAGCGATGAACACTTCTGTGCTCTGCAACCACCGTCAACAGCATCACCTACACACAAAGCACCGCCAGCCACAGCCGCCCGGACATTTCTGTTCTCTCTCTTCTGGAAAAGGGCACCAACACGGGCCTCGATGGAAATGCCCCTCTTGCAGCCAAGCGTCCCAGGCGGCCGCAGCAGGAGCAGGGAGGAGCTGGCGGCGGGCAGCCTGGGCTCCCGCTGCGGTGCTGCCCTCTGGCCCACGGCCGGCCGGGACAGAGAGCCCTTCCCTGGGCCTCCAGGTACTGCTGTGGGTCTAACACAGGTCAAACCAACGTCAGGGCCGGTGTCGGTGCTGCCGCTGCTGGGCTTGGCCTCTCAGGCCCCCTACCACAGGCAGGAACCTTTCCCAAAACACCCCTGGCTACAGAAATGCGTCCCCCAGCCCTCCCCAGACACCGCTGCCCCAACACGCATCTTCTCTTTCTTCTGCTTCCCATCTGTGCCTCTGTTCCTGCAGAAGGAATGAACATCTACTGCATAACAAGTCAGAGCGGGTTTTAAAATTAACCCTCTTCCAAGCAGATCTACAACACAGAGCGAGGCAGGAAAGCAGAGAGGAGGCAACTTTGTCCTCATCCTGCATAATGGGGTCCCTTGTGCACAAAGGACATTTTCAGTGGTTAAATACAGCTATTAGAAAAAATTGCATGTAATGCTGCCAGATCTGCGAAGCAGAAGGCAGGCATCAGCTGGTACTGTATGGCTCAAGACACGGCACATAAAAGATTTAATAGAGTCCCAGATAGCCCGAACACTCAGCTGCTGCCAAAGGGTTTGTATACAGCTGCCTTTGCTTTAATGCATCAACGGCAGAAAGGGCTGGGAGCTTCATCTGCCAGGCAGGACACGAGAGGGGCAGCTAACAGCTCCCAGCATGGCCTCACTTTATGGGCCCCCAGACCATGACAACGCCTGTACTGTCACCATAGCTGGTGACACCTGAACCTGGGACAATCTCAGTCTCCGCTCAACAGCCCCAGCTATCTCATTCATTTAGAGGAGACTGACAAGGTCCACTGACACAGGCAATGTGAAAAGGTAAAATAACAGGCAGAGAAAACCGGCTCTTGGATTTTAAATACTCACCTTTCTTTTAAGGTGCCATTAAACGCCACAGCACGTGAACAGGAGTGTTCAGAGCTGCCTCCCTGCTTCGTGCACAAAGGTTGCTTTTACCAGCAAGAGCAGTCCAGGAGCTTGCCTGACTTTGCTCGGCTTCCATCAGCACCCACATGTTCTCCCAGGGCAGAGCCCCTGCCTGCCACCCCCAGAGCACATCCCAGCCCCCGTCTGCTGCAAAGGCGTCCCTGCAGCTTCCTGTCACCAACACATTTCACCCTCTGCTGAGCTGAGGGTGCATCCATCTCATCAGTCCTGAGAACTGATGAGAGGTGTGAGAACAGCCAAGGAATGCGGGGATGGGAAGCTGAGAGGAGCCAGCCTGGGAAGGAGGGCTGCTTTCAGCTTCCAACTTATCCAGGGAAAACAGCAAGAATGTCAAATATCAGACCACTACTGAAGGTTTATAAACCAAAGCAAACAAACAAAAAAATCACACTGGGACTAAATAAGCAGAACATAACTGAGGGACTTAGAATCTGGAGCAGTTCATCTTCTGCCCCCGTCCGCAGGACTGTCACTCGCAGGGATGAACCTTGCCCCTTCAGAGGAGGCACACGTCCCTCACACAAACCCGACTTCAGGATAAAGCCTCAGGATAAACCTTATTCTGTTGGATCAAGGCACTCTCTGCCACACCAAACGCAGACAGTCCATAACCTGCCAGGAAAGGTTTGGCTTCTCACTGCCCTGAGCTGCTGCTCAGTGATATAACCCGGCATGGAACCCCATGGCCACAGCACAGCCTCCCCCAGGAGGGGCACTCAGGTGTTTTCTGGTGTCCAGGGGCCTCACACATTGCGTCTTATTTGGAAGGGGTTTTCTTTCTTGTTGATTTAGGAGACTTTAGGAGACTTTGTGCAACCATTTCTGCTGCTCTGCGCATTTTCCAGTCCAGCTTGCTCTCTCTTAGGCAGGCTTTGCTGTTTCTCCTTTAGAAATCCAATAACTTTTTTCCTGCTGATTCTGAAGAAATCTAATGGACTGAAATCCCCACTCGGATGAAAGGTCATCTAATCATTTAATAGCATGTCCTGACTTATCTCAAACTAATTATAAAGGGGCAGCACGACTTGCCTGCTCCCAAACAAAAGCCAGCAGTCTGCATTCCGAGCAGGCTCTGCAGATTGCTTGATCTCAGCTGCACGGAGATTATTTTTTCCTTCTGCAAATGCAGATGTCATCTTAAAGCAAAGCCCCTGCCTGTGCTCCCGTCCTCTGTGACATCAGATGCCAACACACACAGCTGGGTTCAAGAAACCTTCCTTTTGCTTCCAAAGCATGAGCAGTAACTTTACCTCTTGAACCTCTCAGTGGCTTCTGCCTTTGCAAGAGGAGCCAACGTACACAGACACGTCGCTGACTTGGGCCAGGAGCCCTTAGGAAGTTTCAGCACACGAAGCTGGATTTCTCTTAGCTTGCTTTTAGAGTCAAGGCTTGGTATTAGCAAGCACTGCTCACCAACATGAAGCACTTTAGCCCTATGCAATAGTGAACTGCAGCTGAGCACTGCTCTAGCTTACCAAAACGCTTACTTGGAGCGGCTGCTGACTTCCCATGGGAAGGTATTTCTCGACCCCCAATGAGGAAAACCTAAAAACTCCAGTTAGATATTTCAGTGGTTAAAAATGTCCCCTCATTTCCCTTTCTGCAGAGGTGAAAAGCACTGCAGACGTAAGTGGTCATTCTGGAAAAGGCTGTGACTCTGGGATGATGCATCAAACTCTCCAGCAGACCTGATTTGATCCCAGCAGTGCTCTCCAACCATTCATCACCCAGAGCAGCAGTTTTCAGCTCTTAAAAAAGCCCTGATGAGGTCAGGAGGAATTATCATGAGCAAAAGCACAACGAGAATCTGGCCCTGAGCTTTTGCCCAGCAAAGGAAACATCAGTCACCTTCGACACCAGTGACTAGAAGTGGCCTGTGCCAAAACCCTCCCCTGCCTTCCCCTGGGGACACTTCCTTGATCAAAAATGCCTTTGACTCCTGTAATTACCGTGCTGGGTCCCTTGTGACAACCCATGGAAAACGGCACCTCCTGCAAAGCTACAAAAACACCTGAGTTATGGGTAGTACCAGGTGTGAACCGCTGACAATGTCCACCAAAACTCACCTCAAACTTATCAAACCAGATTTATCTAATCAAAAGCACTCCCAAAAAGGCAGCGGTCATGTTGACTGACCCAGCAGCTAACAACTGCCCGGCTCTGCAGCAGCTCTCCTCTCACACTCAGAAATGAGAGACCAGGAAGGACAGACAGACAGCCGTGCTCCCTCAGGCACAGCTGGAAGTGCAGCAGGAAGCTGTGGGCCATGGGCAGCCTGAATCATGAACAGAAAGTGAATTTACCTGACATGCTGGACAGTAAGATCAGCTGAACTAAGGGGAAAGGGTTGAGGCTGAAGACCACAGATACCCCCAGGCAGGGTCGGCTCTCCTACAAGAACGGGCCAAGAAGAGGCACCCAGCATCTCAACAAGATGCTTGGCTCAATGAGTGCAAGAGGCTGGAAATGCTAAAGGCAGCTGCCACTGCAGGAGCCTGTGCAGCCCCTCACCATCCCTTCAGGGCTGGTGCTGGTGGATGCTGATCCAGCCAAGACAAAGTTTCAGACCTGTCCCTAGAAGAGTTCTCTGATGGCATCACTGGCCCAGTGGGCAATGGGTCTGGAGCAATTCAGAAGCACTTCTCAGCACTTCGTGCACCTGTAGCCCCCACAGCCCCATAGCCCTGCAGCTCTGCAGCCCCTGCAGCCCCACAGCCCCACAGCCCTGCAGCTCATACGCCCTGGGAAGGCAAAGCCCTGGGAGCAGCACTGCAGCTGCACACAGCTTACCCGTGACGCTCACCCCACGCTCAGCAGGGACACGTTACTATAATGCTGTCTGATCCTGAATAAAAACATTCTTTGAAACTATCAAAAAGCTTCATTGCTTGATTATGCCACTTATTTAACCAGAATTTTGTTCTGGGAACAGTTTTGACAGCAGTGCCTCTGGCAGAGCTTCTCCCGACTATTATCCCCAGCACACAAAGACCTGTTTGAGAGAATGGGACATCTGCAGCCCCGGTCCCAGCGCCAACCTGCACTGCGATCTTCTGTACCGTGCCCTGTTGATGAACCAGGCTGGGTGACACAAACACGCCGTGGCCACAGCACCTCTGCCTCTCCACATCTCTCCAGCTTTGGGCTGTGGCTCTGGATGGGACCTGGGCCTGCAGGGCACAGCCTGCCCACGTTGGGATGCTCACCTGTGCGGCTGTGGGCCTCGAAGCAATGGACGCTGGAGGTGCAATGAGCCCACGTGGCCGCCCCTACTGCTCCCACAGCCGCCTGGTGAGATACCAGCGCTCACAGACCGGGGTACGTGCTGCAAACAGACACCCAGTGCTGAACTCTGCTTCATGCAAACACTCCCCACCTCTGGGCTGCTGACGGGCACAGCAGCTCTGCATGGCCTCACGGAGAGGTCCGTGCTGCACACAGCTGCAGAGCTGCACTCAGCCACAGGCGCTTGGCCTCCGGAGACACGGGCTGCTGCAGCAGATCTGCAACTCATGCTCTCAGCTGGCTAGAACCACTTCATAGCAAAACCTCTAATAACAACAACAAGTGTTTTAATAACAGTCTCCCTTCAGAGGTAAAGGTCAAAACCAGCTGCAGTGAATGGAAAACAGGAGCCACGCTCTCAGTACAAACCTGCCCTCACATCTTCAAGACACAATTTTGTTTTCTATTCCAAACAGCTCAACACGTTTCACTCCTTCAGATATTTTTCGTGGAGTCTTATGACTTTACTTTTTCCCTGCTGAAAAGTTGTGCTTTGCCACAAGACTGATGAAGGACTGGTTTGTCAGAGCAGCATAAATCATTAAATCTCTTTAATTCAGTACTGCTGCTTGCTGCAGCCAAGTTGTAACAGCAGCTGATAAAACTTTTATTCATAGCAAGCCTGTTGGTGTTTTCAGGTCATGTCAACACTTTCATTAAAAACCACTTTCTCAGTTGCTTATGCTGGAGGCGAAAACCTCTCCTGACCCAAAACAAAGCCTGCTGTTGGAGATCGCACCTCAGCACGCCACACATCAATAACTCCACTGTGTGGTCTGAAGGATGTGTTCACGCTCGCCTCTCGCGCAGATCTGCAGACCTCCTCGAAGCCCAGCAGGCCGGCATGGATTTATATCCTCTACAAACATGGGCAGCCCTCTGCGTACCGGGAAAAGGAAAACACATGCAAAACTACTCTTGCCTGTATTTGTTTGAATTGTTATTTCTGTCTTGCTGTTGACATAAATGGCACAGAACCTGCAGGAAGGGCATGCAGAGGGTATGCAGAGTGCTATCTCCATGGCCTGAGCCCTGTGATTTAAAGCCACTTTGGCTGGTTCAGATTCAACACTTGCTTTTACCGTCACGCTGAGAAAACCACGTCCCATCAGACATGAAGCAGATGTCTCTATAATCAGATCCTGGCTATGGCTGACTGACCAGCAGCTCCAAAAGCCACGTATGCTTATCTCACGAGAGACGTTACTCCAAACAGACATGGGAAAACTAAAGAAAGGACAGTATATAAACCTAAGAAAAACCCAAAAACAGAGCATTTTCCCTTACTGTTGTTTGCCCTCGTTCTCCACCCTCCCCCTTGCACACCAGCTATCGAGCTTCGTTACAGCCAGTCGGATACCTCAAAATCTGATGTCTTCACTACACTTCAAACCAAAAAACGTAGGCAGTGTGCATCACTCTTTGGTCACAGCCTTGAGCTCAGCATCCTCAGTGTGGCACAGATTTGCTTACCTTAAGGAAGTAGTGGCAGAGCCTGGCTGTGGAGGATCCCAAGCAACCGGGAACCTTGTTTCCCACCGTACGGATGGCTCTGCCCAGGGCTGGGAGGAGGGTGAAGGGGGGCATCTGCTCTGCAGCTTCCTACAGAGAGGCTCTCAGACATCTGCATTTTTGTGTACTTTTAATCACATGTTCCTATCTCTGCTGAGCTTTTCTGCCTTTAATATTATTTAAAGAAGAATGATGAAAAATCAGACCAGTCTGCAGAAATCCCTGCAGACACCCTGACCCATCTTCTTTCTCCCTTTGAGATGGATCCAGACCTGCATCCACCATTTACTCCAGCTCTGTGGCCCTCCACAGTTCTACACAAGGAGTTGGACCCCTGTACACAACTCTAGTGAACAAGCCTTCTCTGAACAAAATGTGCAAAGCAAGTCTTCCTATGGCTGACACACGTTTTGAGTGAAGTCTTGTCTCTGGAGCCATCTTTCCCTGCAGCCACGATTATACGCTGTGATGCTCTATACACTGGCCACAGAGGCACAAAAGCATTTTCTTTAGTTACACACTTGACAAAACTTGGGAACAGAAAGAAATCTAATTATTTCCAAGGCAGAATGGAGGGCTTTATTTAATCTCTGAATGTAAATTAATGTTGAAGCTTTTCCTGGTCCCAAGGCAAGAACACTCCCCGTGCTACTCAAAAGCCTTATCACTCAACTTGCAGCGGCGCTGCCAGACAGCACCGGGCAGTGAGTGACGTGGCTCAGCTTCTCCCTCTGTGCTGCCGACACAAAGTGCCTCCCAGACACCAAAGTTTCCATTCCAGCTGCAGTAAATATATACAGGTACAACTTTTGAGCTGAGAAAGAAGGGGATACTCAGGTTTCAGTGCAAATTGAAGAACACCACCTTCAGGTGGAATTAATGCCACTTGCAGCCAAATGCTTAATTTTCCATTGTCAGAAGCTCGCCTCATTGCACTGATGAGTTCACCACCAGCTTGCTACAACAAGATCTGCCCTGGGAGGCACCCCTGGCGAAGGTTCTCTGTACTCAAGGAGCTTGTTTCACAGCACCAAGTGCCAGGTGTCGCAAAGAACCCGTCAGAGCTGTCACGCCGCAGACACCAGTGCAAGATGCCAGCAAATCATGAACCCAGCAGAAAGGTGAGTAAAGCTAACTTCAGCTCATTAGGAACAGTCAACATGCCAGGGCTATGAAAACCTCCGCAGCTTTAATTGCAGCTGTGGGGTCTGCCAGCTGGCAGACAGAAACCGTAACTATAAACAAGCGTTACTTGACAACAAATACCTCCGTGCACATACTGGGCACTAATTCCCCACCAACCACTGCACTGCTCTCCAGATTTAAAGTCAGTAACTTGGCTGGGTGAAAGTGTGGCCAGATTACAGTCCTACCTCTTCACATTTGCTTTTCAGTATTGCAATGAAATCCTTGGTATCTTTCCCTTGGGGAAAATAGCAGTTCAAACCTAGTCCTTGTAGGACCTGACAAAACATAGCTTTATCGTTCCTTTGTCCTACACACCCAACACTCAACACAAAGCATTTGGAGGGCCACCAACAGAGACCATAGCGAGAAGCTATCATAGTATACAACCAGCAAGTGTCAGTGAGAAAACACATATCAGCCAACTGGAGACAGTCGTGTCTCCTGGAAGGGACGGCTGTAGGGATGTAGTTCCACTCCAGACGGGGGGACAGGGCTGTGCACAAGCCTGGACATGGACAGACCCCCTGCTCCTTCTGGCTGGCCTCCTTCCTCCATCACTGTGGCCCGGCCACCAGCTGAGCCTGAGCAGATGCAGGACCAGCAAGGGGCTGCCTCCACCCTGTTCCCAAGGAGCCACAGCATTGCTTCTCAAATCTTTCTGTCAAACCCACCAAACAATACTAAGAAATACGCTTCAAGCATCCAACAGCAGAGAAGAGGATCTTCCTACTGCAGCTCTCCCATTAGACATCTACAGAGCTTTTATGCTTCCACTCATTAATGCTGCTGAGTTAATTTACCATCCCTCAAGTGGTCTGTGCATTTCTCCACGAACATCAGACATGTCACTTACTCACTGAGTGATGGCTGTGACTTCAGCCCGGCTGCCCAGAGCTGCCAGCACCCACGCGACCCATGGCCAGGAGATCCATCCCGTAGCAAACTGCTCGCTGGATTAATGGCACAGGGCATCGGGAGGACAACACCTGAGCTCATCACTCCCACCAAGTAGCAGTGCTTGATCGTGCTTAAACTCTCCCCTGGTCATGAAGCCTTGCCCAGAAGAGAGGCAGCTGCCAAAAAAGGTCTGTGCTCCAGAAGTATCTCACTCTCTGGTAAGACAAAAGGTTAGTAGGGGGCTAAAATCTATTTTTTGTGTCTTATGCAAACGTTCTCCTGTAAGTTTGCATTTGAATGTATTTCCCTGGTGAGGAAATAAGGTAGAGCAGAGCTGAGAGCTCTGGGCCGAGCAGACCTAGGGCACTGCTTTGCACCAGTATGAGTGGCAGCCACACAAAGCACCGACATCCCTGTGCTAAGTGGCACTCGTCAGGCAGCTGGGAAGGATGGCTTGTTTGTTATTTAATCTTCAGCATGGTTTGGTTTAACTGCACCATTTGCTGGATATGAGCAGATATATATTTTCTACTGCATTGACCTTTATTTAGAGGAATTTTTAGCACTAACAGAGCACAAGGATCTTACTGCAACTCTGCAGCTGAACAACAGAAGGATTCTTGATGGACTGCGTGCATAAATAGTAACTAAACAGGAGGTGCGAGTGTAAATCAGACACACAAAAGTCTTTTGTCTAATAAATACTGTTCCTTTCCTTTCTTCTCTTCTTAAAAAATGCCCTGTGTTTAGAGCTCAGAATGTGTTCCTCAGGGAGGCAGAGTTCCTGAGCATACAGAGAAAATACAGTTTATTGCAGCTGTGATGAATTTAGGAAGTGTGAAACATGACAAAAGCATCTTTCCAACAGCCAAAGCAACACTACAGTTATGGTTTTCTTTCAGAAAGCAAGATCTCCAGTTTGTATGAAATGAACACACACGCACATACCTATCCATCTACCCACCCACCACTGCTCTCCCAGTACAATCCAGTTCCACAGCTCGGGGTAACATAAAAACCCTGGTTTGCTTTCAGACTCGGTCTCATGCCAGTGAAGCAGCATCTCTTCTCTGCAGCACTCCTGAATCATAAAATCATTGTGGTTGGAAAAGACCTTTAAGATCGAGTCCAACCACTAACCTAACACTGAGCTGCCGCCTGGGACGTGCTCACCAGTGTGACCACGGGGACCAAGGGCCAAGGTGCACAGGACCTGATGCACCAAACTCCCAAGCCATGCAAAACAGAGATGGTACATCATTAGAAATTAAACAGAAATAGCCCCTAAAACCAACAGAGAGGTCTCTGCAGACTCAGCTGGTTGGTGTGCAGCCAGACACTGGGCAATACAGCGGTCATGGGAGGGAGGAGGCTCCATCCCAAGCAGAACCAATAAGAAATGCACTCTCACGGTCTCCCCAGCCTTGTCACATGAAATACCCAACCCTCCACAGAACCTTTCTGACCCACCTCTACAGATGTATTCCACAACAACTTTGCCCACGTCCCTCTCCTCTGCCTTTCTCCAGAACCCAGCATTGTGGTTCATCTGAGAAACAAGGAAAACCACTACCTAATTAATAGAAGACTGGAAAAGAGGCCACTTCAAAAGAGAAAGGCAGGCAGCAAAGTTAGGAATAATAAAAAGCATGTGACGTGTTTACCAATGCCAAAGACACTGCCTGTAAGTCTGGCTCATGAGGCGTTTGTGTCTCATGGCAGCCCAGGTGCTGCAGCTGCCTGCTGGTACCCAGCCCTGGGCTCCAGTCTCTCTGACTGTGGCACAAATGTGTCATTTCTATCATTACAGCAATAGCTTCTGCTGTTAACTGCACACCAGTTGCATCAGTTTCCATTTCCCATGCTCCATCTCACTGCTGAGACACAGAAAATCTCCACTGACTTTTACTGGCGTGTGGGCAGCTCCTGTATCCACCACAGAAAACCAGCACAGAACTGCACCGAGGACAGCTTTATCCATTTGTGTCTGTACAATGACCATAAGGTCCAGATTTGGTTTCAGGCAGCACACAGACACTTCAGTAGGAAGTCATGAACTTCAGGCTGCTTGGAATGCAGAAAAAACCGCATCGTGTGAGGAAAAGGAGACAGTCTCCCTCTGCAAACACCACTGAATGATGGTACTACAGCCCATAATGCTCTAGCTAAACCCAGGCAACATTCCCTGTAATAAACTGCTATAAATGTGCTTAAGGAACATGTGCTGTATCACGCTGATACATTCATATTTTGCTAAAGGAGGATGCTGCTCCTTATCATTTGTGGCATTAAGTGGTTTGTAACTGGATTGTCCAGCCATGAGCATTAACAGAACATCCCAAACTCATAAGCCATAGCTTCCAAGGACCTGTAGGTGAGTCTGATGTCCAATGTAGCTTCAATTTTGTTGTTGCCAGATGCTGCATCTGATGCTGAAACACCCCATACTCTTGGTTCAGCTAACAGGCTTGTGTGGGTGTGTGGTACGATGGCTTGTTAGAACAATGCAGAGATCACAGTTAAGCCACTGACAAATTTATCATTAACATTAGCAAATCAGGGCACTTTTTTTTTTTTACTTTAAAAATAAGACTTTCTAGTGTTGTCCATGTTAGAGCAGCCTGGCATCGGCCGCATGGCTGGTGCAGAGGGTGGGTAAAGCCACCACGGCCACCAAAGGCAGGGCATGGCCCTTGGTAGGAAAACTGGGCACAGAATGTGGCAGAGACACATCCCTGAGGGTCCAGCCTGGGGTCCTAAATTGTCAGCTTGGGTTAATAACAGTAACTGAACCTATTGCATCGGCAAGAGTCACAAGAAAGTAGAAAACTATCTTGTTTTCAAAAGGGCACATGAGAACATGCTGGACATTCCCACCCACAGCAACGTCTCTGCAGCTCTTGCTTTAAGCGTCTGGAGACAAGTGTGCAAGGATTTTGTGACTGTGACTCTGACAGGCAGCTCACAGAGGAGAGAGAAAATGCCCCCCAGAAAGCCTGGCTTCATGCCTCCAGCCGAAGGGCTGGGCTGTACCCTCTGGGGTTTGTGTCTTTTGCCTGCACTGTAATGAACTGCATCATTTTACTCTTTATAGCAAACAAGAACTTCATAGTCTTTACAGAAACGTGCCATGCTGAAGACGTGCTATGGATTTGCTGTCCAGGCTTCCTCCCCTAACGGCCTTTTTGCGAAGGGTGGCAGGAAAGCAGCATGGGTGCCTGTCACCGGGTGACTCCGGGGCTGAGGACGCCCTGCAAGAGTGTCCAGGGCCCGTGGGAGGCTGGGCTGCCTCAGAACCAGCAGCATCTTTGTCTCCTTTACTATTTTCAGGATTTGCCTGATCCACAGGTCCTCAACTGGCAGAGCAGAGCAAGTGACGGTGGCAGTGCCACGACACGTGCCACGCAGCTCCTCTGGCAGGGGTATCTGGGGCTTTAAAGGCAGCTTGTTTGGAAGCAGATACCAGAGGCAGGCACCAGCGACATCCCCAAGGCCGACAAAGTGTGAGTGATGTATTGGTGAAAACCAGTCAGACGAGACAAAACACAGAGATCCAGGAGGGAGGAAAGGCTGCATCGTTCATTAGACCACACTATCCGACACCAGGGAATCCTCACGAATCCATCACAACAAATCAGCCTCTACTGCCACGCAAGAGTTAGTAGAACCAAGCTTTGTTCTGGCAACAAGGCACAGACTCTCTCCATGCTGGTGCACTTTGAGGGCAAAAGATGACCAGAGAGAACGGCAAAACTTCAGGCAAAGAGTGAAGAGGCACTTTCCCCCAACAGCTCCAACAGCACGAGGTAGAGCACGTCTACAAGGTGTGGGGGAGCAAATCCAGTGGAAATGTCTTCTGGGTTGTTCTGTAGTGAATAAATGAGAGAGTCTGGCTCACGCACAAATCTTATCCTTGATTTCTGAGCTCTCCAGGTGCAGCTGGCACAGAAGCGTCTGAGGAAGGAGCTTATCAACAGAGACGTGTGCTTGTGACTCAAGAGTGGGTGTCACGTACTGACCCGAAAAGCCATCGTTACCCCCTGAAGAGGCTTCAGCAAAATACACAGGAGGCTTCCTGTGACACAAGATGCAATGAATCAGTGGACAGACCCCAGTGAGCTCAGGGTTAGTGCCTGTTTGAGAGTAAGTACCACACTCAAACGCCACAATTCACACACAGTACCCTGCTTTCCTCCAAGCCTCCTGATGACTCGGAACCAGCAGGTTTCAGGACTTGGGAGTGACAGAGGCCATCTGAGGTGTTCAATGAGAAACTGCAGGAGTGAGGAGCAAGCCTGGCCCACAACGCGAAGCCATCCCTCAGGAGGCAGCTGCCAGGAGCTGCCCCTCTGCAGCCGCAAAGGCTCTGCCTGAGACAGGGGCCATGGCAGCCGTGCAGTCCCAGGGCAGGACATGGGGCCCACCACAGCTCCATCCGCACGGGGAGACCCGCAGGGCTGGCCCAGGGCCCACCAGCGGGTTTTTAGGTGGAGGAGGCCGCTTCTACCCTCTACTCTCTCACGCCGCTTTCCTGTGCGCAGCCTCCCGGCTGTTGGTGCAGTCCCACTCCCATCCCACCTCCCATCCCACCACAGCGTGACTCATCCACAGGGAACGACGGGGGCTGGAATGAACCCCAGGCAATTTCTAATGTAAATGTTAATAAGACACTGGATGTATAATAATAACTAAAGTGGGCAGCTTTTACTATAAATCACTATCTTATGAAGTCTGATCCTCCAGAAACCCCAAACAAGTCCCCAGCAGGGGTGCACAGTATCACATCCCAGGCCTCCTTGCAGCTGAAGTCACTGCTCACCCTCTCACTCAAGATCATTTGGCAGAACTTTCTGCTCTGTAACTGTACTGCTGCTGCCGCCCCAACTCTCAGTGTGGACAGTAAGGTACTGTTGAACCACATCGTCACTCGCATCTTCCTTCTTCACCATTCTCCCTCCTGTGGCTTTTCCTGATGACACACTTGCAGCTTAGCAATGTCCAAGAAAGAACAAAGAATCCCTGAAAGCTCCCTAGGAGGCTGTATCTGAGGGAGGTCACCCGCAGTGTGCTCTGTGCTGTCTCACGTACCCACTCGTGGTCACTGCCAGACCAGAGACGTGGGCTCCCCAGGCAGGGCAGCTGCTCCTGTGCGGGATGCTATGGGGAAGCATGTCCTTCACATCACTACTCCTGCAATTGCTTATCTCCTGCCTTGAGGACCTCCTACATGCTGCACGACACGCTGTGGGGGCCATGCAGGATGGTGCTGGGCCCTTCCCTCTCCAATGCTGGGGCTGTCCAGCAAACACACACCCAGCAGGGCCAGGTGGTCAAACACCAGAGGCTCTTCATCACCCTGGGACTCAGAGACACCTCTCGCCTGGCTGCCCCCTCTCAGCTAACCACACTGCCCTTTTCAAAAGCAAACATATTCTCACCCCTAGAGCCTCCTGGAAACACAGCAGGTCCTCCCACCGCCCTGCGATGCCAGCGCCAGGGCCACGGCCAGCGTGCGCACGAGTGATGGGGCCAGCGGCCGGCAGGGATGTGTGTCTGGAGACCTTCCCTGCAGCTCTGGCAAACCCTGAGCCTCACAGGAACCCTCGCAGGAAATCCAGTAGAGCAGAGGGGAAAATAAGGGCAAAGACATCCATGGTATTTTAATATCAAAGGATTGTGTTTCTAGCCTTTCTTTTTGGGGAAAAAATCCAACATTTATAAGAGCTGGAAAAAAAGACAAAGGATCGAACTTGTGTTGATATCAAAGAGGATTCAGTTGACAATAGGCTTTAAGGGAATTTTATTTACGGTCTATCTGCTGGGTGGGCAGTTATGACCTTTAAAAAATGGATCAAAGCTTTCCTATACCCAGCTTGAGGCTGTGTGAATTATTAAAGCAACAAAATAATGAAGTCAAAGTACTTGTGCAAAGCAAACCCGGTTACAAGCCAGCTTCCTTCCAAGGGCTGGTGAGAAGCAGGGCCCAGGGCCTGCCAGCACCCTCCTGAGCAGGGAGGGCTGCCTGCACCCTGGCCCAAGGAGGTGCTGAGACACCTCCCACCACCGTGCTGGGGCCACAGTGGCTCCCTTCAGCCCCTCCATGGCCACACACACCTCCCACCCCCACATCACCGGCAGGCCGGTGTGTCAAGGTCCCCCAGACCCTCACTGCACGAGAGGTGAGTTCTTAAGAAGGGGGATAGCAGGATACTTGTAATGCAGCCAATGCCTTCTCAGATTCCCAGGTCTAATCATGTCTCTCATGAAGCATTATGAAACTCAAAGCGTGTTCCCCATTAAAACAGGGGGTCACAAAATGTACCCCGTTCTGGAAACCCTCTCCTGGTTACTGCTCCTTGTGTAACAGCTGAAACCTGAGCAACGACTGCTGCTCCAGAAAGGAGCCTGTGCTACAGGAGAACACACAGTGCTCCCATTAAAATACTGGAAATTACCTCTTGTATGTATGGAGAACATTACACAAGTGCTAATTGGAGTAAACATGGGATTGAGCACGACCTTCATGTGATTCACAGTGTCTTAAGGGTGATTACATCCGTCTCCAGGAAACAAAGACTGGCTGGGCTCTGCAGAAATGCCACAGCCACAGCCCAAGGGCCCTCCAGCCTCTGCAAACACGATCCCTGAGTTCCTTTTTCCTTGATTTGGTACCGTTCTTGTTCCAAGGACCACATGGTCCGTGCTGAGAGGTGCACAAAATGAGAGTGGAAAGCAAATGCCTTGCCCAAAGCTGCCCCGCAGGTGGCTGCCTCCTGCACCCCATCACTAGGAGCTCACACAGCCTCACAGGTCACTCACTGCACACTGAGGGGCTGCACCCCCACCTTGAGATGGACAGGACACCGGCTCCTTTATGGAATCATTATAAAAAGGGATGTCTCAGCCTCCTGACACCCACCGCAGACAGTGCTTAAATCAACCAAAGCAAACAAGCCACTCATGAACTTCAGGCGGCGGTTCTCAGGTAGCAGTTCTACACGTTCTGTAATTAAACACAAGCTGTAAACGGCTTCAGAACTGTAAAAGGCTCTCCTCAGTGTCAAAGGCATTTCAGCATATTAACACAATCAGCCAGCAAGATGACAGATGAATCATTTCAGCGTTTTTTAGAAAGGGATATAGGGTTCTGCTGCCTGAGAGACTGCTGTGTACTAGACTTAACCTTTCTCTAACATCCACAGAAAAGGAAGCAGCCATGAGGAACAGCTCTCTTCAAAGCCAAGAAGGTCCTGCCCTGGGACCTCCTTTTCAGGTTCTGAGCACAATTCATTTTCCAGCTCAACAGAAGAGAATCTCTTTTCTCTGGAATGGTCACATTTAGAAGTATCAGTTGTCTCATATAAGCTTGAAAAAGGTGTTAGCTGCTATTTTTCAGTGAGTTTTTCAGGTAAGTTTTAGTCTTTGATGATGAGCAGATGTCACAAGACACTGAGAGTTCCCATTCTCAACAGGAGCATCTGGGGAGGCTTCCCTCTGCCGTTGACTGATGCCGTTTGCCTCTCCTTGACGGGGCTACCCTAAGGAAGGACATCAGCTCGTGTTTAGTCATTCTCCATCATCTAACATAACCCCAGAAATCTGACACAGTTCTGCTGCCAGCCTTCTCTTCTCCTTGCTCAAGAGACGTGGCTGAAAACACAGGTGACTATTTAAAATCACCCTGTGACTTGCGTGCTATTTGGCCTTACATTTTCATTAGCCATGAGAGTCCCACTGGGACTCACAATGAAGGCAGGCAGGAATTCATGTGGGTAGAGCGTCCCGAGCACCCCAGAGCAGCGTAACAGATACTTCATGGCAGCTTCCTCTTCTGTTTATGTTAAATAAAGGTTGAGTCTAGCACGTAGCAGTCTGTCAGTTAACCGAGGCTGTGACAAACTTCATGAGGAAGCAGTGCTAATGACAGCACTATGACTAACCGTGTCCTCTCTGTAAGAAAAGCTGGACTCTACCTCAGGGAGACTGCAGCTGCATTTTGTACTGATGCTGGTTCTCAAGACTGATGCCACTTAATACATTTTAAGTATTTTAAAAGAGATTTTCAGTAATGGGTAGAGATTTGGGCTCTTCTGGCCAAACAGGTTTCAAATCTCCTGCGCCAGTCCTGCTTTTGCAAAGCTTCAGCCACTCTGAACAGTTTCTGGGCATGGAACGCAGCAGGTCAGGCTGGTCCCCAGCCAGCACCGGTGTGATGCTGCCTCGTGGGGGCTGCAACAGGCACGGTGAAAACAGAGGTTGTGGCGAGGTGGGGGTCGGTCTCTGTTCCCAAGCAACAGGTCAAGAGGAAACAGCCTCAAGTTGTGCCAGGGAAGGCTTAAATTGAATATCAGGAAAAATACCTTCCCTGAGAAGCGTTGTCCAGCCCTGTACCAGGCTGTACCAGGGCCATGGGGCAGTCCCCATCCCTCAAGGGATTCCAAAGCTGCGTGGCTGAGGGACGTGGGTTAGTGGTGGCTGTGGCAGTGCTGGGGGAATGGTGGGACTCAATAATCCAACCAAATGATTCTGTGATCTCCTGGGCCAGATTCAGATTTTCTTACTCTATGAGTATGAGCTTTCAATCAAAGTAAGATGGGAGGGACTTGCCAAGGTGACCAAAGCAGGCAGAAATGACAGAGGGTACAGCTTTCCTCTGCTGGCTCAGCTCGTCCTGGTTTTGTTAGCAGTGTGTGGAGACACAGAGGCACTGGCACCAGCTTCTCAACTTCTCTGTGCTCCTGCAGAAGTTTGACACAGCGCGTCTGGCACAATCTCAAAGGCCATTTCCCTGCCCTGCGCTAACACCCAGCCCTGGCGCAAAGCTCCACACCACACAGCCCTCCCGTGAGAAGATCACACAGCCAAATCCAGCAGCCTTTATGAATCATCACCAGCACTATCCCTCCTACAGCTCCCGTCCCTCGGGTGCAGAGAGGGGCACGGCTGCTGCCGGGGCACAGCGGAGCATGGGCAGCCAAGTACGGCCGCAGCAGCAGCGACACGAGGACATAAGGACACGGGCACGTGCTCACTCCCCACCGAACATCACCCTGGCAGTGCAAACAAATGGTGTAAATGCCACGACAGAAGCAGCAAACAGCTATCTACACAGGAACCGAGTGAGAGTCAGTGAAGAAGGGAATGGAAAAGGAACAGAACCATCCAGCTTTCTGTTCATCACCTCCCACCTCCTCCCACACGCCTGGCAAAAAGCTTGTTAAAAATAAACAACAAAAACTCTTCAGCATAATTCATTCCCGAGTGGGAAAAGAGCCCAAGGCTTCAGAAAATCCTCTTGACCACGCTGTGCCAGGCCAGTCAACCACCCAGAACAACTTCCAACGCTTCCTGACTCCCCCCTCACAGCCTATGAATCCTCTCAGAGAACATCAAGAGCATTTGCCATGAAATGGTCACAGCTGTGCCTGTAGTTTGAAACACACACACCTGCCTCACCAAGATGCCAGGAATTAACAGAATGCCAAATGGCAACAACATATTTTCCTGAACACATTTTTCCTGTGTTTACTTAGCAGCCATCATCTGACAATAAAAATAGCCTCTTTTAGCACTGTTGCTGTTTCAGTAAGCTCTCAGCACGTAACTGCAGGCACTTGATAACACCAGACCGAGCGCTCGAGCCTACCTTGCCAAAGCTGCCCTTGCCAATGGCCCGGAGAATCTGGAAGTGGTCAAAGTTCACTACAAGGCAAAGAAAAAAGAGATTAAGTTTGTAAATGCTTCACTGCAAAGATGCTGTATTTGAAAAGAAGACAAGGGGACAACTAGAGGGCATTGGCCAAGCTTTTACTGAGAGCCACCCCCTTCCAGGGAAGATACAGGACAGCAGTTGTTTTTCTTTCAACGGTCTCTTTTCACCCACTTGAAGTAGCCAGCGAATAGGCTGATGAGGTTACTGAAGGAGTGTCTCAGTGGGTGCAGGAGTGTGACAGAGGTGCGCAGCGCGTGAGCAGCGGCAGCACGGCACAGCCCCACAGCATGGCACAGCCCCACAGCATGGGCAGCCGCTGCTCCCCGCGCGCCTGGCTCCTGCTGCTCCTGCACTCACCAGCCAGGCAGCCTGCACTCTGCCTTCAAAGGGACTAACTTCCACTCTTTTCATGTGCATACCCCCTCCTGCACCAGACCTGTTGTTTCTCCCAGAGCCAGCAGTGCCCAGGAAGGACAGTGCAGCTGTAACGCCTCTGCTGCTGCCTGCTTCGGCAGCCAAAGTAAACAAAATGGTTTTTTACCAAACTACTGCTGGGATCTAATCTAACATCAGTCCTAAACAACTAGCAAAGACTGGTCTATTTATACCAGTAATGAGATAATCTCCATTGCCATAGAGTTGCAGTGCCTCACAGGCAACTAAACAAATACTGTCCCAAAAGCCAATGTAAAGGACGCAGCATCACTCCCACCTAAAACACTGCCTCTTTATACCTCACCACTCACTGTGCTCACAGCTCAGTCAGGGGCACGGCTGCAGATGAAGCTCACAGCACACACGCTCTGCACACCAGTGCTTTAGCTTCTGCTCAGCCCTGCAGTGGTCAGGCAGCTGGACTAGATGATCACTGCAGGTCCCTTCCAACTGAACTACTCTGTGCCTAGTCCATCATGCTCTCAAAGAGGCCAGACATGTGCAGGAGTTGCTCGGCGGTAGACTGAGCTGCACCCTGCTCAGCTCCACTCATGAGCCCTCAACGTTTCTACCATGAGACCCTGATGGTGCAAGCAGAACCTCGGGATTCCCTCCCAGAAAGCTGTGAAGGCTGGATGAAGAGAAATGCTTGGCATGGGCTTGGGGATTTGCAGCATGAACAGTGCATGAGATGGTCAGCAGGGAGCACTGAACCTGTGTTTGACTGACAGTAGAAACCACATAGGAAGAGTGGCAGCAAAGAATATACTATAAATATTCCGAATCCCACTCCCAGATCTTAAAGAAATGCACATCTGCTACCTCTGAGGATGAGCTGAAAGCCCACACATGCCCATAGAGTTCCTATTGCCCTTTTGGCAAGGCTTATATCCAAAACACTGTTGTTGCCCCTTTCGTGGGACATTTTCTGCAGGAGAACTTTGCCAAATGAAACTGAAAACAGGAGTCTGGGCCAGCTCCTACCATGAACCTCTCCACACTCCCAGCCCGGTCCGTAAGCAATGACAAAGGGCAGATGCACTGTCTGCTCCCCAGGAAGCTCCACCAGACTCCAGGAAAGACCAGACGGGGAACCAGGGCTGCCCCATCCCTCTGACGGGCTCCTGCACCTCATACATGAGTGATGTGGCACCTCCTCATTGCTCCCTGTCTCTGTGGGTGAACAGCTTGCATTCAGCAGGACTTGATGGGCCTTGGGCTGAGAAGCCACGAGATAGCAGCAAGGACGGGGCAATACTTGGAGCCAGCGGTCGGCTGATCTGAGACACAGCAGGAGCTGCCAACCGGCCGCCTGCTCCCTCCCATCTGATAAAACCCAGCCCTGGAGGAGCATCTGCAGACACAGGCTGCATTTTATTGAGGCTTCTCCTGCCACCTCTATTAGAGACTGCAGTGAGCAATGTGCAACTGCAGTTACACATCTTGTCCATAAATATTCTTGCTGAAGTGCAAAGTGTCAGCACACACAATGCCAAGGCATTTGGGGCCCTACATCTGATGTTCTCCATGTGCAAGCATATCCATTAATTGAACTTCTGTCACTCAGAAATACTCCAAGAGGCAACCCAGCTACAGAGAGCACCTTCAAAGCACAGCATTTCCCTGGCAATTAAGCCATCTGCCTGCGTTCATGATCTGCCGTTACTCCAGGAGGGCAGTTTTTGACAATTCTCTATTATAGTGTTTGGAATAGTGTGTAAAAAAGCATTGCTGCTGAGAAAACAAACCCCAAAGTGTCACTGCCATGTATCCATGACTACAGCTGCTCTAGAAAGCACGCTCTAGTCAGCAGTCAAGAAACAATCGAGATGTGAATATTCACCAGGCCCTTGAACCTATCAGCAAAGATGTTACTTTCAATACATTAAGACACAGTCCTGCTGGTGTGAAGTTCGGATGATGTTAGATGACGAGGCACAGACTCTTTTTGTCAGTTTCATTATTTTCTTCAGGAATCAGTGAGAGATCCCATTAAAGAAAAAGCAAAATCTCAACCTTTGAGGGAAAAAAAAGTCATAGTGGCAGCGTGTTGCTTTCTGTGCACAACACACGGGGTGTCTAAAAACGACAACACGTCGCTACAGAATATGTGATTGTCCTTAAAATAGCAACCCTGAACCTGCCTGGAACGATTACGTATGCTCCAGAGACTCCCCTTTCTGTGAGCTGACAGGAGAAAGCTGTCTTTCACCCGCAGCTAGAAGAGCTGATTATTTGGGGGTGACTGGTAGGAGCCTGAGTCACAGACGCCAGCAGAGGGTTTCATGCCACGCACTCCTGGCGAGCACGAGGTGGCAGCTGCTGCTGCTCACAGGACCACACTCGCCCACTGCTGTGCCTTCAGCACGGCGCAGTTCTGACAGACACAGCCTCGAGGTACAGAAATGGTTTTGGCTTGAGCCTGGACTGGAGGAACCATGAGAGAGGCAGAGGGACTTGAGAACCGTCTCCCAAGTCCACACACGAGGGCAGGCGGCACTGCGGCATGCGGCCCCAGCGCGCTGGGCTGCCACAGCCCAGTGCCATCTGCTGTGCTGGAACGGCCTGACGGGTATTCCGGCAGCTCCTCACCACACGGCGCGCTAATCAGTGCCATGGACTCCTCTGACAGCTCGTTCTCAATGCAGCACCTTCGCAGGTGACTGTGGGCCACATCGTGTTGGTGTTTGCCAAGAGAGATGGGCTTCCTCCCGCCTCTGCCCGGCACCAAGTGACAAACCATGAATCACACGCAAAGATGAGCACTGTGTCCTGGACTGGCCGAGCTCAGCGTGCTGTCGCTGCCCGGCTCCAGCGGCGCGTGAGAAGCGGGATGGCAGAGATTCACACACACGGCTGCTGGACCTCACCAGACCTCACGCAGCCCAGCTCAGCCCACTGCACAACAGAGTGCCAGGTGCTGCACTGACATCTCTATAATTAAGATCTCATTGTAGTCACGAAATGTACTGTGTGACAGAGCAGACTGGATGCACAGCCTCTATTTTCCAGGGAAATAAAGAGAATGAAGAGTATCTTTCTCTGCAGAAATTCTTCACACAAAAGGATGAGTTTGCCTCAGCGTGAAAGGCAAGAAAAAACAGGCTTTTGTCTTTATGGTCTTAAAATTATGGATGTTCTCATTACTTTTGCTGTTTAATCTGCATCTGTTTCCAAGATATCTGAAAGTATGGCAAGATAAAGCTAGCACAGAACTTCAGACACACAGCGGACGCCCAGAGAGGCCTCAACATCAGGAGCTGGTGTTAATGTCCAATAGCACAACAAGGGATGAAAATGGAGGAAATGGAGAAAAACCGTGGGTGCAGTTAGTAAACCCAGTATCCAACAGCCTCAAATGCAGGGAAAAGGAGAACATGAAAAGTCAGTCATTTTATTTACCTGCATGTTTCTCAGCTTCATCAACAAAACCAGGGAACTTTTGACTCCAAGAATGGCTCCCGAAGACCTAAAGACCTACAAAATCCTTTTTGAGTCTTTTAACAGCAAATCTGTAGGGCTATTATGGCATGACCAACCTTCTATCAATGCCTGTCGATATGTTGGCATAATCAATAGCCTCTGTCTACCTAGTATATATATTACTGCAATACAGCAGAGGAAGAAAGCAGCATGGCAATTGATGTAGAAACATTAATGTGTGGCCACAGTAACCACAAGTTTGCTGCCACAAAATACCACAGAAATTCTCACAGAAAAGAGAGTTACAGTTTAGACTTAAAAGTGACGGTACAGATGGACCCCAGCCCGAGAGGGAAGGTGACATCTGCCCAGCCCGAGGCAGCGGGCCGACAGTGAGGGCAGCCACCACGGCTGCCCCGGAGTGGGACAGTCCCAGGGAACACAGGCACAGGGGCCCTGCCGTGGGGCAGAACGGTCATGGAAGGACCTTCAGAGGAGGAACCACAGCAGGATTAACGGAAACTGAGCTTTCAGAGGGTCTGAGCAAGGGGACTGGGCAGGTCTGGGAAGTGCTGCAGGGAGCCTGTAAGGGAAGCGTAGTCGTTGCTGCAAATGGAAACCTCAGAAGACTTCCAAAGCAGCAGTGAGCCTAAACACGGAGAGAGATAGAGGCAGGACAACAGGAGGACAGGGAAGACGTGGCATGAAAGGGTTTCAAACTAGAGGATGAACATAGCAAATTGGGAAGATTGGTTACATCAGGGAGATCAAAAGCGAGCTCTGAGGTCAGAGATGAGTGACCCAGGGAGGAAATCAGAGGTGTCTGACAGAGAGAGGGAGCGAAGGGCAACAGGGAATGATCTCAGCAGTCCTCCCCAAGCCTGAAACCCTTTGCACACAAGGCGTGCTTTTTTTCTATAACTGGAAGGCTCCATATGGTGTAAGAAACCACTGCTTTTCATTCCATCCCTGGAAAAAGCACAAGCAATATGTTCAGTCTCCAACATCTCGGGCTGATCTGTTTTGCCTATTCACATCCACAGAGAAGATTACATGGGTGAGAAAAATGGAAATACAGTATAGCATGACTGACAGGAAACTCAAGTGAGCATTAACTACCCAGGAATTCAGGGAATGCTGCTAGATAATGAAAGAAATTAAAGGTATAATACAAGCCCAGTGCTGTAAATGAACTCCTTTAGAAAACAGCGATTCAAACATACTATTAGGAAGCAACTGTGAAGCCGTGTTAAAACAGAGAGTTATTGCATGATTAAAAATGAACCTCTGCGAGGAATCAAACACACCACGCAAAGCAACTGCAGAGTCATTTCAGGAAGACTGGGTTATTGATACTGGGTACAAAGTGTTTGCATTGGCCAGAGAGCATTCCTAATTAGTACAGAAATACTGCTTGCATTGGCCAGGAACGCTTCCAAACGAGTGCAAGCACGTTACATCAACCTGCTTCTCCATCGAGGAGCTCAGGAGGCACCAGACGCTGCAGAGCAAAACGCAGCACCTTGTTCCTTGTGTTCTCTGTGCTTTACAAATGCTATTGCTGCTGGGGAAAAATGTTACTGTGCAATAACAACGCAGGGAGGCAAAGGGGTTATTCATTAACCACTCAGCTGAGCTCTGTGCCCGGGCAGATCAGCGAGCACTAAATGAGTTCGCAGTGGTCTTGGCCAAAAGCACAGCAGACGCACACATGCTTTACACACGCAGTCTGACAGACTAGCCAATACCACACAGCTCTCACACCCATCGGCCTCCCTGAGCTCCAGGTCAGACCTGACTCAGAGACCGGCCGCAGGAGGGCATGGAATATTCACCAGAGCCCCATGGACCACCCCAAACAGGGACCCGATATCCCAAGGACAGTACAGAACACAGTTTTGCCTGACCATGCTCCCACACGGATGGGTAGCATTTCCAGAAGAGTCCTGCCTCTCGGCAAAAACTCTGGTAAATGGTCTGTTTTATGTTGTTACAGCTTGTTAAACAGCTTCCAAGCAAGGCACAGAGTGCTGGTATTGCAAAAGCAATGCTCATCAGCCCATGGCAGACAGGGCACTAGTGGCTCCTGGGCCTGGGACCCCCGGCACTGAACAGCAGCAAGGCTAGGGCAAGCCAGCCCGGCATGGGGGGGCTCTGCAGGAGGTGGCCATGTGGCTCCGCTGAGGCCAAGGCTCACAGACCACTGTGTCCCCTTCCAGAGCCACTCGGGCAAGGGGAGGAGGCGGGTGCCACACTGGCAGGGGGCAGACTCCCACCAGACACAACCTTCCTGCACCAGGCTGCTCTGTCTGCAGAAGCACACAAGGAGCTGCTGCCCAAATACAAGCAGCCATTCTCCACCTTGGACAAAGTTCTTCTGTTCCCATGATCAGCAACTGCAGGCTTGCTGGGGCAGAACCACCATGTTACATCAGTAATGGAAAACTTTATATGCAGCTGGAATAAAATCTGCCTGGCAAACAGTCAAACCCTTCCGGCACTCTGAGCCTAAAGTAGAGCAAAGCTGAAGGCGTTTGATCACAGTATCATCTTATCTGGGCTGAAAGGACTGCTAATTAGAGCCCTACCAGGAATGACAAACACACCGTTTGTATCCCAGCTCCTTGGATGTGCCGTCGTAACAAACCCGAGATCTGGTCCTAGGCAGACACGTGTATCGGGAGCTAACACTCAGGTGCAGGTTTTGATACAGGAGGACCCTGCAAAGAAAGGCTGATGTAGCACAGAGAGTCTCTTCCTCACAGCAGCACTGCTTCTGCCTCTCCCACCTGCCAGGCAAAAACCTCCTCTCATGAGGAAGGACAAGTGCTCTTGTAGGGCCCTCTCGTTGCCTGACCTCGGACCAAGGCCCTCGAAGCAGAGGGCTGACAGTTCCAGTAGGTATTTGAGCACTACTGATAGTCTAGATTAGCTTTGCTGAGTGAAGGCAAGCCAAGGGTTTTCCAGTTTTTGTGTCTTCTATTAGTATTTTCAACTACAGACAGAAAGAAAACCCGAGGTGAAAAGCAGCTTTGGGTGGAGGAAGAACAAAGCTGATACGCAAACTCTTCAGCAATGGCATCCCCGGGCTGAGGGACTCCCCTCACACTGCGCTGCAGAGAGCAGGCAGCAGAGCGCAGGTTGAAGCCCAGAGGGACGTGGGGAGCGTGGGGCAGGCAGGTGTCCAATGTGGGAGAGCTGTGGGGGGCCGAGGTGCCAGCGGCACAGGCGGACAGCACAGGTACACCATCCTGCTTTTCAGTGGCAGTGCTCTTCCCTGGGAATCCAAAACCAGACAGCCAGCTTCCAGCGGGCCAACAGGTAAACATTTCAGATAGATGGCAAAAATCACCGTTGAAACATGGTTTGACATTCCTTCCTGAAGGCATGGCATTTGCACGAGAAAACAAACCCAATTAAACACCAGATTCAGCTGCCATCTTTTCCCAAGCTGACAGATTGGACGTGTTCTCTAGCCTTCAGTTGTTTTGCTGCTTTTTCCTCCCCACTTCTACAGCACAGGAGATTTTGTTTCAAGTAACTAAAATTGATTTACAAAAAAAAAAAAAAAGCATCTTTCCAGCACATGTTTCTAGTAGCACAACATTAGCAATAAACATTTGCTGAACGTTACTTTATGGTATTCCAACATATGTTAGAAATGATAAATGGGTGACTTTAGGAGCCTTATAGTATATTGAGGTCGTATTGTGCTCAGGGCTGGGCTGTGAATGCTAACAACTATAAAGTGAGCAGACAGCACCTTGGTAAAGCTCCACAGTTTGAGACAGACTTATACCAACAAGAACTATAAAGCTGGCTGTACCGAAAGAAGTCAACTCCTCCATTCATTCTCCGTTTTTCACAGTACACAGGGAGGTGGGAAAGTCACTCTTCTGCAGTGTTCTCAAAGCTGACCCTGACAGTGCCTCTCTGCACGATAAGGCCTCCTGTGCCTTTCCATTTTAAATGTAAAAAGGATAAACAGTTGCACAAAATGAAATGTTTGACCCAAGATGAAGTTTTGTGTTCTTCACTGAAAAATGTGGATTTTGGGTAAAATAACCAAAATGGGCATTTCACTCTGGACAGCTGCTGAAGCCCTGTCACCTGCACGGCTCGTGCTGGCCGCAGCAGAGGCGAAGCCCCAGCCCCGCTCGGTGCAGCGCAGCAGGAGCGTCTGGGCTTCATCAGCCTCGTGTCGCTTCCGTCCATGGCAGAGGCGTGGATGTTGCACGGTTTGGCTCTGCAGCAGCAAGGTTTGCTGAGCAATGCCAGTTTCAATACCATTATGGAATTCTCGCAGGAGGATACAGAAACCTCTAGTAAACAGAAATCAAACCCAGCCGGTAAAGAAACAGCCTGTTTCCAGGAAGACGTCGCTACTAGAGTAAGCCAGTCCCCATTATCCAAGTTGTCTGAGAAGGCAGCTACTAACTTCAGATGAGCTGGGAGTCCTCAGGGACTCCTGTGGTGAAGCAGAACGCATGAGGAAGAAGAAAAAGAAGGAAATACTTTAAAAGCCTACAATAAAATTGGGGATGGAACAGTTCAGGAACCATCTCCAAAATTAAACTGAAAGACACATGAAAAAGATGGATCTTTTAAAAGCCCAAGACAGTACTTGAATCAGGAGTTCCTTTGATGGAGGATGTTTTTCTCCTTTATGGGGCTGCATGCCCAGCCTCACAGAATCCTGTTCATCATTTCCTGTCCTTAAACACAACCCCAGATAAATGCTTTCCACACAGCTGGCAAGAGACTTTTGATGTTACCACTGACCCCCCTGAACTATCTGCTTCTAAAAGCTACCTTATTCTGGCAGCCACAGCAGCCACCCACGATAAATGGTCCAGGCACCGTGTGGGGATGCTGCTGCCTGGGACACAGCCCGTCCCTGCTCTCAGCCGCAGTGCCACGCACAGGAGGTGTGAGCCCAGGGGCCAGGGCTGCCTGGAGCACGGCTGCTGAGGGGCACGTGTGGGGGCACAGGCAGCCCCCAGAGCCCACTCGCAGTGCCCACACTGCACCCAGCACCTCACTGGGCTCTCCTGGGTACAGAGTCCTCACCACCGTTACCAGAGCAAGGAAAACAATCCAGCTTCTGTTGGATTTTAGTATTAGAACACCAGCCACACATACCATGGGGAAATGAAAAATGCCCCAGTGCTCTGCTGTGTCTGGAAGGACCGAGGTGCTGAGGCAGGCAGGGAAGGGCTGGCTCTCTACAGGAGACAAGGGCTGGGGTGCTGAGGCGGGCAGGGAAGGGCTGGCTCTCTACAGGAGACAAGGGCTGGGGTGCTGAGGTGGGCAGGGAAGGGCTGGGGTGCTGAGGCGGGCAGGGAAGGGCTGGCTCTCCATGGGAGGCTGCAGCACAGCAGCGGGGTTGGCCACACTCTGCAGGACGCGTTGCCCGCTGCAGATGTTGAAACAGCACAGTTCCTTGCTACTTCATTACAGCCCTCCTCATCAGACCTGCCACCTCATGAAAACTGAATGCTGCAGCACTCCTCAGCCTCCGCACCCGTGACAGAAACCTGCGCTGCACCCTCGAGCTGTATCCAAACTCTGAAATATTTAAGCCCGTGCAGGCGTGCTTGATGCTGAGAGCACACGCATACCAGTGAGGTCTGCAGCCAAGCTTATGCAAACCCGTGTTCAAGTGGAAGGAGGATATGTCCTAAGAGCTGCCAGAGTGCAGGTGTTTGTGGCTTCTGTCCTCAACCGCTGTTGCCTTTCTGCTGCTGCCACACAAGAGCTCGTAGCCACCAGAAGGAACAGAGCCAGTTGTTCTTACTGCAACCTCTTCAACAGCAACTTTCTAGTGTATGTTTTTCTTGGCAGCCAGGCCAGCACGAGCTGGGATGGATAAGGCTCCAAGAGAGAAGAGGAAAGACCGGCTCACAGGGACCCACAAGCTGCTCCTGGGTACATACAGCAGGAAGCTTTTCTGAGAGTTTCTTATAAAAATGGCTAGGAAAATAATTAATGCCAGTTTTCACTGCTCTGCAGGGAAGCGATTCTGTCAACAACTTTAATTGCCTCATTTGGAGTTTGTAGAAAGCACGGCAGTCAAAGGCAGCGGTGCCAGCCCCCTGGCCTGCACTGAACTGCTCCGTGGCGTGTGAGGCTGTTGCTCTGTGTGGGCTCTGAAAGCATGCCACCGTTCATGTTAGAGCTTCTTCTCCATGTTAATCACCTTCAGGTTGCTAAATTATTCACCGTTCAGAAAATACATTTTCATTGCACAGAGCCGACAGTCGACAATGACTTCCAGAAATAGGTCATCCTCATCCCAAAGAATTTACATAGACTTCATGTGCTTCCTCCCAGTTTCCATTTTTAAGCTCTGCTCCACGTGAGGCTGGGCCAAATTTAAACTGTCTGCATTCTTCATGCAGCTCCATCAGACACCACAGTCTTCAGTGTGTCCTGACTTTACATTTTTAATAAACGTACCCAGCACCACAACGAGCCGGCTGCCTCTCCCCTGTGCTCCACAGACCATGAGCACGGCCATCACCATCATTGCAAGGAGACGACCTGTTTTCCAAAGCCACCACCTCAGCTTGGGAAGATTCCCTCTCACCAGCAGCTTTTTTCACTGGCCTTAGAGGGGGAGCAGTTTGTGGTTCTTTCTTTACCTACGTACCCTCAAAATGAGCAGATTTGAACATGACATTTAAATAAAAGCAGATATTTTTTTTTTCTGGCACATCGAATTTTCTGTTTTTACACATTTCCACATTAAATGCAATTTGCTGAGGACTGTTCCCCAGCAAGCTGTTAGCCATAATAAGCCCAGGCTGCTGTCTACTGGGTGCACATCAATTTCTCCTTACCGGGAAGCACAGAAGAAGGACCCTGTTCAAGCGTTCTGTTCTGCCATGCTCTGCACAGGCGGACGGAGCACTTGCCAACATTTGGTTACATGGAATCATACTGGTATGCATCTGCAGCCTCCAGGAAGCAGGATTCAACGCAAAGGAAACAAACAGCACATGCAAACAAAGTATAAAGCACAAAGTCTTTAACGTACCATCACCTGAACTGATGATGAAAAGCAAAATCAAGATCTAAGCCCAGCTTACAGTCAGGATAGCAAAGGAAACCTAGTTTGGGAGGTAGAACAAAGGATGGAGGGGGACCACAGCACCATGTAGGTGCTGCTGAGGACATGGACAGCCACCAGCCCTGGGCTATATTCCTGGCTCTGCCTCTGATCCAACGTGAGCTGAACTAACTCTGTCCGTGCTGCTTGTGAAAAAGCCTGTTCTGCAGCACAGAGCACACCTTGCTCTGTGTCACATACACACGAGGCAGCAGGGTCCGATTCCCAACAAGAACTGTGCAAAGGTGTTGGAGCAGAGTTATGCACAGACTGGACAGCTTGCTGGTAAAGCTCTGGCAGCTGCTCAGCTCAGTGCACCCAACAGCACAGCCCACGCGTTGAGCCTCAAGAAGCAGCAGGAGCCTGCCTTAGGGCAGACTCCCAGTTACACAGCTGCACACCAGCCGCTCCCGCAGGTCCGCAGCCCGGCGCTGGCAGGGGCTGCGGGGCAGAGCCGGGTCCCTTGGGCAGAACGCTGTGCAGGGGGATCCTCTCTGTCTGTGCTTCACACGACGAATTGATGCTGATCGTAAGTAAAACCTGCCCCACCACAGGGGCAGATTAATTACCGCATCCTGTTGCTCCCGTCGCAGGTTGAGGCGAGGGTTACCAGCTCAGGAGAAGGAGTGCTAGTAATAGTGTTGCTCACAACCTTACTGCAGCATTCAGTGCAGACCAATTGTGTGGCTCAACATCAAACAGATTACTCTAGTTCCTGCTAACTTGTACCACTTGTATATGGAGAAACAGAGAGTTCACTGAAACGGCACCAATTCTAATATGTGGCAGGATCAACTCTTCGTGCTTTAAGCTTCATTATGTGCAGCCGGGTGGCACTTGCTATTTCTTCTTCCTCAGCTAAACCCAACAACACACGTTTAATGACTCCGGTGCACATACGCTGATGGAGCTCATTAAGACTCCCGTAGGGCCAAGCTCAACTTCTTCAGTGTTGTCTAAACTGAAAACAAAATGTTCTAGAAGCCACACTGCACAGCACAGACTCTCTGCAGACAACTTGCTCCTGTGAATCTGCAACAACCCAGTAATGTTTGCTTGGAAAAGTGAAAATACCTCGAAAGATAAATACCGAACGTGCTGTGAAGTGTTTTGCCATTGACTTCAGTTTTAAGAGGATCAGACTGGGAAGCAAACTGAAACCTTGCCTATATACTTTGCAATGGATTATGTAAAGGCTAAATAAGGTAAAAGCTTAATTTAAAAATAAAAGCAATAAACAAAACAAACACCTCCATGCGTGACTTGGTATTGCACCTGAGAAGAGCACGCTGCTCAAAAGGGGTAGAAGCGAGCTGATCTATCGTTAACCTAATCACACTCTCTAATCACACTGTGTCTCCCCGCGCTGTTCAAACCCAGGGTGGGCAGTCTGGGTGCACAGTAGTTGGCTGTGCTACATGCTTGGGGATATTCAGGAGCTGTCTGGACATGTCATGGGCAGTTGGCTCTAGGCAACCATACTTGAGAAGGGAGTTGGACCAGTGACCTCTGGAGAGCCCTTCCAACCTCAGCCAGCCTGTGAGCCTGTGGTCACCAACACAGAAGGTAACAGGAAGGTACACCACAGGGATATGGTCTGGGTTCAAGGAAAGAGAGCGTGAATGAGTGGCCAGATCCTGCTCCCACCCCATCCCTACGCAGTTCCTCCATGGTGCCCTGGCATGCTCCCACGCCAGCTGCCTGAGGCGCCGTCCAGGAGAGCGCTGTTAACACATGTTAACACTCCAGGCAGCGTCTCATGGGCCTTGTGTGGGCCCTGCTCCCCGGCAGCGGCTGGAGGATGCCGCAGCAGCTCCCTGGGCAGGCAGGGCTCTGCCGGGACACACTGCCGAGGGCACTGCCAGGCTGGGAGCAGCT
>WBNH01001753.1:146382-249433 GCA_013401255.1 Urocolius indicus | reverse complement strand
CATTCTATGATTCTGTGAATTAGCACATATCCTTCTTACAGGCATGGGAGGGCAGGTTCTTTTGGTCGCAATCTGCCCCAACTGCCTTTACCTTTCTCTCAGTTCCTGCAGATGTTTGCTGACATCATGTTAATTCAGCAGCCACCCAACTTTTGGGCCTCCTGAGGTATGATGTTCTTTCCTTATCAGTCTCTAGTCCCTTGAAGGATACAAAGTAGTCAGATTCACACCACTAATCTGTTGATTTGTGGTTATCCTAACCTAAATGGTGTTATTGTAGCCTCGGCATTAACCCCTTCTTCTAGGCGCCAGCACCTGTTGCCCCAGACACTTGGCTCCTTGTGCTTGCTGAAAGTAGAATTCCATTCTCTATAGTACATGCCCGTGGTCTGGCATCCCAGGGAAGTCCTTGTAGCTAGACTGTCTGCAGGGATGGTGAGATCAAGAAAGAAGCAGGTGGGTGATGGTGCCCAAGGGCCAAAATTCATTTGCAGAAGTGCATGCCATGTGTGTGGTGCCAGTGTGTGATGAGTGACCATCAGTTGCATCCCGGTAGCCAACACTCCAAAAGCAGGAGCAGCTGCTGTGAGGGCACCCAGAGTTGAAGGGGCCAGCTGATGCACATGCTGATAGAATTGCTCTTGCCTTGCTGTCCTGTGTGCCTTGGCCCCTCTCCTGGGCAGGCAGGGGCCAGCTGGGCGATGTTGGTGCCCCGAGCAGGCCCCTGGCACAGCCTCGCTGGTGGGAGTGGTTGTGGCAGGGCAGAGGGCACAAGTGGTGTGTAGGGGCCAGGGCCCTGCACCACCACCCCTGCCCTGCATCTGTGCCTCAGCAATAGAGAGCACTCACAGTCAATTTGCAGATGACATCAAGTTGGGCGGGAGTGTTAATCTGCCTCAGTGTAGAAAGGCAGTACAGAGGGGCCTGGACAGGCTGTAGCAAGGGACAGGGGCCAGTGGTGTGAGGTTCAACAAGGTGGAGTGCTGGATCCTGCACTTGGGCCACAACAACCCCAGGCAATGGTACAGTCTTGAGGTAGAGTGGCTGGAAAGCTGCCTAGAGGAAAAGGACATGGAGATGTGAAGTGACAGCCAGCTGAATATGAGCTAGCAGTATGCCCAGGTGTCCAAGAAGGCCAATGGCATCCTGGCCTATATCAGAAATAGTGTGACCAGGAGGACTAGGGAAGAGATCATCCCCGTATACATAAAATACATGACCGTGGGATGAGGATAGGGAAGGCCTGGGCGGAAAGTACAATGCAAAGGCATTGAATGGAGCTGCTTGCAATCCAGCACGCTCTGCCTGCCATCCATGCCAAGGACAGCCTGGCTCTTGCAGAGCCATTCGGCATCTCTTCACTTTACTTTTCAGTGCCCTCATTTCTGGAAGAGTTGATTTGCTTGAACAGAGATGCACTCAACTGGCTCAGATTCAGCTGAGAGAAGGCTGACAAAGCCATGTGTGCTGAGAAAATTCATACAAAATAGTGATTTTGGTAGGCCCAGCAGAGCTAAGAAAATCCCACATGGGTTTAGCTGACTATGCAGAGCCATTTGTATGTCCATGTTACCCAATTGCCTAATGTCTGTGAGCTGTCTTGGTTTTGCAGGATGGGTGCTCTGCATAACACAAAGTGGTTAGGTTGTCCACGGATCCTGGAAGCCACAGAAGTGGCATTTCCCTTGGGTTAATAAACTGTGCTGGCTCTTCTGTGAATTTTATTTTGTCAATTTCAGATTCAGTGGAAGCTAATGGATATAATGACTTCTCTCTGAATGAATGAATGGAGAAGGAAGTATTTTTTTTTTCAAATAAAATAGTTGGGGATATTAAAAGTATTGCCTTACTTAGGTTTTATCTGTGCATGATTGCCTTGGGCAGTAGCTTCTATTGTCTCATTATCTCAGTCCATTGAAGTATTCAGCTGCTGCTTTCATGTAGCCTGAATGAAGGCTGTTAGCATACCCATTAAGTTTAACAACTGTCATTACCTAGAGACAAGATCTAATATTGTCTAGAGATCAAAGCCTTGATTGATGGCAGCCATTAATACCATCATGCAAAGATATCTTCATGTCCCCATAGTGTATCCAGGCCAACAGATTCAATAACTTTTTAGTTAATCTATGTGATCCTGCATCTGTATTCACCCCTGGACTGAGAAGACAGCTGAACTGTTTCACAGACATTACTGAATTTGTGGCTAGCTTACACCAGGACTGTCATCTGGGGCTTCCCCAACAATGCAGATGTCATTCAGGCTCTGTCCTTCCATTGGTACCAGTAAGGATGCTTTGAAGACAAGCCACAGTGCCATGCTGTGGAGGAACTGGTGCCTATGGGAATGGAACTGATTTGAGAGGTTCTGCATTGCTTCTTCACAGTATTTCATAAGTAAGATAAAGGGCTTCCCATTTGTATAGTTTAAGTGCATGGATTGAGAATTATTGTAGTACTATCATCTGGATGTCCCATATGCTAGGACTTGGTGAACAAAACACTAGTATTGTGACACCTAGTACCACTGAGAGATTCGGCCAATTGTTAAGGCCTGCCTCTGTCATCTTTGAAAGGTCATGCAGATCAGGAAGGTTCCTGAGGACTGAAAATAAGCAAATGTCACATCCATCTTCAGGAAGGAGAATTTAGGCCATTCAGACTCATCTCATTCTTGGGGATGGAGCAAATGAAAGCCATGTCCAGGCCTACAAATGCTAAGGTAATGAATGTTAGACATCCAGCATGGATTTACCAAGGACAAATAGTTTCTGAGTAAACTGAATGCAGCCTGATGATGAGCTTGCTGGATGGAGAACAGTGACTGTTTTAGAGTGACCTTCAGATGCTTCTCCTGACCAAAGTTATTTGGTGGTTTTCACTTAAATTATTCTGTAGCTTTCAGCTTATAGTCCACGGACTCTTGTGCATCCATGCAAAGCTCCTAATTATTCATACAACAATGAAGGCTTAGTTCATAAACTGTATGCCTGAGACTTGTTCCTCACACAAATACTGGCCTTGGTACACTAGTATAATTCTATTTTGTCTTCAAGTAAAAACAAATTTTGCTGTGAACTGGCTATTTTTAACATCTTACTCTTTCATTATGTTCCCATGCTACTACTGAAGTTATAGAATACCTTGTTGTGAAAAAGCTGTTTGGGTCACCCTTCATATCACTAGTGAAGGCTTAAAATAGTCTTGAGTCTGGTGAATAATCACAGCAGGGATGTGGTGTACTACGACCTGTGGATTGAGGATCCCAACACTTCCTGTCTTTAATGGTGGCTGTGCTTACGGGAGACATATCCAGAATAGTTTGAAGTCCTTACTGGACATGTAGCTGGAAAAACATGACACCTGCTGCCTGCAGGAGAGCACGGCCAAGAAGCTAGGAACTCTGTCCACGCTGCTCTTGGGTAGAGTACTCTCTGCACTTCCATACATCAGTGACTTCAGTGTCAGTGCTGTACCTTTCTATGAAGGGGAGAAAGCAAAAAGGTTTTGAGGACTTGTAATGATAAGGGACTTAACACTGAGGCAGGGAGCAGAGTTTGGGGTAGAGTGGTATCACATGAAGCAGCTATCCAGCAAACAAGACTGTATTTTGTACTTCTCTTTATGTCTCTGAATCTTGTAATTCATCTTGTGATTTTAGGCAATTACTGTAGCTAGAAAACAACAAAACTAGAGAACCTTAAACTATAAAATGTCTGTAAATAAAATTTAATACATGAAATGGAATAGTACAAAGCCACAGTACCGTATCCTGAAGGGTTTGATATTTTTTCTATGGCAAAAAATGTTTCTGACTCTTCCTTAACTAAAAGAATAACCCGGGATTTTAAGTTGGATTTTTACTTTAACACTGCCTTTTATAATTTTGTCTAACAGTCCTGTTCCCAAATCAAAAGCTATGGAATTTATTAAAGAAATGAAACGAGAAGGGTGCACGCTCAATGTTAAATAGTCCATTTGAATTTTTTTTCCCTCTAAGAGTACTCTCTAGCAAATAGGAAAAACATCTAAAAGGGAAATGAACTAAATCATTCCAGGAGGTTGGTTGCAAATGAGATATATGCAGCATTTAAGTATTGGCTAGTGATGATTCTTATATGTTGATTTAGAGTGACTCTGAAGTGTATAAGACATAATTTGAATGTATAATCTAAAGCCACTAAGTCTTTAGAGTTCTCTGTACTTGCTCAATTAAATACGAATCTGAAATACACATGAAAGAGAATGTTTTGCTCTATTTGTAATACGTGGTGTCTAGACAACTGTTGTATGTATTTTCCCACTTTTTTTTTTTTTTTTTAAGAGAAGAAAAAGTTTGCTCCTGGGCCTTGGGAACCAGGGTTGCACATGTGTAATCCATGAAGGTGATACTGCAGTGTCTGTAAATGATATTGGAGTCTAAGTAGGAAACAGATTTTGTCATTCAACATGGGGCTAAATATGAGTGGACTGCTAACTAGATGCACATACAGAGTATTCAATCACGTTTGAGGAAAAGAAAAAGCAGACTTTGTCCTTTCTGTAGACTTTTGCATTCTAAAATATGCCAGAAATGTGTGTGGCTCTATTCCTTTCTGGGAATGAGTTTGTTCATATGAGAGATGCAAGTGCATCATCAGTCCAGATTTAAGGTGGATTTAGGCATGTGAATACTGTGTCAGGCCTCTGAAGGAGTGGATAAATTCTGTTCTTTTCAAAGCTTCAGGTTAAGATTCCAGACCCAGTAAAACTGATAGAAAAAATCTGTTGATTTCAGGAAATAAGGATTTCAACTTTTAGAGTTTTATCTTGTGCCTATCAAAGTGAATAAGTAACACCGTAGATCAGGGTGAAATCAAGAATGAGTCACTAACCCTCTGTAGTCAGTAATGGTAAAATATATAAATAACCTTGGTAATGTCAGAAAAGAGTTTTCTGCCCTCAGGAAGGTCTATGGCAGATGTGACAGATCTATTACTAATCAGAATGTATATTTTTGGGGAGTCTGTTTGTTGTGTTTTGTTTTCTTTGTGTTTTTTCCACTTCCTTTTTAATGAGGCATCAGCTGTTTACTAAAGACTAATTAGAAGAAATTTGTCAGCATTTGTGGATTTGATCCTTTGATGAATCAGGAGTTAAGCCTGCTTTGTTCTTTCTCTTTTCCTCTCTCTCTTTAATGAAGTATTTCTTAATAAACTACTAATTAAAATCTTCTGCACCCATACTTGATGACAGTTAATTTGCGACAGAGAGCCCTTCTTACCGAGTCTGTTTCTGTCATGAATCTACCTTGCAAACAGATTGGCCCAAAGGGTATGTTGTGTATTTTTGCACATCATTGCACATGTGTGTGCCAGGTCAGACCAGGATGAAAGGTAAGTGTCCACCATCCAGGAGGCTCCTTAGCTGAGTGGTGGGTAGTTGCAGCCTCAGGAGCTCCCATATTCTGCTGTGGTCTTTGGGTGTCGGAAAGTTCATTTTCCAAGAGCTGAGACTCTGGTGGCCTGAAATGTTTTGTTAAGATGCAGAAAAGTATTTAAATGATTTTACCAGTGCTTGGAGTTGACTCATGGAATTTGCACTGATGTTCAAATAAAGTATTTCTGCAAGGAGAAACAAACAGAAATTTCCAGAAAAAAAGGAGCAGGGCTGGGTCTTGTTTAGGTGCCCAACTGGTGTGTCTGAGTTTGCTTACATCTGGTGCAAAGTACGCTTAGGTGGTTAAAGAGAAATAACATATTTAATACTGAGAAATGATCCTTTTTGAGTGGTTTGTGAGCTGAACCACTACTTGGATTTGGAGTATTTAGTTGTTGAAGATCTTACTTTCTAATTATTACTGACTTGCATCCAAGAGTAAGTCCAGTTGTGTCGGAGAAATTTGGTTCAGTTAAGCACCTGAGCTTTTAGGATGTACATTACACTCAGATGTTGATCACCCTGAAGTTTTAACACAACAGGCAGAGAGTGAGTACCTGTGACAAACCATCTGCGGGAATGCACATCAAACTTTCCTCTGTGTGACGTGTTGTCAGCACAGGGAGAACACAGGGGTTTTCCCCTGCAGTTGCTGTTGGAGTGAGAGGTGAGAGGAGCCTGCCCTTGGTGCTTTGAAGGAGCCAGCCCTATTCCTTCGCTGCATGGCCCATACCTGGTGTTGCAGCTGGCTGTGAGGAAGGGCCAGGCCCCGCTGTCAGTGTGGGGCTGCACAGCTGCCTCTCAGACAACAGCTCCCTGTCAGCAGCTCCTTGGATAAAAAAAGATTGCTGGAAATTATTTTCTATCAATCAGGCCTTTCATATAAAAATGTAGAAAATGGATGAAATTATTTCTTTTTAATTATGAAACGATGTTTTCCCAGTGGGTTAGTAATATTAGCTGATTTAATGCAGCTTTCAGTATTTTCCTTGGCTGTAACAACAAAGTAAAACTCCACTATTTTTTTCTTTCTGCATAACGCAAGACAGTTTTAGACTTTGATTTATGCTGTTAGAAGTTCTGTTTCTACTGAACAATTCCTCTCTGTGCAAACTCAGTCTTTCCTTTTCCTGCTCAACTCCAGCCTTTAACTCATCAAATTAACATAATTTCAATATTTGACAAAATGGAGAGTGACTGAGGTAACTGCAGTTTACTGGTGCACTGAGTGAGCCTACAAAAGCTGTTTCTGCCTTGCTCCTTTGCTTATATTTTTGTTTTGTGGAGGCAGAAAGTGGACTGAGTATCTGCTTCATATTACCAAACGAGAAAACAATCCTAATACAATCAAATTACAAATCTAGGCAACCATCAAAATAATCGAAGTTAAAGAAAAAATGTGGTGGCTCCAACTATACTAACTTTAGAACTCAAGATCAATACAAGAAATCCTGGAACTGACTGCAACCTTACCTGTAAATTCTCAGAAGAATTTCTTGGCTCAGTTCAGTGAGTACAATGTTTTTGTAATACATCCTATTTTTTAAAGTATGGACATCAAATACTTGTTTAAACCAGGGTCTTCCTCAGAGGAGAGAAAGGTCCTATGGAGGCCCTTTTGGATATACCCCTAGATGGGCTTGATCTTTGATGTACTGTGGCTGCCAAACCAAAGATGGCGACAGGATGCCAACCTAAATTTTCCTTTGACCCTATCCTCTGCTTGTGGCAGTCTCCTGACGTGTTCTCATCCCTCCTCAGGACAAACAAGCCTTCCTCTCTGCCCAGGCTGCCAGCAAACGGGTCTTCTCTGTTGGAGGTGCCCCAGAAGATTCAGTATGTCTCTTGAATGTGGCTAAAGTTGATCACTCCTCATAAAATACTACTCAGAGTGTCATAAGAGTTGTCTTTATCACAGATTTAACTTTAGGGAAGTTAAGTGTGAGTGGTAGGAAGAAGTCCAGTGTCTGTCAGCTGAATTTAGGCAAAATACCATGGTTGCTGTATTTTACAGGGAAACTTCTTTCTGCAAAGAGGTTTTTGGGAAAATAGGAAGGAATATCCTGGGTCATTCAGCTGTAAAACCCACCAGTTCTGTGGATGCACTGATTTTGGTTACCGTTTTGAAAAAGCATGGGGAGATGAGTTTGGGATTTGCTTTCAGTGGCAGAGATGCATGCATTAGCAATACTTTTGTAAAACTTCAGTGGAGTTTAATTAGAAGCAATCTGAGCAAGTCCAAGTTAGTGTTGATCTTGTCTGCCTCCTCAGACTAGGTACTTCTTGTAGATACTTCTACAGCAAATCATCCATAGATATAGTTGGCAATCAGTATTAGCAGGTAGCATATGTAGCTTCTCAGTTTCTCAAATAATTGCAAAAGACTACCTCAGTATCTCTTCAAAACTTCTACTGCTTTACTGATTAGGGGACTGGAGAATCCCTCTAACAAGGAAAGGCTGCGAGACTTGGGGCAAGACCTGGAGCCTAGGAAAGACTGAGAGGAGGCCTTATCAGCACTTATAAATAGATGTTGAGAGATTGGGGTGAGTCTTTTTGCTCATTGATGGGACAAAGGGTAATGGGCACAAGCTGGAACACAGAAAGTTCCACTTGAACTTGAGGAGAAACTTCTTTCCTGGGAGGGTGAGGAAGCCCTGGCACAGGCTGCTCAGGGAGGATGTGGAGTCTCCTTCTCTGGAGGTTTTCAAACCTGCCTGGAAACATGCCCGTGCAACCTGATCAAGGTGGACCTACCCCTAGCCAGGGGATTGGACTGGATGATCTCTAGAGGTCCCTTCCAACCCCTACCATTCTGTGATTCTGTTAGCTGCTAGCAGTAGAGTTAGACCTCATTTCTTCAGCACTCCAGCCATACAGTTCATGACCCATTCCTCACATCACATGCACATTGAAGTGCCTATAAATCCAATCACAGCTGTCTCCTTCTGGGGACACTGTGTGAGCCAGGAGGTGCTGGTGGCCATCCTCACACACTTGCTGGTTGTCTGGCCTCTCACAACTTCCCTGCTCAGCTACAAGCATTCTGCATTTGAGCCTTTGGCTTCGTCTTACGTACAACACAAAATAAAGCTGACAAGTGTCAGTGTTGTGTCTCTCTCGAGCTGTAAGGAGGTGCTCAGAGCATAGTGACACCATTAGGAGTTCAGTTACGGGGTGCTGGTTGCCATCCACTGCAGCTGTTCCCTGTTGTGGGACACTAGTGGAAGTAGAATACTGCCCATGTAGATGCTACCAGCTCTTTTTACAATTAGTTTTTCCACTATTCCTTTGTATTTGTTAACAACTGAAGTTTGCTAATTTAGGTTAGGCTATTTTTATTTCTCACCTTGAATTGTTATAGTAACAACAGTACTACTGATAGGCACTGTGGTTAAACCTTGAAGGAACGTGAATGCTCAATAAGAATATGACCCTCCCTTCATACCTCCAGGGTTTGAAGTATCTGCGCCCTCATAGCGTGCTTCTTTCTCTTATGTCCTGACATCTATTTCTGACACTACTCCTGACTTGTCTGGTGGTTCTTAGTGTATTGCTTTGTTGCATTTCACTGCGGACATTGTTATTTTAGGAGAATCATGTTGCTTCAGATTAGCCATTTAGAATGTACTGGTGAGACATTCTTTTTTATGCGTGTGTGTGTGTGTACATACTGATATTTATGTTTTTAATCTTCAAAAGCCAAAAAAAAAAACCCCAAAACCCCACCAAACACTAGTGTTTTTTAAAAGGCACAAAGAATGAACCATTAGACAAAGTTACCACCTTTTTCAGTCTGGAAAGTAAACAGGTACATGAAGGCAAGACAGCTTACCAGAAGAAAAGATATGGGTCGTCACCTGAGGTGGTGATGATGCCTTCAGGTGAGGTGGGCTCTGATAAAAAAATTAAGAACTCTTAAAAATTCAGTAAGGTTTCATTATCTTGCATCATTCTTCCAAATTTATATCTGACTATATCTTTCCAACCTCTGCCCCTTGCTTCTGGTAGTGTATAAGATGGTAAATCCTGGATAGGAATGGGTGTATTCTGGTGTTGTCTGCCTCCCTTCAGAAGGGGAAGGAAGTCAGTGTACCCATCACTACTTGGGAACTGCTGCACCCGAAGACTCCTAACAGAAACTGCTGCATTATGCTGGACTCTGAGCAACAATTTTCTTCCTCTTCAGAGGAAGAAAGAAATAGGACAATTATTTTTTGGTGGTAGTTTCATAATGCAGGATGCAAAGATTTAAATAATAATAATAATAAAAAAGGTAATTTTATTTATTTTAGCTTTTAAAAAAAAAAAAATAACTGCGTGGAAAACTTCAGATATTTTAATGGAATTTGTCACTCAGCCATAAATGGGCAAGAGAACTGCACGTTTGAGTAGAATTGCAGTGGCTGTCTTTAAAATCAAGGACCTTTTTAGCTGAAGGAAGATAATGTTATGCATCTCATTAAGAGGCTGAACTACCCTTTATGGCAATTTTTATGTATTAAATTTTGGTGTTTTACAAAATATGCCTGAACATACTTTATCCTTAAAAAATTAGGAAATTATTCAGTATGTTCCCACAAAAGCAGTTTGCAGCCTTCCCTGCCACAGAGTCAGCAGGTCTGCTGACAACAATTTTAATTTTCTGTCACAAGTAATATTGTGATTGATTTATTATTTCAAGGGTTTTTGATTGGTAAGGAAAACAAGATAACATCAGTTCAATACAGCTAACTCCAATCTCTGTTTTCTTTTTATTTTTCATCTATCTCAGCATTTGTTATATTTCCAAGACATGGAATTAATATCAATACCTTTCTGCATATATACAGCAAAATCTATTTTCACCTTGCTTTTTTAAAGAAAAGAGCATTAATATTTCTGTGAAGTGAACGTGCTTATGGCTTCCAAAACATATATTCCTTCATCTGATTTTAAAAGGAGTGTGAAAGTTCTGATCCTCAAAAAAATTGATTTAGTACTTTAAATTCCTACATCAGAAAAAATTGGTTTTTTATTTGTCTTTGAAATGTACAGTCAGTTAAATGGGTAACTTCAACAGGTATAATGCAAAGTCTAGTCAGTTACTTCAGTTGCAGATCCGCATAGGTGCATTCATAGCCTCATGAAAATTGTTTTATACTAAAAAAAAATGTTCTCGTGAACTTTTATAAGTTGCATGCTTAAATAAAAGATGGAATTTTTACCTCACTGTGAAAATTTTAAACCATTTCCTGATTAGTTATTCTCAGAAGTTTATTGAAGCTGTGAAGAGGGAATAGCTGCTAATTAATGAAACTGCAGTTGGTTCACTGACATATCTAGTGCAGGAAGGTGTGGGCAGGATGCTCTGCCTTTGGATTACAGAAACTAGAATTACTGCATAATGCTTGTAGAAATTCCTTATCTGTGAGGAGAGGGAGTGACTGTTACACTGGGTTATATTCTTTTCGTGCACATAATTTACCACCTTTCCCCATTCACGGTGTGAGTCATGACACTGCCTCAAGCTTTAGTGGAATTTTGCTTCTGGATATTTTCCCATGTGCTTGGAATTCACTGCAGATTGGTGTGCTGGGTTATTAAAACTACACCAACTGTAGGAGATTTCCTGAAATGTGAATTCTGTTGGAGGATATTGAGTTGTTTGCAAAATGTTTCTTATAAAAAGCCAAGGTTAACTTTTCTGCTTTCAGTTCCATAGGCACCTATATTTGAGGATAAGAGGTTCCTCTGTGCTGTGTGTGCAACCAGGAAATAGATGTTTGCATTAGACTAGTTTCTTGTCAAATTTGTTGCTGTTATTTCCAGTCTGGACCAGACATAAAACAAGATTACAAGAATTAAGTTCAGAATAACAAAGAGTGAGAAAGTAGCATATACCCTTGCAAAAGAGCTCCATTTCAATGTATTAAATTGATTAGTTCTGATATATTAGTAAATCGGTGCTGTTAAACCCCAAAGCATGTGATGCTCTCTGGAGCACAGAGGAGAGTTACAGAGCAAGATTGTTGCCTCTTTTTTGGTACTCTTAACTGTATATATATACTGTATACTCCTTTGCTGTATATGTCCTGTCTCTCTAGATAATGCTTTGTTTGAGATGAACCATGTGTATGTGTTAATGTGTCACAATTTAGTATGAACTTTGATTTTTGTCATGAGTGTTTCTAAAGTTCCTATAAATGTCACAGTCTGCCAGTCTGTTGTTCAGATCATGTATTCTGAAGACCACATTAGAGATCTTTTGTTCAAGTACCTTGAACCCACTTGGCAAGTCTGACAGTAAAGGAAATATTTTCTTGTTTTCAAGGATACTTTACAGGCGATTCCCTGTTTTGTATGGGATTCATCAACAATACCAAGATCAGCCTCTTGTCCTCAGCAGAAGTTCCCACCTTTCCCCCAAAGAAACTTTGTTTCTGGCAGCAGCATTTGGCTGAGAGACGTGCAGGAGCTGTCCAAAGAAAATCATACTCTGTGTTTTTCCATCAGCCTCCAAATGAAGGTTGAAGGGGAGGGGAAGAGGAGCAGTAAGAGGAGTCCTCTGAGCTGCCTGCCATACAGGCCCCAGCCCCAGCCTTGCCAAGTGTATGTGGCCATTGCAGAGCATCTTGCCCAGCTCAAACCCCAGCTCTGCCAGGGCTGCCTAGTCTAATGCAAGCCAAAGAAACTCTCATCGTTTGGGCCGTTTCATGTTTTTTTTCCAAGAGCTCTCCTACTCAGGAAGGTTTTTGAATCCCGAGGGAGCACAGGGTAGGTGATGGTACTTTGTGGATCACTACATGGGAGTGACCTAAGGCACTCCAGATGCAGATATTTATCCCAAGTTGCCAGTGAGTATCCGATGGACAGTGCTGCAATGGAGAGCGTCCAGTGAGTATCCCCAGTGGAGGGATCAGCAATCCTGAGGCCTTTGTTAGTCCCTTATGCCTGTCAGGACTTCCTTCTGGCACTACTGAGAACAGCCCAAGCCTATGCATTATCTGGATGCCCAGGGAAAGTGGCCCTGAAAGTGATTTTGGATCACTCTTGCTGAGCTGATGTATAGATAAAGGCATACACACAAAAGAAATTGGGATGGGAAAGCTGGTGATCACTAGGAGCAAATCAAAATAACAAGAGACAGTTTACAAAGCTAGACAAAATGCTAAGAGCAGATCCTGCTAAAGTAATTAATGTTATTGAGTTAGGTTTGCTGGTGGTGTGTGGGAGTTTGTTTTCCTGATGAAAACCGAAGGAACAAAAAAGGATTGGAGCAGTAGCTACTGTGCTTCAGCTGTTCCCAGCTGGTGGCTGGCATTTTACAGGCATTCCCAGCAGACATACTTCAGAATAGCTGTTTGATTACTCTAGACTGGGGCTCTTGATGAACCATCCTTAGAATTGTAATGATTCAGCAGATTGTAGATGTGGTTTAGAATTTAACCCCATTTTTATATAAAGCCTAATACAATTTCTCAAAAAATAATTATGATAACCATAGCTTGCTTTGAGACTGTGCTCAAGTGTTTCAGCAATCTCTCTGTCATTTCAGAGGTTTATGTAGAGAATTTTGTCTCCTATGTAAAGCTGTGTAGCTATAAATGTAGAAGAGAGAAAAAATAATTAAAAAAAGGAAATAATTATTTCCAGACTACCAAGTATTACAAAAGATTACCAAAAGAGTCTAGTGCTCAAAATATTTTATTAGTATAATTAAAAAGAATTTGCTCTATAAAAAAAAAAAAAATCTGCATGAGCGTATTATAACTTTACCATAAATTACTGTAATATTTAGTTATGAGTGATACCTGAAATGACAAAGAAGATCTTGGGGCAAAAGGAGGCTTTGTGGAATGTTTTTTTAAGTTTTTTTAATTGCAAAAAGCAATGTAGGAAACATTTCTCTTCTAAATCCATTTCTTCCTTTCCTAGGAGGAAATGTTTATTTTGTTCCTTAAACAACTTCGAAGTACCATATATATTTCATTATTTTGTTCCATTCCTGTATGTGCAGGTTTCCTTTCAAAATGGTTGTGATGTCTGTATACATTGTAGTTATTGAACATTTCCGATCTAAAATAGTCTGTGGCAGAATCATAGAATAGTTTGGGTTGGAGGGGACCTTTAAAGGTCATCTAGTCCGCCTCTCCTTCATCTAGGGGCATTTTTGATCTTTTTGGGTGCTGGGTGCGGGTCTGAGTGTGAGCTTAGTAGTAGATAGAACCTTTTGTAACAGCAGCATTTTCATATTTGAAATCTAGCTATAGGGAAGTATTAACTCAAAACTCTCTTCCTTAGTAAGACAGCAAGAGAAAGAAAAATAACCAAATTATGAAAGTTCAGGCAGGTCCATCCATCCAAGTTTCAATTAGACTTTTCTATTTCTCATTTCTCTCCATGTCAAGGTAGTAAATTTTCACTGGAGAATTATTCAATTTACCTTCAAAGGATTAAAATACATCTTAGGGTTTATTGAGATAACTTTAAAAAAAAATCAAACCACTTTTGCAATCTACTGAATCATCAAGAATTAGGATGTCAGGTTTATAAATATGAATTAAAGATTACGTTGCTACTAGTAACATCACAAATAGCTGCAAGCTTATAATCTCTCCACAAAGTGCCATTTTATTGCAAAGTGTAATTAGAAAAGTTGTGTTTGTGGCTTTGCATTCCTCTCCTCCATACAGATTTATTCTTACAAGTCTCTGTTCTTATGGCTTGCATTTTACATCTCTAGAACATGTGGATTTAATCAGAATGTCAACAGTGCCACATTCTGACATAGATGGAAGACTGAGGTTGAATTTTAATATTAGCTGAATGCCAGGTGCCCACCAAAGCCATTCTATCATGGCCTTTCCTAAAATGGACAGGGGAGAGGAAATGTAACAAAAGGCTGATTGGTCAAATTGTCACCATGGTAAAATTAGAAATTAGTTTAATTTATTACCAATTAGAACAGAGAAGGGTAATAAAAAATGATTCTTAAAATACCTGCCCTTACTCCTCCCTTCTTCACAGGTTACTTAAAAAAAGAAATCCTCTGAAAGGCCAGTTACAAAGGGAGAGCTGCATACGTGAACTGCTTGGGAATATACAATTCTGGACTGTTCTTCCTGAGTGGTTCCTCATTTTGAGTTCAGAGCAAGATTTGTTCTGTCTCCAATGTGGCTACAGGGAAAGATTCCCAGCTATGGAATGACTCAGAGAAAAAATAACCAGAACACCCATAATCCTTCGCACTTTTGCAGTTCTTCTTTCACAGAAATGATNAAGTGCCATTTTATTGCAAAGTGTAATTAGAAAAGTTGTGTTTGTGGCTTTGCATTCCTCTCCTCCATACAGATTTATTCTTACAAGTCTCTGTTCTTATGGCTTGCATTTTACATCTCTAGAACATGTGGATTTAATCAGAATGTCAACAGTGCCACATTCTGACATAGATGGAAGACTGAGGTTGAATTTTAATATTAGCTGAATGCCAGGTGCCCACCAAAGCCATTCTATCATGGCCTTTCCTAAAATGGACAGGGGAGAGGAAATGTAACAAAAGGCTGATTGGTCAAATTGTCACCATGGTAAAATTAGAAATTAGTTTAATTTATTACCAATTAGAACAGAGAAGGGTAATAAAAAATGATTCTTAAAATACCTGCCCTTACTCCTCCCTTCTTCACAGGTTACTTAAAAAAAGAAATCCTCTGAAAGGCCAGTTACAAAGGGAGAGCTGCATACGTGAACTGCTTGGGAATATACAATTCTGGACTGTTCTTCCTGAGTGGTTCCTCATTTTGAGTTCAGAGCAAGATTTGTTCTGTCTCCAATGTGGCTACAGGGAAAGATTCCCAGCTATGGAATGACTCAGAGAAAAAATAACCAGAACATCCATAAGCCTTCGCACTTTTGCAGTTCTTCTTTCACAGAAATGATCATATATGTGTATGGATAGTATAGAAATGTCTCTAGTTTTTTTTATCCAGGCAATCTTTTCCAGTCCCATCCTGGCAGAGCTGTATTGCCTGTAGGTTTAAGAGTTGCCCAGAAGACACCGCAGTCAGTTTTTCTGATTACAAAATCAAAAAGTGAGGATGATTCTTGGCTAAATATAACTGAATCTTCACAGCTGACACTGAGAAGAGCCTGGGTGACTTGCAGCTTTGCTAAGTTACGCTGTATAGGAAGTTATGTATGAACATTTGGGTATTTGTTTACAAGCTGGGCCATTGTTGCTACCACATGCAGCATCAGCTTCTCATAACCTACGTGGAGGGAGGCTGTGAGTCCCTCCCACAGAGGTCAACTTGTCACAGTGCCAATGCAGGATTTTCCAAAGAGGAATGGGGACATTGAAATGTTCATGCTTCCTCAGCAGGAAAATGACAGTTTGGTGCAAAGCGACAGATCTGGAGGGTTTCTAAGCATTTCTTGGGTTGAGGGAGCAGGGAAGAAGAGCTGAAAAATCCATCTCAGTTTCTGTGTCCTGATGGGTCTTTACCTACTGTTAACAAGTGCTAGTGGAAGGTGGAAAGAGAGGGTCCCCACACCACATCAACGTTGGAGTTGTGTCTTCCAAGCACCTTTTGGCCGCTGTAAAGAAAAGCAGTATAAAGAGTTGCTGTTGTCACAGAGTGTGCAGAAGACATTGTTTCTACTCCAAAGTATTGTTAAAATCTAAAATTATGTGCAAGTTTTCACGTGCTGCAAAATTACACCAGTCTTTCTTCACCGCTGAGATTTTTTCTTCTCTATTTTTCCTTGTCTCTTTATTATTTTTGTTTTCTTATCATTCTGTCATTCTCACACCTTTAGGCACTTAATATATCACAGCAGTGCCTGAAGAGCTGGTTATACAATGTGAGCAAAAACCTACTGCAAGGAGTATGTAGCTTTAAAAATAAATCAGAAAACAGAGAGGGGAAAAATAAAGTATTACGTACTCAGGTGAGGCAGAATACATGCTGCAGCCACAGAGGAGGAGTCAAAGGTTGGACTGGGAGCTTCAGCAAAGTATGAAGAACGACACTTCTTTTGTGTCCTGCAGGAGGTGATTGATGTTATTTATAAGGAGATCCTGACTTGCCAGTTACTCCCTGAATGCTGTTTCCCAGCGGCCAGCTTCTCCTGCTCAGGGGGTTCCTGCTAGAGAACGTTGTCTTTTTAATAATTATACTCTTTTTCCTTAAAACTCTCCTTCTCTGATATTTGTGATTTCAATGCTACATAGATTTTCAGATGTTGAATTTCCATGCCTCAAAGACTTATTATAGTCTCCTTTTAGCTAGCTCACTGCTAGATTTTCCTCCTTTTGTACAAATAGAAATTTGTGAGGTTTGGGTTAGAATCTATCATGGAAAGAAATGTTCTAGAAATAAAGTAGCTAACTGTACTTTTTGTGCCTTTCAAGGACATAGTTTCATAGTTTCCGCAGAGAAGAGGAACCAGAGAGTAAACAAAAAAGACCTCCTGCACTCCAGATTATGACAAAGATAAATGTGAACCTAAGGTCCATCGTGTGGCCTGAATACTTGCCAAAACAATCAGTTCCTTCTATGGCTGCATACTGGGGTTATTGCCTTGCAGAATCCCCATGAATAAAGAGGTTTGCATAGCAACCATTAGCAAGGTACAGTTTTGAACAGATATCTACTGGGACATTCTTTTAAAGTTTGAGAAAATGTACTGTACTTTTCCACTGTCAAAACATTACCTCTCAAAACTGCAGAATGCCCTCAGGGAGGCACACATTTCTGTATTCGGTAAGGAGGCAAGGAAAGGTGTGTCTGGCATGAACAAATCTTTGTCAAAGGCTTTAACTTTAATTCTTCTACTCTCTGCTGAGTTTGCTCTGAAAACAATTAACAAGAAGAGAATGCTCCCTTTCACTTTTCTCTTGATTAACTCTCATCCAGCCAGGAAACTAGCCAGTTTATTAACATTTGTAAATAATAAGATTTTGTAGTGGAATAGGAGAAGCGAAGTGTAGCACCATGAGGATTCTGCTGTTCCAAATTTCACGGATGCACACTCAGACCTTTGCAAACATCTCACTCTCTGCCCTTCATGCGATCTCCCTCTTGACCCAAAACCAAGGCTGAGCCATGAGTGTGACCCAGGACGCCAGAAGAAACTGGCCCCAAGCACCTTTTTCATTTTTGATCATGCTTCATTCACTAGATTCATGTATCTTGGAGTTAAGCTGTGACACCAGTGACATCTCCATCAAGTACTTCTACACTGGAGAAATGTACCAGCATGAGACTGCCCTTTGGAAAATTTTCAGGGATATGACTTGTAAAGCTAATGCCAGAGATTGTACCTTCTGAGAGGTCAGCAATGCAAGATTGTTCCTGTACATATAAGGAAATCATTCAGACTATGGGAATCATGAGACTGTGTCCTTTCTTTGGAAATTGTATCAGATGTGGTAAGTAACTGCTTCCTTCACTTGCAAATTTTGTGCTGCAGAACAATAACGGTGGTTGTGAGGGAAGATACAAACTTAACTGTTCATGCTCTTTATCAAATACTTTAACCAGTAAAAATCAAAACAAAACAAGGCCACAGAAATCCATTTCTTGTGAGCTGAACAGTTCTTAGTTTCTTTCCATCCAGCATCCCCACTGAATGATCCAGTAAAAGGGAACAAGTGAGGCCAAGTGTTTAAGAAAAGCACACTTTAAAGATGCAATTTGATATTAAGCTAATACACGCTTTGAAAAGTGTCTGCTCAGTGCAGCTTCAGGCACTTTATGTATATCTTTATCATCAGCTGTATAAAACTATTATTCTCTCAGGCCATGGTTATGTGGGAAAAAGACTCTTCTCACCAACACAGATACCAAAGATAAGGGAGGTGAAAAAAATGAAGCGTTTAGCATTGTAACTCTGAAAAGCAGCTGTACTTTGTCATGACAAGTAACATGATGTCTCCTTGACAAAACTGAGTCAGGCAGATTATTACTGCATTCTAGTCAAACTGCTTTAATTGACAGCCATCTTTTGAAAGGGGAAATTTGTTCTTTTGTGACTGTTTGTACACTTTCTTTTTAACATTTTGTTCACCGGTTACATAAAGAATAAGATTCCCAAGGAGGCCCTCTGCAATTTGTTTATTGTCATACGTGAAAACACTTTGCCACTTGCAGTTTTCTGCTGACTCCTTGCTGTGATAGCTTGATCAGTTACTAGAGAAATCAAATGTTCTCTCTCCAGCACTGCAAAAGCTCAGTCACAACTTGTGTAATGCTCTCATTTCACTGAGCGCACAAAGCTTTCATTACAGAACAAGCCCACTGAACATCAAAAAACTTAATTTAGAGAAGTACAATGGCTTCAGTTAAAATATGTAATATGTTTTATGTAAGTCAAACCATGAAGGGAGAGGAAAAAAAACCAACTTCTGAGGAATGTAAACTTCTGAAATACAACAGAATCAATCACATAGTAGTTTACTGTAAGTAATGAAGTGGCTCACAGGATCATTCAGGAGGTAACTAATGGAAGGAGAATTTATTGCACTTAATGATAACTGTTCACTGAAATTCACTTGTAGTTATCTTGCAGTATCTCAGGTAAGGTGTGGTTGCATTACTGTCACCATCAAAGAAGGAAGAGCATCATCTGAAAATGGTTTGGAGACCATCCTTATTGGATATATTTGCACTTAACCTTAGCCTAATAGTTTTAATTTCTTTTTGAAGCATGAGATCTGGAAAACAAAAGACAAGGGCCATACAAACAAAACACTTTTTAAACATTGGAAACCAGTCTGACAATCCTGATATTAAAGAAATCCATCTCTCTGCATCACATACATAAATGGCAATGAAATACTTTTTAATGGAGTACCTTTTGACTCACAGCAGGGCTGAGTGGCCAGCATGGTTACACTTTCATTACCTTGGAACTTCTGCAAGATTCTATTTGACGCTAAGCCTAAAAAAAGTGTTACAACAGTTCATTTAAAGAGGAGTAGCAGAGAATATATGAATATTTTTTTGTTAAGAAAAAGGAAAAGTGAATTTTGGGAGAGGAAAGGACAATATTGCTTTCATAGAATCACTGAATCATTACAGTTGGAAAAGACATTTAAGATCAAGTCCAACCACTAACCTCACACTGACAGGCCCATCACTAAACTAAACCATGTCCCTCAGCACCTCATCTATGCGTCTTTTGAATATCTCCAGGGATGGTGACCACCACCTGTTTGAGCAGCCAGTTCCAATGCTTAATAATTCTCTCAGTGAAAAAAGTCTTTCTAATGTCCAATCTAAACCTCCCCTAATGCAACTTGAGGCCATTTCCTTATATCCTATTATTCATTACTAGAAAGAAGAGATAGACCCCCACTTTACTACAGTTCCCCTTCAGGTAGTTGTAGAGAGTGATCATATCTCCTCTCAGCTTCTTCTTCTCCATGCTAAACATCCCCAGCTCCCTCAGCTGCTCGGCATCAGACTTGTTCTCCAGACCCTTCACCAGCTTCATTGCCCATCTCTGGACACACTCCAGCACCTCAATGTCCTTCTTGTAGTGAGTGGCCCAGAAATGGACACAGTACTCAAGGTATGGCCTCACCAGCGCCAAGTACAGGGGGACAGTCACTTCCTTGGCCCTGCTGGTCAGACTGTTGCTGATACAAGCCAGGATGCCCTGGGCCTTCTTGGCCACCTGGGCAATAAACCATAGCTGTGCTGCTTTTTAGTATTTGTAAGATTTTTTTTTTACTCTCAAATGATGCAAAATGCTTTTTTAAAATGCAAGAGGTGTGGCAGACCACAAAATTGAGCAACATTTTCCTATCTGCAATATGCCATGGTAATCTGCCCTCTAAGCTCTAATTACTTCTTTCAAAAGACTTATGGAGTTGTGCAAGCTGTACACAATTTCTGTTCCTAATTCTTTTTTTTAGGGTAATAATATTGATACTTGAAGAAATGTCGTGCAATCCAAACAAATGGAAAAGCATTTAAACAGTCAAAATGTAGCTGTGGATATCAAAGCTGCAATAAATTGTCTTTCCCAGCACAGGCTATCATCTAGGCTAACCACCTAGTGATGCTGGTTTGTTGACTGAGACACCACTGTCCTGAACCAGACCAATTTACAAAATGGAAAGACAGCTTCCACATCCAGACAGTTTTGGTCATAGTGTGTCATGTGTAGCACTTAGTTATGGTACATATCATTACATTGCTCCTGAAATCCCTATTAATATTGCCACTAGAGGCTTACTCATCTGCCATGTCATTCAGTAAAAATCTGTCTGCCAAACCATGCATCCAAGGCCCTGCAGCACTTTCAGGCTCATTTTGCAGACTTACTTGCAGTCCACATGGGAGGGTGGTGCCAGCAAGTCCTTTTGTCATGAATAACCTTAGAAAGTGAACACTATAGCCTGTGCTCCCTGATGTCATCACACCTGTTAAAAGTAATACTAAAAGTCTGTTGAGAAATAGTGACTTGTAGTGTGCTGTCTACAAGTTCTAATTGACCTCAACAGTTTTGATCACATAAGTAAACACTGCAAGCATAAAAGGCATATGCAGCACACTTTATAAAACTGAACTTTGCTGTCTTGTTTTCTACCTGCTGGCTTCAAAATGTAAAAGCAAAACAGTAGTCTTCACAGAAATCAAGGAAAGGCCATTCAGAGGAGCATGCCTTAAGAACTGCTCATTACATAGACATTGAAAATATGCATCATATGGAAACAAATAATGTACTTAGTTTAAATAAAATTATAGATACATATATTAAGGCTTCTGACAGTTGAATTTCATACAAACAGAGAAAATACAAGTCCCTTAAAAAATACAACACCAAGCAGTCCAATAAGGAAGTATATACAAACCAGAATAATCATGTGGAATATTATTAATCCAGAGAACATGGGAAGCATAGAGGACACTAAAAATTTAAAATAGTTGTAGGTGAATGGACATTATGCATCTACGGAGTCACACCTGTGATGTCTGTATTCCCCTTTGTAGCAAAATCATTTCATCTGAAAGGATTTTGGCATCAGCAAGGCAGGATGACTTCAGTTTGCAGGAATCTGTTTAGATGAATTGTTGAGGCCACTGGTTTGTCTTATACCTGTGCAATTTAAAGAGCTGAGTACAATCTCAGTGCCAAGCAAATCTAAATTCTCTGCCTTCCCTCTGTTTTCCTGGAAGTGTTGAAAACATTAGTCAGAATAATTATGTTATTTGTTAAAATACTTCATGCATTCTGATAATTCCATGCCTGATTCCTGTGGTCTCCTGTTGGATCTGCAAGGGCTAGTTCTGTACTGTTACTTCAGTTGTACTACACTGCTGGGCTATAAGAAGGATACTCTGAAAACTCTCTACATTTTCCCATACTGTCCCATGAACAACAAGTGTGTCAAGACAGAAAATGTAGTAGCAGTAAGAGAGGTAATGGAAAATGTAGCCTCCTACCAGCTGATAGAGCTGGTAGTTTAACTAAACCAACAGAAAGTAAACAATAGTTCCTAGGCAATTTCTCAAAGCGCTGAGAAGTCAGAACACCTGAGTGCTGGAAGCTTAAGTCACAAGTGATGATAGCTGTTTTATCACAGTACTCAGATTTCCCTCCATTTGGGCACATAATTTTTTGGGGAAAGAAACCATGGTCATGGTCATAGTCTCTGTGCTTAGCCAAAGAAAGAAAACTAACATCTCCTAGTGCTTTGTGCTGTGCATCAACAGTAAGAATATCTTCCCTCTGGCTGCATTTTTAAATTATTTTAGCTCAATCTTGTACATTTTGCAATTTTATAGCTTATTAGAGGACTGACACAGTTGTAAGACTTTGGCAAGCAAATCTTGTGCATCACTGCTGCCGTCTTTTGGTGAAGTGTCACATTCCATTTGGTAAGCCACACGAAGTAGACCATTATACTTGATGGCAGACTGTTGCAGGTTCATTTTTTAAAAAGGTGAAACATTCCTACTGGGTTACAGGCTTTTCTCAGTAACACTGTTCTGTAGGCCACTTCTAAATAGTAACAGTGCTTCTGTTCCTGCCAATCACATTGCATGGTATTAAATATTATTTTTAATTATGAAAAAAAGGTAATATTATCTCTCTTCCTGAAAGCCCTGAATTCTGAAGGTTCAGTTTCATTTGTGAAAACAAAGAAGGAAGAGTTCTGTAGAACTCCTGTGTCAACTATTTGTATTCCAGAGTGTGAGGCAGCACCTGCAGAGTCGAGGCATGGGCAGGCTCCTCTACTTGCCCACAAGCACAACAAGGGGACATTTACTGTGCTAAATCTAAAGCTGTGTCGGATGCCTCCTCTGCCCGTATAGAGTCACAATTTGCTTCTCAGGCCAGTCTACAGCCACTCTAATATACACAGGATGTTTGGTAAAAGTTGGTGGTTGTCCTCCAGTTCTTTTTTCCACATTTGCTTTCCTTTGTAGAGCACAACTTCAGAGCCCTTAATGCGTAGACCTTTGAGAATCTCCTGACAGTCCACTTGGATTCTCTTCCATACTGGTTCTTGACTTTGCTACTCCATACACTGTCTGTTTACAACTCCCCAGAACAAAGTTATCAACACCAGCAGTGTTGAGATTTCCTGTTTTCTGGATAAAGTAACCAAGACACAGCATCCTGTGGCTATGAATTCTGCGATTCAGTTATGCTGTGTAACAAAATGTTTCCTTTTCTTTAAATCTTCTTAGTAATTTCATTAGGTGCCCCTACTTCTCTTATGATGAGCAAGAGTGAATAATTTTTATCTGAGCTGTTTTCTCCTTAACTACATTGTATTTTTTCCCTTTGTTTTCCCAGAGAGAAGCAGCTTGACACATCTGTTGCTCTTCTCACTACATTTTCTGGGTACATGTGCATCTTTTTTTGAGACAAGATGATCAGCAGTACAACATATATCAATGAGAAGAATTTAAAGAGTGGTGTAACAATATTTTTCTAATAATTCATGTTTATTTTGCCTTTCAGATGTCTGTTGGCTTACATTTTCATATACCTCTATCAATTGGTAATAGCTCATTTATAGCTCATTGCTATGTGTATGTGTTAACATAGTTATGCACTGAGAGGAAAACTTTACATTACTGTGCATTTATCAACAGTGACTATCACCTGCCATTTTGTCTATGATCTGTATTATGAAATAATTTTAAACTTTTTTTTCCAGTATATTTGACTTTTCCACATCATTTTGTATCATCAGCATACTCCATCACCTTCTTCTTTCCTCTTAGCCCAAGAATCCAGTAAGCTGAAAAGCACGAATCTCTGTTGGGTTGCACTAATTATCTTTCTTCCTCTTTTGCTTAGTGTGTTTTAAAAGATAGTAAGTTATGAGCCCTCTTATTCTACAACAGCTTAATTCCTTGGTGAGAGACTTTGTAAAAAGCTTCCTGAAAATATAAGTACACTATTGTCAACTGATTATTCTTACCCACATGGTTACTGACTCTTTCAAAGAAAAAAATAGATTTAAAAAACAAAATGAAAAAAACTGTTGATATTTTCTATTTTATTTATCCAAATGTCTTCTAGTATTACAATTTAATTTCTTCATGAAGTCTTGAGTAACAACAGAGATCCTCTACTACCACAGATTCCTTCCTTGGAGGTCTTGAAGACCCCCTTGGACGCATTCCTGATGCGACCTGACCTACGTGGACCTACTTCTGCAGGGGGATTAGACTGGATGATCTCTAAAGGTCCCTTCCAACCCTACCATACTATGATCGTATGTTTCTATGATTCTATGACCTCACTAAGGTTCATGGCTAAACCAGTATACTCTATATATTTCCAGCCTGGAACTAGTGTAATTCATTGACATTAGGACCTATAGTTGGGAGAAATAAACTTCTGACTTCTGCATTACATAGCAGCCTATTTCTCTGATGAGAAGTGTATCACCAGTACTTCACACTTAACCACTGTCAGCCAAATCACCAAGTCTGAGGCTTGATCCCAAGGCACTGGAGTAAAATACCTTGACAGATAGGTAACTATTAATTACCCATCAAAACAATTGTGGATTTTTGGGATTCTGTACACAATATATGTACACAATATTTCATGCTCAGATGAAATATGAAGAAGACAGTGAGATATACCATTAGGCATTCTAAATGAAGCCCACGGAAGAGCCAATCTAAACAAATAAGAGGAAATTAATCAGAGGCAAATAGGATCTGTAACACTGTGTATGTGCATAGGCTCTCAATGGTGTATACAGCATTGCAGCTATATGTGGCCAAATGCAAGAGACAACATATTGCAAATCATTTCTAGGGAAAACTGACAGTAATCAAAGACAAGACAGTAAAATGTGAGAGAGAGGTAACAGTTAAGCTGCTGAATCGAGGGAAAAACTAATATGTATAGGATACAGTTTCTTAATTCAGAGATCATACAATAATGAACAGCTTTCAAATGATTTAGCCAGCCAGAAGCAATGTATTTGACTTTTGAGGCTAAATTTTAGTAATTATGAGTAACCATCCACAGGTCACTGTGAGTAACCATCCACAGGTTGACATTATGGGAGCAAATGAATCAGGAGTATACTTGTGATGTGGTGACAGGGTGGGGGGAGGGGAGTAGGAGAGAGACACCAGATGTTCCTTAAGAAGAAAGATTTAACAAGGAAGAAAAAGCAGAATTTCCTCCTAATAAGATCAACACACTCCTTCTTGATTTACATTGAAAAGAAAATTTCAGGAATGTCCTGCACAGATTTAGATGGCTCGGAAAAAGGTATGTACAAAAGGCTTTCATACTCTTATTTTATTTTAAGGAAAACAACCACAAAAACAGGTAGCAAAGAATGGAACAAAATTCACTCTTCTTTAGCTAATCCTTAATCCTAGAGTACATTGCCTAAGCAGGAGCACATAAAACAGAAAATCAGTAATTCTTACTACAAGGATAAAATTGTGGCTAGAAGGATAAGCTGTTGATATTAGCCTTATTCTGATTCCTTATAAATTCTCATTCTATTTTTCACCCATTTATCTAAAAAATATCACTAAACTTCAAATGGCATTCCTGCTTAGAACGAGCATTATGAGGCTGCTCATCAGCTGTTCTTAAGTCAGCTTTTTCCTGGTAAATCATTTTGTTCAGATCCATTAAAAGGAACTTTTTATCTTAGATAACTTCATGCTAAAAGGTTGCAACTAAAACTCATAACCTCTAACTAAAAGCCATGGTGTTTTCTGAATTGGAAACTGACTTGGTGCCAGCTGAGTATAATGGCAGCATGTGAGAAGTAGTCCATTTTGTCTTCAGACAGAACTTGTTCACTATATGGAGTCACTCTGAGTGATTCTTAACGCAAGCTTTTTCCCCTGATACAGTACTGTGGCTTCCTGAAGTATGTGGGTCTTGCTATAAACATGAGGAATGCTGCTGGGTATGAGGTAGCAAGATACCTACCACAAAGCAGATATTTTTTGTGATAATGAACTGATTCAATGCTTTGAATTGAAATCTCAGATGTGTTGTGGTTGTTTAGTATTCAGAAATGGTGTACAACCAAATTGAAGTTTAACAACTCTATCCCATCAGAGGGACATTCTCTTTTATTATGAACCAATCTGGCAATGTAAAAAGGTCTATTGTGAATTAGAATCTGCTTCCATTGTTTCTGAGCAAGTATTAGCAACCTCCTTGCAGATATGTAGTACTTTAACAACATGATAAGCATTTAATGATTGTTAAGGAAAGAATGGTTACACTTCTACTGCAAAATGGGGGAAAAAAGTATTGAATCAAAGATTCAAACACTGGATGAATAATCTATTTTCTGATCACCTTTCATAAGCAATTATTTATAATTTGCATTATTTATGGAGGATGGGATTAGCTAGCAAATACTACAGAATCATCAATTATACTGTCAGTGTTTTTCCACATTCAGTTTCAAAACAGGTGATGACAGACTGAAATGTCAAAGAGATGAAGACAGGGAGACATTTGTGTATACTGAAAATTGTCGTTGTTCACCTATTGTTACACCTAGTGGGCATCCTTAAACTGTACAGGTGTGTGTATATGCATGCATAACCCACAGGGTCCACATTAATTTACATAAAATTCCCTGAACAGAACAGAGTGTTCTGTTTCTAATAAGCCACAATTGACCAAAGAAGTATGAACTGAAGACCTGGCGGTCTGTGTAGTTGCAGTCGAAGCTACAGTTCAGCCATAAACATAATAAATTCCCAGTATGATATGCATTTGTTCTCAAGGCCATTTTTGAAACCTTCCATGTTGATATCTGTCATGTTCCAACAAATGCTGACCTGATATGTTATTGTAGAATAGATCTTTTTGACATCTAAGCGTAGATATTGTACTTTAGGAATATAAGGAAAATACGGATTCAGTTTTAGAATCAACATTTTTGTAATGCTAATTCTGTCACTACTTTTTGAAAAAATCCTTCCAGCATAGAGACAGATAATGACTATGAGATATAATTTTTCAGAGAATATGCTGAACTGCAGGCAACAAAGGTTGTTATTTACCTGAATCTGTGAACATTCAGACCGTACGCAGCTGAAATTTGGTGCATCCAAAAGTGTCAGAAAATTGTGGTGTGCTCTTGAAGTCTGATCAAATTATGTTGCAGGATGAAGTTAAGTCTATTTTATGGAGTAAAATACACTTTTGTTACACTTCTGTTTGGTTTCATATACTTACTATGAATTTTTGTAACTATGTTAGTACAGGACACTTGTGAATCAGTTAAGGGGGGTTGGGGGAGGGTTGGAATCTGTTTCAATAATGCCCTAGATTTGATTGTACATTTTATTTGTACAGTGTTTCCATCTTTATAATTTAAATTATGGCATGAAGGTGTTTGAAATCTTGCTAGAAAAGCAAAAATTGTATGCTCAGAAGTGGAAAGGATTTGTTGGGCTGTCCTAAATGTAAATAGTCTCACTTGGGTTAGGTTAGATACCAACCTAGATACCAACCTAAAAACAAAAACATAACATTTGTGTAACTCTCTTCAGAACAGACAAAGCACAACCAGGTCAGATGTTACTGTGGTCTCTAACAGGAAGGGCTTAGAATCATAGAATCATAGAATGGTAGAGGTTGGAAGAGACCTTTAGTCCAACCCCCCTGCAGAAGCTGGTTAACCTAGATCAGATCACATAGGAACATGTCTAGGCAGGTCTTGAAGGCCTCTAAGGAAGGAGACTCCACACTCTTCCCTGGGCAGCCTGTGCCTGTGCTTTATCACCCTCACAGTAAAATAGTTTTTTCTTATTTTTAAGTTGAACTTTTTGTGTTCCAGCTTCATCTCATTACCCCTTGTCCTGTTGCTAGCTACAGTAGAAAAAAGGGATGCCCCAACCTCCTGACACTCATCATTTAGATATTCATAAATATTCATGATACCCCCCCTCAGTCTCCTCTTCTCTAGACTAAGTAGCCCCAGTTCCCACAGCCTTTCCTCATAAGGATGATGCTCCAGTCCCGTGATCATCTTGGTGGCCCTGCGCTAGATTCTTTCCAGAAGTTCCCTGTCCCTCTTGAGCTGGGGAGCCCAGAACTGGACACAGGACTCCAGATGAGGCCTCATCAGGGCAGAGTAGAGAGGGAGAAGAACCTCCCTTGACCTGCTGGCTACACTCTTCTTGATGCATCCCAAAATGTCATTGGCCTTCTTGACCGCGAGGGCACATTGCTGGCTCATGGTTAGTTTATTATCATCTTGAAGCTTTTTAGATTTGATAAGACAAAAACTAAACCCAGTGAATGTTATGGCACTTAAATATTATGAAACTAAATGTAAAGAGCAGTGCTTAGGACTGCATGTTTGATGCTTAAAGGCATTGTAGGGAGAGGCTGAGCTGCCCAAAGTCCAAATGTTCTCAGCCTGGAGAAACCTAATATCTCATTGTAGTACCTGTATTTTGTACAGCCTCTACAAAAGGAAATGAAAGATTTATTGAGCCATATTTGAAATAGTAATAAGGTAGGAGTTTGATTCCGTTTTCTACTGAGAAAGCAACTCCCCCTAAAAGAGATGCTGTAATAGCTTCCTGTCTTTTTTGGTGTTATTTCAAGTATAGTTGGATACAAAACATAACCTACACTTGAAGTATCCCAGTCCAGAACCAAGGACTGCCAGATTCCATTGTTGCCCATATTTATTCAGTCTTGTCCCTTCAGTGTCACATTTTCTGCTGAACAGTGAACAGCAGCGCTGGTCAAGGTAGAGACTGGCCTCCATTTCATTTTAATCTTACAGGGAGCTGCTTAGTAAGAAGAGAATTATATCCCTACCTGCTGAAGCCTGAAATTCCAGGCTTACCATTTCTGAGGCTGGTATGCAGATGACAGCTTCCTTCTTGACGAATCTGAAAAGAGGATGTAGTATTGTGAAACTTGTATGGACATACACACCTAAACCACAGTTCTCTGTAAAGAACCTGTTTTGAACACACCCATTTACGTAATGTCACCCACTGGTTATCTCTTTTCAGCTTCTCCCAAGTTTATAGTGACACTGAATTGCCCTTTGGAACTACTTTGACCTTCTTAATCACAAAAATAGATCTGTGCAACTGTTTTTATTTCTGGAACTCTGTACTTCCATACTTCACCATTCAAATTAGTGGGTTCATAGGGAAACATGCCTGAGAATGTGGGAGTTCTGCATGCTCTGGTTCTAGTTCCTCCTTTGGGGACTGCATGTGCATTCTGCATTGTATTTAATTTTTACTGAAACAACATTGGAAACAGGTGCAGTCTGTTTTTCTGTGTCTTAAGAGTTTTTTTTTCACTACAAAAAAAAAATCCTTATTTATTTTACATTACTAAAAAAAGTTCCATTAAAAATTAAAAGAAAGGTTAAGCTTTTATGAATGTTATAATTCAAATCTGTGTTTTAGGCACTCATTACAGGTTTTGCAACTGCATAAATGATAGGGTCTTGACCAGACTTGGTAATTTAGAATACTTAACAAAGGCACACAGCATCTTCATAACATCACATGAGAGTTGCTGCCTCCAGAATGAGTAAGGAACCTTAAAGGAAGCATTTGGTTCAAAATGTCAAAATTACATACTTGCATATAGGTTGCTTACATATAAAGGAACACTGATTGCGAAAGGTCTGACATCAAGGTTTTCACCTGAGAAAGCATTGTACAAACCTCATTTCTTACCAAATAAAATAGGAGGGGTGCCTTAGAGCCTAGTGTACTTTGCTTGCAGCTTGGTGGTACTGGAAATTTGCAAGATGAATTGCAAGAGGCCCGTGTCCTCCACACCAGGTGTGTGAACTAGCCAAGACCTAAAGAAGCTTGCACAGCAACTTTGGCATTTTGCCTGGATTAGTTGCTGCAATTTGTACTTTTAACAAGCAACAAATCTGTCCCCAAAGAAATGATAGGTCACTACTACTTACTGTGGTTTTCTTTTCTTTTTTTCTCCTTTCAAATACTTTTGTAATTTTTAGTTCAGACCAATATTCTTCCCTCATTGTATCCTTTTCTGTTTGACCAAAAATGATCCCTGTGTTCTTCCCTAGTCCACTAGTTCTTTTAGGATACAGCTCAAGCGCCTCTCTGGCTGCTCTGGTTTGGGACTTTGGGATCTAGCTACAAGACCAGGCTGTTACCTTTATTTACAGCAAAAGATTAGCATAGTATATTATTATCATAATACCTTCAAATATTATAATAAATGTAGACATATTCTGACAGACATTTCTGTGGCCTGTGAGGGTGTTTTTATGTGTAATACCCATATGAATGCATCTCCACTTGTGCCACAGTTTCTCTTTGAGCTAACATACATTTGCACTGAAGGCAATGAGACTGACCTGCAACTTCCTCCTTCGCTTTCTTCTCATCTTTCAGCTCATCTGTTGCTTTGCTACTTGTGCTTCCACAGATTTTCACACACAACTTGACCAGATTTTGAGAATTAACTGGGGATTAACACCCCCCACTCCCCTAATAAATATGTTTAGCTACCTTTAACTAAAAGGTATTTTAAATGAATCAGCTTTACAGCACAGTTCATTCTCCTACCAAATGAATGTCCATGCTCATGCGGGTAGCATGGGAGCAGGCACAAGTAATCAAGAGCAGGTTGGACCAGCTTCTTCTTTTGGAGGGCCAGTTTGAAGTGAATGAGTTACAGAGATACGGTTTCTGCATTTATACCATAGGCCAGAAAACAAATCCAGAGGAAATCCTTGTTGGACATTCGTAGATCGAATACAAACTTATTAGCCCTCCTTATCAAAATGCTGGTGGTTTCTAGACACTGAGGACATAAAAAAAATATGATCAAGTTTCTGCAAGGGTGTGCAAGATCAATATAAGTATAGAAAGTTATAAATATTGTAGAACATATATATTTGGTTTGGTTTCACTGTAAAAGGGACACACGTTGCATATGTACATAGTGTTTACATTGCTCTTACCAATTAAAAAGTTGAGGTATACTGCAAAGATTTTCAGATGGAAATACAGGATATAATCTAAAGTCTCAGCATAACTGAGACTTCATAAATGACACGGGATTAAGCCTGGTTGGTTTTCATACCAGGATTCATTGTCAAAAATCTTGCTGTCATAGGTTTGGCACGGCTAAGTAGAAAGAGCATGTTAAAGCTCCTAATGGTACCACTGGATGTTTGCTTTGAAGATCCCTACTGAAGCAGTACAGCTCTGACTATATTTTTTCACAATGTAATAATAATAATTATATTACCTCAGTGTCTTGAAATTTTATCAGTAGTCAGTAAATGTCATTTATCTTAAAGAGTTCTATTACCTTTTAAGAGCACAGATACCTAAATCTTGTTTTTATAGTTAAGACAGCTCAGTTGAAGAATTTGTTCTTCCTAAGTAAAAATGTTGGGTTTGAGTATAGGCAATGACTTTCAGTACTGGGAAAATTGCATTGCAGTAATAGGTGATAATTTTATACTTCTGTTAGACCATTTGTGAACAAAGCAGATGACAACAGCTAAAATGCAACAAATTCATAATTATCAAAACTTTTACCTTGAGTACTTCATCAAAATATTGGCTCAATATGAATCTGTAGACTCTTGTCACTGCAGTAGAACAATAACTGCTGCATATTATGGACTTGAAAGAGAAAAAAAGAGAACTACTTCAAACCACAGAGGAAATGTATGCAATCAATACAGTAACAGGGATGCGTATGTGCCTAGAATACTAGTGAACAAGCCAGCTCAAAGTTTCAAAAGTGCTGAGCACCACTGTTGTAAACTAATGCCAGGTGCAAAGATGGAGGTGTTTTTTTTCTAAAATAGATTCAACAGGGCAAAAGACCTACCATAACTTCTTCACAGCAGAAACATTGTAATGAAATGAAAACTAATTACAGTGTTTAGGGCAAGACAACGCTGGTAGGCAGAGTAGTTTATATACTCAACGTCTAGTGGTACGATGCAGTGACTCTGCAGTTCCTGATTTATTCCTTTAGTCCTCAAACAAGACAGATTACACATCCATTTCTCTTGTCAGGTTTTGGGGAAAGGGAGAGCTAACTGTGCTTAAAATTTCTGTTTCAGTGAAAAGGTTTTATTTAAAAGTCTTGAACATCATTATCTCCTGAGCAGGGACTGATTAAAGTAGCAGAAGGGTTGATTTGAGTGTGCTGTTTACATCAAGTTACCCTCAGAAATCAGCACTTGAAAATGCTGACATTAAACTCCGATTTAATTGAGCAGCTGCTACAAGTGAATAGCAGTTGAGATAGCTCAGCACTTTGTTCCTCAGTTCTGCGTGTACACACAATAGATTTGGCTCCACAAGAATTTTTCTTTTATTAAACAATGCTTTCATTTGCAGCTAGATGCAGCATGTAATTGCATCATACCCTTGATTAGAATATAAGCACATGAACTTACAGTTCTGCATTCTTAAGATCTGTGGCACAGGTAGTAAATATAATGACACGACTGTTCTTCCAGCCTCAATATGTACACAACACGCGTCGTAAGGCAATAATGAAGTTCAGTACCTTAGATATTGCTTTCTCTGTTAAAATGCTGGGAACTGGGTTTATTTCTTCAAACATCACAACAGTTGTGAGGACAAATAATGCAATGGATACCACAAACCAATCCTCTTTTTCAAAAAGAAATGTCTGTATACCTACTAAGTGCTGCTGGAAGACTATAAAGTGACGTAGTTAGTTCAAAGGTTGAATCAGGTATCAACGTCGGCAACCACTCAGGGAGGGCAGGGGGACATGGCTGGGCTGGCACACCAAAGGTGGTGGTGTCCCAGGCGTCAAGAAAGTCAGAGCGTGTGAGGCATAAAACCAGAACAACAAACCCACACAGCATCACAGCTGGTCTTGTTTTACAGTTACAGTAGTAAAACATCTTAGTATGCGCGACTCTGAGAAGACTGAAAAGTAAGAGATCCCCTCGATGCTTGATTTTCATGCTAAAAGCTAAAAGTTAGTAGTTTTGCAGCATGTTGTCGTAAAGCAGTGAGCTCTCACAGAATATAACTAAACTGCTAACTGCGAATAAGCTGATGAACAGGTGGCCGTGTGTCTGAGACAAAACGGAGGCCACGTCCCACGGGTGCTGGTTACAGGGGCGCTCAGGAGACCCGGGCACGACCGTTCCTCTTCGCGGCCGTCGTGAAACCGCCCTCGGGCCCGCGCCCCGCGAGCCTTCTCCGGCAGCACAGGGAGGCTTGGGCGTCCCGCGTGCCCCCGCCGCCGTCCCGCGGGAAGACGAGGTGCCGCTGAAGGATGCGGGCGACGGGGCAGCTGCGGCCGGCCGCCACGGCCCACGCCTGCCCGCCCGTCCGCGCCCAGCGCCGGCGGCGGCGCCGCGGCCCCTTTAAGCGGAGGCGGGGCCGAGCCCCAAAGTTTGCACAAGTTGTGGAGTGGGGCCGCGGCCGCCTGAGTTGCGTGTCCGGCGCGGTTATGGGCCCCCCCGGCCGGTAGGAGCCGGGTGCCGTCCCGCCGCCATGGACTACATCACCGCTTTCACCGGCAAGGGCGGCCGCCTCCTGCGCGGCACCGCCGGCCGCCTCTGGGGGGCCGTGCCCGGCGGCCTCCGCCACGTCCGCTTCCAGGACGCCCGTGGGGCACCAGGTACCGGCGGGGAACGGGCTGGGGGCGGCACTCGGTCGGGGCCGCTCCGAGCCTCCCCAGAGGGGAGCGGTTGGCGGGGGGAGGTGTCGCGCGGGAGCGGGTGCGTTTCCCCGCTGTCCCGCAGCCTGGCCGGGCAGAGCCGCGGCGCCGCGCTGCCCCGGGGCGCTGCCGAGCGGCGGCCGGCGGAGGAACGGGGCGAACGGGAAGCGTGGAGGGGGGGGGCGGCACGCGGCGCTCGGCCCGCCCGAGCCGTGCTGCGCCCCGGATGGGCTGTACCAGGGGACGGATCTGGTAACAGGCGAAACAACTTTGTTGTTGCTGCACGTCTTCTTGATTTCAGTGCTAGTGCAGCTGTGTTTAGTTACGCCAACACGTTTTCCTGGTGCTAACCACTCAGGGGGTGAAGGAAAGTGACTGGTGCACAAACTCCTTGGTTTGAGTTTTCCTTTGTGTACGAGGTGCTTTCTGCTTCACGTGCTCCTGAACAACAGGCAGTAATACTTTGGAAATAGGTTTGGTGACGGTAAGGGCAAAATAGTACATCTATGTTTCAGTGTTCAGACAGGTCGGTCAGGAGACAGTGACTCCTTGCTCTGTGCCTGCGAGTGCTTCTGTCACTCCCTGTGTTTATAATGCCATTGAGCTGTAAGTGTGAATATTTAGACTTACTCATCTGAAGTGAGCACTCGGAGTGGCAAGAAATACCACGGTAACTGGAGAGGTGGACAGCACGTGTGCACAGAGTGTGCAGAAGAGGGTTCTAGGGGTGTGATGCTATTGACAGGAGACTGAAAACAAACTGCGACATAATTAGTAAAAATAGCGTGGCCTATGGACTGCTTGGAGAGGAAAAGGAAGTGTGAAGTTAGCTCTTTGTAGAAATCTGAAGAGCAGTATACAGTAAATAGTAATATTTTCCATTTTGTTTTCCTGTTTCAAGGAGCTCTGTGCTAAGTGGATGTTTGCATGTTTGTCATAGTCTGTAGGTAAGGTTAAAGGTAATATTAAGGATCATTAAGTTTCTTTGTTACTTTAGGTTATTTTGGAAGGTGAAATAGTTGTTTTCATCGAAAGAAACAAGATCTGATATTTACTGTAGTAGACAAGGCAGCCTGTCAGATGTAAATTATATATCTTTGTGTGCCTTAGATCACACTTAACACAGAAAGGATAATAGGTAACCAGCTATATTTACTCTGCTCTTCTTTCTTTATTCAATGTCTTTGTCCTTCAAGATATACAGGGAGAGAAAGGACTGGTAACTTGTCTTTTAGCAGTGAAATAAAGTACTTTGAGGAAGGGCTTTACAAACTTGAGGAAAATTACTTACACTCTTTTGCAGAAACAAAATTGCAGTAAAACACTTTAGAATCTTTTGGTCTTCTAATCAGTTACAAGGCCTTTTGTTCAGCTATTAATCACATGAATCCCAGGAGATGCTTTAGATTTCTTGGAAGCAAAAGCTCTCTAGGAGTATTCTCCCCTTTTTGCTCTGAGACAAAGGATTAACTTTGTTTGTATTGGTTTTTTTTTTTCTTTTTTTTTCTTTTTGTCTAACTTTGAGCAGGAGGTATATTTCCTCCAAAACTTTCATAATGTCATACTTAAAAATTGTATTAATGGGAAGTGACAGAAATACAGCTCAAATTTCTATGTCCATAGAATTTAGTGTGCCTTTCTGACAAAGCCATACTTTGGATTTTTATTCACCTAAGCAAAGCACACCGTGCAAGGCCCTCCTTTGCTGTCTTCTCCTTCACAGGGTTTCTGTCAGTTATGGACAGAAGCAAATTCTTATGACTGCAGAATTATTCTTCTGGCAAGCCTTTTTCTAGCTTTCACAAACTGTCTGTGCCCAGGTGTTGGGTGCTGTGGAGAGGCTTTAACAATTACAATACTTAGGTTGAAATCCAACCTCTGTTTTAATTAGAGATGGATCCTCTGATATTAATGACATAGTGTAACTACTCCAAGCATTCAGTCTATGTGTGTGGTGTTCTGGGTCCTGACCTACCTCTTATTCTTTTTTTTTTTTCCCACATAGGACTTTCAGAATGATCTTTTCAATGTTAATTCTCTTTGTGTGATTCAATTGTGACTACTTTTTTAAATAATAGTTCTACATAAATACCTTAAAACGTTATTTCCATATTTCTGAAACAAAACTAAGTTTTTTCATTCTCAATTAGTTTTACATTTCTACAATAGAGTTTACTAATACTACATGAATAAAATAGAGAAATTTAATTTTGCCATTTTCTTTCTCATCTTTTTAAACAGTTGAGCTGCTGATCTGTAAGGTTTCCAAGTTGAGAGGCATAGTTGCTGCACCTTAAATCACTGTTCTGAACCTGTGTACTATTTGGTGTGCATGCAGAACAGTTTATAGTATTTCTTAATAGGGATAAAGGAGAAACTGGGTGACTGAGTAGTGCCATAGGAAGCTGAAGCTGTAAACCTGTTTAACCAGTCTGCATTGCTTGTGTCAGCAGCCCAGTGAAAGAACTTTAGAAAGGTATTTTGTCTTTTAATGGTTGTGGTGGAGGGTTCAAATGCAAGTACCAGAAGTTCTAGAGAAAGCATCTGGCTTTAGTGAAGGCCCTACCAATACTTTCAGAGTGTAAAATGCCTTTAAAAAAAAACAAAAAAAAAAAAGAAAGAAAAACCAGCAAGCCTTGTGGGCTTTGAAATATAACTTCTAGTCTATTGATAACTTCTAGGAAGAGCTAACATGTATGTATTCAAGACCTGGATTTACCTAGAATCTTCAGCTAGAACAGTCTTATCTATACAAACCTGTTCTTTAAATGAGCCAACAGCAAGCCTCATAGTGTAGTATTCTGGTCTCTTGCTTTGCCCCTGTGTAAGGGAAGTGTGACCAGCGGTAGGGGACATGATTTTGCTCCTTTTCCGTGACACTGGTGAGACCATACTTTGCATATGCACTTTGGTTCAGTGTAGCACTGTTGAGGAAGGCTGCTAAGAAACTGTAGAGGGTCCAGCAGTATGTTTGGGTGCTCAGGGCTTATGCATATGACCTGCAAGGAGGAACAGAATGAGCTTGGCTTTAGTCTTGCAAAGAGGAGGCCAAGATACTTTGGAGGCAATCTGTGACCTGCATCTAACTAAATGGGCACCCTCTTCTTGGTAGGAAGAGGGGTAGCAGCCACAAGCTTTAGCTTGGGAGGTTCAAGTTGAACAACAGGAAAAAAACTTCACAAGGAGCATCGCCTATCACTGAGAGAGGTTACAGTTTTAAGTTGACCTGATTCTGTGTTGACAATATTCTTGCTTCAAACTGGAGGCTGGAGCAAATATGCAAATGTACTCCGGAGGTTTCTTCTAGATGGTGCTTTGATTCTGTGAGGACATATGTCCTTAGCTGGAGTCTTGTGCTTCTTCCCACCTGGATATACTCACCTCACTTCTTTCTGCTTTCACTTCTCGGAGGGAAAAGATAACATCGCTTAGACAGTATTTACTTCCTGCAGTATGTCCCTCATTATGTACAGAAGTTAAAGACATGAAAATCGGTTGTTCTATCTGCTTTCTATGAAAAGCCAGCCCTCCTTCTTACTATTTTTTCTCCCTCAAACTCATCTCTGTTGTTAATTTCCAAACCATGTGGCATGTAGGTTTATTTATATTTTCTTACCGGATTTTGAGTCTTGATTGGCAAGATCACTTACCACTTATACTGTTGATGGTTATATGGCCTGTCAGTCCTCTGTACTATAGTGAAGGTAGCAGCAGTGCATTAGAAAGGTAAGTGTGCAGGACCAAGTTATAGTACATTTGGCAAGTCCTGCTGTGGAAGTTTTAGTCTTCCTGTCTAAAAATATGTCTCAGAATAAAGGAGACATAAGAATAGGGTACGCTGTTTCCTCACTTCATCCTTGCTCGGTACTTCACTTTTAAGAAATTAACTTCAAGAGGTGTATGATAAAATATAAAAGAGGCTTCCAGTTGGGGAGACACAATTCTGCAAGTTTTCTTGTACACCCTGTTCTGGATGAAGCACATATGAAATGTACCAGCACCCTTCACAAAGATGCTAGTGCTTCAACTTTCATGTCTGAAAATACTTCAGTTGGTACAGGCATAAGAAGCAAATGTGATCTTGGAATGTATCAGGCTGGTGACTCAGTCATCTTGTGATATGTTAATGTATGCACAATCTCTTCTTCCGACTTATGTGCTACTAGTACAGAGATTTCTTGACTGTTCCCTGGGTAGGTGATGTTACATGATCTTCATGTTTTGCATTGTACTATATCTCACTTTTTTCCTCCAGGTTTTAGGGGTACAGAATTCCTTGTCCTTTTGCCCAGTCTTTACTGTTGATTGCGCTCTTCAGTTTGTTTGCTAATGTGCAATTGAACTGTTCTAAAAAGTAGTCCATTGGGAACTCATTAATATACCCCTCCATTCTACTAGTTTTCATTCCACTCCCCCATTTAGTGAACATCTGATAGTTTACAATTCTTGGTCCATTTTTTGCTGTTCAACAGGATTCTGATATATCGGATTAAGTTTGTTTCAGTTGTGTGCTAGCTGGGTTTAAGTACAGTTTATTCTAGTAAGGTGGTATTCTTTTGACTGTATTGCATTTCTATTTTACTGTGTCATGTTACTTTTTTGTCTTAGCTTTTCTTGTTAATTTCCATTTCTAACATTGAAACAGTTTTGAACCTGATGTTTCATTGAGAAGCTGCGTGATGATGGCTGCTGGATCACTTTCGTCTTTTTACATGTATGAATTATACCTTTCTGTTAATCAGTAAGGTGATTGAACACATCGTGTGTTTTGTGTTTAGATCTCCTCTGACCTGGTTTGGGGAGGCAAGACAAGAGGTTGTCTTAAAAACAGCATGAAACTTATTTTGATGGTGGCCTTTGACTTCAGGCTGGATTCCTCAAAGCTTTATCCATCTGAACCTTGAAGTCTAAGGATGGAAGCTACACAACTATGGGAAATTATATTTTTATCCAGTCAGTGTCTCTCCTGTATGTCCATTCATCTTGACACCTGTGGGGAGGTTGTTGAGAAAGTACAGGAAGGCTACTTTTACAGTCCCTCAAAGCCAGCCCTTCAGGCCCAAGAAGTTCTGTTTTCTTAGTCTCACGTCACAGCTCCCAACCACCTTTGTGACCCTTCGCTGAAACATTTTGTTTATCAATGACTTGTAACTTCCTCTCCCTTGTACTCTCAGACTGCTGTCTATGCTGCTGTTAATACATCTGAGGATGCTGTTGGTTACCCTTGTTGGGGTGTGCTTCTGGTTTGTGTTCAGCTTGCTCCCTGCCAAGACCCCCAGGATTTTCTCAGCAGAGCTGCTTCCTGGCCAGGTGGTGCCAGCCTGTATAGCACAAGGGGCTCTTCCTTCGCTTGCTGTTGAATTTTGGAATGTTCCCATCAGCCTGTTTCTCCAGCCTGTCCAGGTCTCTCTGAATGGTAGCCTTGCCCTCAAGTACATTGACTGGTTCCTCAAGTTCAGTGTCATCTGCAAACCTAATGCAAAGAACTGACACAGTGAGGTGTTTACTGAAGCATCGACTATAACTTCTCATACACAGTAGATCTGTTTGCATGCTAGCAGAGTATTTGTAGTGCACAAGTCTGCTGCATCATTAGGATAAGCTGACTGATTTTGAGCTCTTAGGAGAAACTAGGTCCGTCCCATTGGCTTAAGTGTCCAGTGTAAATTCTTAAAGATAATTTCTAAGGATAACTTGATGTTGTTGGTTGATGGTCAGACTGCTTATGTGGTATTATGTATACTTGAAGATGTACAACTAAATGGGCTTAAATGTTTGAAAGAGGAGGATAATGATTAGTATTGGAAAATTTTACTACTTTTGTCTTGGTAGAGCAGGCATTTTTGCAACTTTTCATTAATGTATGTTTGGTCTGCAGAGAGGTTTTACAGTAAGTGGAGACTGCTGTTAGGTAGTCCCTAGTGCACTAAACTGTATACACAAATACTTGAGGTAGAACGAGGAGGGATGCTTACTGTTGATAACACACATTGTGGCATAATCTGAAAACTGGGTGAAGCATTTCTGTTTACCCTGAATGTGAAATTTTAGAAAGAAGCAAACTCTTGTGATGCACATATCAGGAGTGTCATGCATGGAGCTGACTTTGTCTCCTAGACAAAATACTACATTAACAAGGTCTTGGACACATTTAGTTTGGTTTTTTGCTTGAGAAGAAAGGGAACAAAAGAATCATGTGGAGAGTATGATAGATCAACAGTTTTGAGAACATGACTTAACTAGGAATCTGAATCACGGAATAAGCAATAGTTGCTTAACAAGAGGAGACTAAAGGGGGCATTGTTTATGACAGTGCCTTGGTCTGAAGACCTACCATTTTGACCTCTTTTGTTTCTTGTTCCTAAGATATTAGAAGATAACTGAAAATAATACTCCAGTAATTAGCATAAGTATATCTAACTGTAGGAGGGGAAGGGTCAATGAGACAGTTTCTTCACCGAGATGTAGCTCCTGCTGTTAGGAACCCTGAGTCACCAAGCCTTATGGAAGACAAAGATTTCCTGCTTTAATCTTTTTCTGTTCCTTTATGAATAGATTATAAAGATGTAATTGTTATTGAGCAGAACTAATCCAATAAAGATGTAATACCTATGCTTCCTCTAGTTTATCAATTAGGAAGTTGCTTCATGTCCTGCTAAATAACAATATACTCAAATATTTCAAGGAAGGGTGTCTTTACTTTCCTGTAATTCAGTTATTGAAAAAAAAATTACCCCATATGTGCTGCATGGTTGGGTTTTCTTTTTAAGATCCTGTGAAAAATTGTGTCCTAGACAAACATTTAACAAGGCTGCCTCCTCTGCCTTTTCCTTAAACACATGTAAATCTAATGCACAACTTGCAGTTTGGGGGAAGGTGGGGAGATGAATCATCTTTTTATCATCTGGTCCATAATAAGCTCAGTTATTAATTGTAAAGAATTTGCAATAGTCTTTTACTTGTCCAGCTTACTTGCTTTATCTCAAAGGATACTACTTTGGTTTACGAGTTTTTTTCTCTGGAAAAAGTAATCTTTGTAATTTTTGTAACACTTAAATGAATAGAAGATAAGTAGCTGAGAAACATGGCATGAGATATAAGCTTATCGTGCAAAACAATAGTAGGTTAAAGGAAAAAATTAATACATTTTTCTCTATGCAATGCTTGAAGATACACCTAAGCAGTTCTTAAAATCTGTCATTGTGTTGTTGCTAACAGCAGAGAATCTTTACTAGCTGCTTTTTTTTTTTGCCAGAAGTCCAAAGGATGTGCTAGAAGCATCAGCAAGCACAACACTGAAGATCTACAATTCAGCTCAAATGGCATACCAAGAAATAAGAAATATCGTTCAAGAAATGTTACTCTTGTGTCAATTTGAACTATCAGTGCCATGGGAATATTTTTCAGTCAACCAAAGTGCAAGTGACACAGGGCCATACACAAGCAATTAGTAGAACTCACCTATAAATGTTGGAATTCAGTTTCAGTTGTCTTCAAATTTCAGTTTAATAATGCCACTGTTTATTACATATTTTAAGGATGTAGCTGCCTCATTGAAGGCTCTATGTTCCTAAAGCATAATGTTCCTAAAACCTCTTTCTCTATTTTGTATCAGTATGTTGGAACACGAAGTCCTCCTTTTTGACTATATTGATCATCATGTCTAACCATTCTCATTCTACTATTGTTTAATCTTAAGTTTCTGTATGCATGTATTCAGACTAAATATTGGTCTGGTGTCATTTTGAACACTGCCTTCTGTAGCTTTGTAGTCCTAGTCTTTTAAATCCTAGACAGTTGAAATATATGCTTATCATGTGTGGTTCTGACATACTTTTCTCAATTCATTGTTTCAAGCTGTTGTGGAGGCCCAGTCTTGTGAAATGTTAGTTCAGAATTAAAGCATCAACCCTGATGTTACAAAGGGTGTTACAAACTTTTGTTTCTGTCTAAAGCAGCATGTCTTTAGATCTGATAACCTATCACCACAGATGTCCTTGTTCAACAAGTTACTGTTGACTCTTGAGGTTGTATGCGGCATGGTCAGTGGTATTAGTTTTCTCTTGTATCTGAGAATGTCAGCCTCTAATTGCCTTGATGGTTTATTGCTGGCAGAGGTGGTAATGATTGGGTGTAACCTAACAAGCTGAGCTTGTATGCAAAGAGTTGTCATCAGGAAAAGAAGTAGAAGGAAAGGATGAGACTGATCCCATTAGTGCAGAGACCTTTTCAGGTCACAGCATCCTATGCTGGTGCTTGTTTCCACTTTCACTTGCTTCCTAGAATACTAGGAACACAAGGAGGGCTGCAAGACTTTTTGGTTTTTTTTTTTTTTTCCCCTCTAAAAAAATAAATAGCTTGCTCATTCAATGAAAGATAGTTGGAGGCTTTTCAATATGCTTTCAGTGAGGTTGAATTAATGTCTCTGCTACTCTGACCTACTTTCACATTTGAAATACCTCCTAATTTTGTTTCCGAGATGTTAGGTGAAATGTCCGGGTTCTGTGTGAAGAGACAGCTCAAGCACCTGGGCTGTGGGCAGGTGTGAATTTTGATAGCTGTATTTGGGTGCTCAGCACACACGTGGCTCAGCGCTGCCTCCGTCTCTCCTGGCTTGAGGAACTTCGTTCACAGCAGGTTATGAAACACTTGAACCTTGTATCTCCCTGTATCTGCATAGTGAGGGAGAAATAGTACAATCACAGAGGGAAGTGGGCACTGATGGGAATTACTGTTTCAGGTATAGGAGAGGATGACATTTAAAAAAACAACTATGAAGAGCTACAGATATTAAGCTTCAGGGGGATTTGTGCTAGAAGTTGTCTTGGCATCTGCCTTCCTCCAAGGTGCCTCCAAAGGGACCCTCCTTAACCACTCCCATTCCTGAGCTGCTGATAATTACTTGACGTATAAAGCACAGTAGATCCTTTTGCCCTGAAGAACAAATAACTCTCCTGTTGATTTTTTTTCTGTCTGGCCTAAAGAACAGAGCTGGTGATTTGTGCAATATTTTACTCTGCTATTCAGTTACTAGAGAGGGTGAAGATAACTTTATGTGACCTCTTGAGTGGCACCTGTCTACAAACTCTTTGGATGCTTATACACAAACTAGTAAAAAGGAAATTTAAATTTGGGTTAGGAACCTCTCCTGCAAACAACACTAGGATACATACAAATGAAGCATATATATGCATTTGTAGCATGGGTCTTCTAAGCTGGGTGGGAGCAGGGAAGATGCATGTTCTGCAATAGGAGTGCTCTATGTATAGATTATTAAGGCATGTATAGGATGCTGAATGAAGTCAGTCTTTCTTCAGCTGCATCCTTTGACTTTTGCTTAAGAGCATTTGAACCAGGCTGCTGTTGGAAGAAGATTAGGCTGCTGGCAAAGCTTTGATATGGGCTGAACAGTTTGGAACAGCAACAGTCAAGCAGCTGTTGCAGTTTTTCAGTAGCTTGCTGAGGAGGCACCTGTTGTGTTGCAAGATCAGGTAGAAACTTTGGTAACAAGGTAGGCGACCTGGTAGAGGAGAACATTAGCTACTGTTAAGTCCGTATGCAAACTTTTGAGTGTATTTCATTCATTACTTAATTGCCTTAATTTGTAATCTTTAATATCTTCAAAAAATGTTCATGTAATCAGAAATAATGGTTTCTTTTAGGTAACTTTTTAAAAGCTGCGTTGTTAATTACGGGAATACTTTAATGTTTTGAATGAAGATAGCAGGATGCAGAATTACAGTGTCTGGATTTTTCAGAATATCTAGAAAGTTTTAAAAAGTGGGTATAAAGTGTTGACTGTCATTTGCAGCTATAAAAATTTACCATAAAAATTGATTTACAGATGGTATTAATTACCACAGAGATGTGGCAACATTCTTTCTCAAATTTCTTTCAGTATATAAAAAAGTAGAATTAATCCAATGTTTATTTCCTTAGTATATAAAGAAGGTATCAAAGTGGGAGTAGAATTAATCTTATTGTGGCATGCAAGCTTGTTCACATAAGTTTTATGGGCTCTTAATAGCAGATATTTAACTGTTGAACTTTGAGGCCTTGTAACAGAGACCTAAGTACTTAACAGACATGCATTTTTTTTTTAGATGAATGTATATAATGGCTATGTTAAAACATTTTTCTAGAGATATGGAATGAAGTGTGGTTTCTGTGGAATTGTGTAAGCACACTCTGGCATTGTTTGTTATATCAAGCTGATTACTATAAAAATGTAGAGTATACTTCAGGTACAAATTGTCGTTGATTTGGCCTATGAACTGGAAGTCATCACAATACAATAGCTCAATAAAGTGTTCTTGTTTTATTTACTTAGAATCTTTATTGGTTTTGTACAAGCTGTATGTGTTTGCTATAGACAGGATAAGTTCGAAGTTAAACACTAATGCTCTTTGTTCTGTAAAAAAAAAAAAAGTGTTAAATACTCTGTACCTAAACAGTGACAAAAAAATCCCAACTGATTAGATCAAACATGCAGAAACTCTAGGTCTTGATCTAGATGAAAGCAGACTAGGTACATTATAAAACCAATTTAACATAGTAGTTCCAGAAATATTACTTGCTTGATTAGTCTTCCTTCATTAATAGCTTCCTGACTAGCAGTAAGTACTTATGCAGTTAATTGATTCCCAGTTATCGTGGTTTATATCGGTTAAGCTCTTAAAGCATTGCAGAGGAATGAAGTCCCTATTCTGGCAGCTGGCTGTCTGTTAGACAGAGTCACTGGGAGCAAGCTGTGTAACTGGTGAATTAGATGTCTGCCCACGGGGCTGTAGTCAGCAGCCTGTGACAGTACTGAGAGAGGAAAATGAATTTAACACGCACATTGCCTCAATTTTTTTCAGACACTGGCCAGAAGAAGACCCCAGACAAGAAAGATGGGCGACGAATGTCTTTTCAAAAGCCTAGAGGGACTATTGAATATTCTGTAAGTTACTGCTTTATTGTTAGAATATTGTTGCATAGCAGGAGCAGGCTTAAAACTTTCATTACAAAATACAAGTGAAACAGTAATGTACGTTACCTTTAATCTTAGAATTCTGTGTATCTGATGGCTGCTTTTGACAACAATTAATTCTGGAATTATCAAGTAGTCCTTGAGTGATGCTATTTTATTTGTTTGATTTTGTGGGTTTATTTAGGTTACATTTTTTTCTTCAAGAAACCAAGCTAATCAACCTGACAGGTTCAATTTAGATAACTAATGAGAAGCAACATAACATTAATTATACAATCAGATGCAAGTTCTCTGCTTTTAGCATTATTAATAAACTATTGACATCAGGAGAAATAAGAATGAAATGGAGGTAGAAGCTATATCTTAATACTGACCTTCTTGCATTCTAACAGTTTATAGATGTATACCTTTTACTGTACAGATCTGTTTCTGCAGCAGTATCTGAAAATGGAGCCTTTCTCTGCCTGTTCTGTTCTTGAAATGACCCTCAAACTGTACTGCAGTCAGCTTTTCACATTTGTGGTTACTAAGGGAAACTGAAGTGAGAAGTATCTGTCTTGTGTTATATACTGAAACTATAATTAAGCCTATAAATAATACTTAAAGGGTTGATGTTAAAACAGGGGAAGCCTGTCTCAGTTATCTTCAAATGCCTTTGAAGCCAGACATGATAAAACAAAAGTGAGAAAAAAATCTTTGCTTGACCTCTTGGTGTTCTCTTATTTCAGCAATAAGAGATACAGGGGAGACTTAACTCTTAATGGTACGTTAAGCTGTGATATGGCTTAAATACTGAGAAGGCTGCGGTAGTTGTTTGGAGAGAGACAGAGGGTACGTTTGGAGTGAGAAGCACTTCATTAGTGTGGCTTGTTTAGGGAATTTGAATATAATTCTATCCTGTTTCCTTGAAGTTAAAATTCAAAAAATATATTTCTACTGCTTAGGGTTTAGCAGCTTTAGAAAGGTAAAGTAAATGTGACATTTTTTTAACCTCATTTTGTGTGAAATAATTGGAAAAAAAATGCTCAGGTGTAACTATAAAACTGGGGCTCCTCTTCAGTCAGTAAATCCCATAACTTGTTTCTCGCCACCATATGCATGCATTTACCTTGATGTGTAAGATTCTGGGCAAATCTGAAGCACCAAGGTGCAGAGTTTTATGTTCCTGTAGGTGGGGATTTTTATTTTTGCAAAAATACTGAAGTATGCATCACTTCCTTGTGAGTCAAAAAGACGATTCACAAGAATCAAAGGCTTTTTTGTCTTTAAACTTACTCGCACTTCCAAAGGAGCCTGTTGCGTGTATGGAACATGATGCACTTCACAAATGCTGTATTCTGTTTGGTCATGCTGTACACTTCACTCATAAAGTACTTGAGTAACATCAAGTTTTGAGAGCTTTGAGTCAGGAACATATGTTTTAATAAAATACACAAATCTAACCTTTAGAAAGTGAGATTATGTTCACTATATGTTTGAGAGGGCTAGTAGCTATTGTGATAATTTGCAACTGTTACTATTTGTGACTGTTCCATATGGAGAAGTGAAATTATGCCTGTTTTTTACCTTCATGCTAATACCTCTCAATGTGACAACACACATAAACACATACATCCACGAGTGTATTTATATGTTTAAATCTGTTAATGCTTTGAGAAGCTGCTACTTCTACTGAAGAATGACAGTGGAACACACACACACATACTCTCCCTCTATTGTTGAAAAGTTAGGGGGCTTTTTTTTCTTTTTTTTTTAATGTATGTTTCCAGTGACTAGATGATTTTAGGAGAGAAGGACTTGCTTGTGTTCCTGAAGTGGGATTCCATCTCACTCCAAACTAATGCAAATTCTGGGGTTTTAAAATACCATTTTCTGTCAGAATTTTTTTTAAAAAGAAAATCGTTACTTTGGGGACCAAAAAAGACTAAAACATACTTTCTCTTCGAAGCTAAAAAAAAAAACCAAAACAGTTAATGTTTAACATTTTAATATAAAATTCCCAAGGTGTAAAAACCTGACATTACTGTTCTTTATGTAGCACCAGAAAGAAGATATCAACAGATGTGGTAATAAATGAAGTCATCAAGTTCTAAGCTGCCTCTAAAGCATGCAGAAAACTCTGGTTTGTTTTGGCTGTTATTGCCTAGACAGTCAACAGATATTTTATTATTTTTTTTAAGGTAATATGCCTTCTACTTTTCTGAATGTCAGTCAACAGATTAGATGGAAATTGGTATTATCTATTATTTCAGAATTCACAATTGGTGCCCCACGTCAACTGTTTTCCACTTCTGCACACAACTGATGCACGTGAACATGCACTGAGGACCAACACAGCAAATAGTTTAGGTGAATTATTGTTACTAGCTGCAACTTAGTCTTTTTTGTTGTGAAAACAACATCTTTAGGTTGCTTATTTGACACAACTTCATTATTTTAACATTGGAAGTCTTTTTTGTTACATAGCGTACAAATACAACCAGTGTCTGCCTACAGGTGTTAGAACAGTTAACTACAGATAAATAAAGGAGCATAAGCAGCAATGGTAATAGCATGCTAGCAGTTGCATGACTTCAGCAAAAGCCTTTGAACCCCTTTTTTTTTTTTTTTTTTCTCAAGTGCTGTACAGGAAAAACACTTTCTGCTTAGAAGAATTACAAATGAGCAGTGGAGGCAGATAATCTGGTTTGTCAATGTTGGAGGGTCCAATGGAAGACTTCCAAGTCCCAAGTATCCCCTCCTTCCCCTTTAGCTCTCTGGGTATCAACAGCTGTGGTGTTCCCCTGTAAGAGCAGATATACACCTAATGCACAGTGTATGTTTTCTAGGTCATGAGAAGAGCATGTTATCAGTTAATGAAGGTCACAAAAGCCTAGACTAGACCAGAGTCTTAAGGCGGAGTTTGAAGTCAGAGTCCTTAGTATTGAGCTACCAGTCTCCCTCCTGGTTGTTCAGTGGCAGAGTCCAACATCCGGAATCTGGATGTGAACTCTTTTATCTTTGTTCTAGTTAGAAAGCAGTTAGATATGGGTACTGAGAACAAAACTATTGATGTCAACTTCTTAAGGGTAAAACAAGGAGGAATCTTTGATCCTTTCTTAGCTCAAGGGGTGTGGGTGGCAAGTGTTTTGTGATGAGCGTCCAACAGGTGAAAGCTCATTAGACTTTGAACCCAATGAATACCTGGAATTTCTTGTTACAATAACTTGCTGAACATACTTATTTTGAGAGCAGATAAATGATGAATATCTCCTAATATCTCTTCTAGAGTGATTGTGGATTTGGTTTTCAGTCCTAGGGTTGCTTGGATAGAGAGTGCTAAATGTTCTCTGTTCTGGTGCTGCTATAGTTTTATTGCCACTGTAAGCCTTCACATGCTGCAGCTACCTGCTTAGGAATTTTGAGGTGTTTCTCTTGGTGCTTCCATTGTACAGCCAGGGATCATGTTGCTGTCTGACTGTCACTTTTCTTTTGAGCATACCAATGTCATACTCCTTTTTTTTTCTTACACAAAATTGAGGGATTTAGAAAATGTGTGTCATAGTGACATTAGCTGTTATCTTCTATCTCATTTCAAAATTATTTTTCAAGTTGTACAGTATTTACAAGTTCAGTTATCATCATGTCATGTATTACGGAAACTAACCTATTAACAATTAGTTAATAGAGTCATGATCTGGTATTTATAAAGGCTTGGATACAATACCAAAGATGATGTGTTCTCTCCCCTCTTTTGTTCTCACCCTCCTTCCAGCCTTCCCATCACTTCAATTTTGTAAGATCCTTTTTTAATAGACTTAAACTGCTAGTGTGGGCTATTTTTCTGGTTCTTGAAATACTTAAAATTGTTTGTGCACTCTGATTCATATGTGTATTCAATGTATAATTTTTAATGGAAAAATGACAGAAACTCCGATTCTTGAGATAAAATGACAGTGAAGCTCATTAAATTGGAGAATTTGGGTTTAATCAAGTTTTTTTTAAAAACTTGCCAATTGCTGGTCTGACAGAAATGAAGGCAGTTAGAGCCACAGTCATTGATGACTTTGAAGCTATTTTTCTACTGGTGCACACAAGCATACCTGGCAAACAGAGCTCTGCAAGTAGTGCTCTGTAAATGGAAAATGAGTAATGGGATGTACCTCTGCCCAAACGGGGACACAATGATTTCATTGAAGAGGGTATTTTAATTTAGGATTTTAGTGGAAAGAGAAGATGAAAGGTGTGGATCTTAAATACCTCCTTCTGTATCTAGTCGTATCTATAAAAACTGGTTTTAGCTAACAGAATTTTAGATTTATTTGTATACTAATATGAGTGACTACATAAGGTAGAAGTAATGAGGTAATAAGGTCTTATGTGTCGTACCTCCTTGTAAAGAGTCAATAACTGGAAGGTCTTACTACTGTGTATAGGAAAGCTACTTACGATTTAAGAAATTTTTTCAACAGAAGTTATTGTACAAAGCAGAGCTTGTTTTAGTTAAGTTTCAGGCAGTCCTGGTCAAGTGATTCTTGCTCTCTTTTTACATTTTATTGAGTGTCTTTCAATCTTTATATTCAAGTCAACATACTGAAGGAAGCAAAGCCAAAGCAACATATATATATATTGAGTCACTTTAAGGTACCAGCTGGCCTGCTCAAGTCTGGTTTTCTGTTTCATCTTGTCCTGTCACTAGGTACAATGGAAAGAAGCTGGAACACAAAAAATTCCAATTAAACAAAAGGAAAAACTATTTTCCTGTGAGGGTGAGGGAGCCCTGGCACAGGCTGCCCAGGGAGGGTGTGGAGTCTCCTTCTCTAGAGGTTTTCAAAACCCACCTGGACGCATCCCTGTGCAACCTGATCCAGGTGGATTTGCTTTAGCAGGAGGGTTGAACTAGATGATCTCTAAAGGTCCTTTCCAACCCCTACCGTTGTATGATTCTATGAAATGTTTCTGGAAACAAAATAGTGATTTTGCATATTTGGTAGTTCTTTTGCAGAGACTTACTTTTATTGGAACAAATCTTCCCATTCTGTTAAAATCATGAAACAATGCAATTGCTATTCATCACCTTCTGTTCTCTAAAGGGGAAACTGCCATATTCAGCATACTACTTTAATATAAAAATATTTATATTAAATTCTTAATGTTCAGAATAGTGTTTGAATGGCTACATGCATAATGCATAGGAAGATTCTTTTCTGGAAGAGGAGGAAGGAGTTTTTGCCTTTTCTTCCATTTATTGAATTGGGTGGTGCTGGGGGGTGCTATGGTATGTGGCTGCATGGTTTTAATTTGTTTGCTCTTAAACTATGCTCTTCTACAAAATTATTCTTTCAGCTTTTAGCACTTAAGATTTTTTTTTTTTTTTAATTGTAGAAAGCCTGAGAGTTGGAAAATAGGCCCTTGAATATAGGAAGATAATTCAGGACATCTTTATTATGTGAACAATTTCTTTGATTTAAGAAGGTATCAGTGCTAGTCTCTGAAATACCATGTAGCGTGGAGATATGCCTGTGCAAACTCTACAGCTAAATGAAAAAAGGAAGCTTCTATTTGCCATTCTTGTATTTGTGATTTGTGAGATAAACCCTTTAGTTGCCAAGAGATCTCACTGGTTTCATTTCTGAAGGCTGAAAAGAGTGAATTTGTAGATTTTAATTGAATGCTTTGCATTAATAAATTTATATAGGAATATCTACCAAGCAGATAACTTGTCCTGTGATGTGTATGTGAGCAGACTTTTTAATTGGGCAAAGCTTTTGAATCCACTTTACAGTTTGTTTTAGCAAACCTTCTGTATTATGTAGGGCTTCTGATGGAGACACTACTGTATATAAAGAATTGTCAGAATTAGAGTTTTATCTAAAAGAAGCTAATTACTGTTTCTTTGGCAGTACATACTTTTTTTTTTTTCTTTAGTGAACCTGGGCTGACAATGCATCTTTACAAAATGATAATGAATTCTGCATGGAAAAGTAGTCTTTAACTCTTACTTGTGAACTGTAATCATGTTAGTATCTCATATTGCCTTCTTTTTATCTGTTGAGCAGCCTTTAAAATACATTATATTTGTAGCATTTCTAGCAGGATAACCCACTTCTCTATTTAAAGGATACATTTGTCAGTTATACTTTTGTTATTCCTGTACTATCAACATGTGTTCCCCAACATGACTTGACTTTGAAAAAAATTAATAAAAACAAAGCATTTCTTAGTTCTTTTGGGATGAATGTTCAGTGTTAAATTTTGAAATATTTTAGTGGGAATGCGTTTTGACAAGCAACTATTTGTTATGTATTACTTTAGCTTTGCGGTTTGCAGGAACTCTGGCAGCTATTCTTGCAATGCAAAACTATTCTACTGTGTGCAGGCACAGGCTGCCCAGGGAGGGTGTGGAGTCTCATTCTCTGGAGGTCTTCAAAAACCGGCCTGGATGCGTTCCTGTGTGACTTGATCTAGGTGGACCTGTTTTGATGTGGGGTTGGTCTAGGTAATCTCTAAAAGTGCCTTCCAACCCCTACAATTCTATGATTCCACAAAATAAAATGTAGTAAAATATTAATCACCCAGTATTAACTATATCTATAACCCGTAGATACAAATTCATCCACTCACACAAAATGTTTGCTGCTTCTGTGAAGAATGTATGTGCCTTTTTACATTATACTGACAACAAAACATATAGTGGTTATTCGTTATATGAAATATACTAGTCCAACTGGAACAATCTACAGTAGGATATGGCAGAAAGCTTTCTACTCCAATGCATGTATAATTGCTTACCTCCACTGCACCGTCTACTCTTGGAGCAAGCAGTACCAAAAGCTATTGGAACATGTACACTCTGAGACTTGCCATTCCATGTACTCCCCCTACTCTCAAACTTATTGTTGTTCAATCATTCAAGCAGAAGTAAAGCACGTCTGTGTTTCTCTCGTTGATAAGGAATACCAGAAGTAATGCTCCCACATTTCTGTTAAGGGAGTGAATGAAGAGCAGAAGATACCTTGTGGACATGCAGTCAGCTAATGATAGCCACTGGCTTTCTCAAAACAGTCATTTGTAGAATACACACTGAGAAGAAAAACATGGTTTTGTCTTTTACTATTTTCCCCCTTTCCTACTTTACCCTTTAAAATTAAGTAAAGAGAATTTAAGAGAAAGCTTTCTTTTTTGTAACTGTCAAGAAAAATTAAAGTTCAATGAATAACCTGAAATTAGAAGAAAAATGACACCTGTGAATAATTAATACTATAGAAATTGAGTGGAAGGAGTATACCTTCTGCAGATGGAATAATCAAGAGGACATTAAGACAAAAGTTAATAACTTTTTTTGTTTCTAGCCATGCACTGTGTTTACACAAATGAAGTTTTGCTTATGTTACTTTGTCTTCTGTTAACTGGTACGATTTTTTTTTTCCTGGTACAGTGTTTGTGAAGCCCTGTGCTGTTAGCACAGTAAACTGCTCCCTTGTTATATCATCATCCCCATTCTTAAATTCTTACTGTAAGCTCTTTATTCTGAAATACTATCATTGAATAAAAGCTTTTTTTTTCCCTTCGTCTTCTTCTGTTGGTCCATATTGAGTTCATTTTGGGAGATGAGGGTGAAAATAAGTGCTTGGAAAAAAAATCATATCTGTACTTGGGAATTACCTACTCCAAAATGCTTATGCTCCATCTGCTGTCATACTGGGTGACTTGTTTTATTTCAGTATTTTTGTTTTTAATTTCAGTGATGAGGTTTAATTTCAAGTCAGGTTAACAGAAGGTTTATTTCAATAGGAAGAGAGTGTCTTTATGTTTATAGAGGTTGCTTTGGCTTTTCTGTAAGTAAAGAATGGAGGAGTTGGGGAGAGAGGGAGTGAGTAGTTCTCTGAAACCAGTCAATTGTGTGTTGGCCCAGTGGTACCCAGGAGTGAATTTTTGGGAGAAATTTCTGCTGGAAGCTTTGGTACAATAACTGAGCATATAGCCCAGTATGTGTGACCAGAACTTCTGGCCCCCTGGATGCATAGTGGGAAGGCAGGTGTCCTTATACAGGGTTGCAATAGACTAATATTTAGGGAATAGATACATTTTTAGGAGTTGGGGTTTTTGGGGGAGGGGAAGAGTTGTAAGGTACAAAGACATAGGTCTTCAGAATCTCAGTACATTAATGGTAAAATTGGTAAGCCACTACATGAACTAACTGCTTACAGGTTTGTTTTTCTTTTTGTCCCCAATTGATACAGGTGGAATCAAGAGATACTTTAAACAGTATTGCCTTGAAATTTGATACAACACCCAATGAACTGGTTCAATTAAATAAACTTTTCTCCAGAGCAGTCGTTCCCGGACAGGTACTATTACACTATATATATTACTAATCCAACAAAGACCTCTTTCCCTATATTTCTCATGTCTACCATAGAAAATTTTGAAATACTTCTCTTATTGCCTTCCCTCTTGGCTTCGTAAAGGAGTCTTTCATTTTTCTCTAGTTTGTGAATTCTTTGTGCCTATGAAATAACTTCCTGAAAAGGAAGCATGTAATGAAGCTACTTGTCTCTCTTTAATATAAGAGGAATTTTAAAACTAAATGTACTTAATGGTAGAATAATACTTGGGTACAGACTAAATTGTTGCTTTGCAAATATAGCAGGCTGTTTACCAACTCTAACTCAGACTCAGAAATCAAGTCCAGGGTACAGCTTACAAACAACATTCCTGACTGCATATTACTGCCTGAAATTGTATTTTAATGCACTGAGTAATGTTTCTATTCCACTTTGAAAACTTGCTGTCTTTACCAGCAGTATGTGAACTGTTCACTTCTTATGTATGTCACTCTTGCTTACATCTTTCTCTTTCGCTTTTACCTTCCTTTTTCACTTGTCTTTGAAAGCCAGGCCTGGAAATAAGTGATAGGTCAGCTACCCATATTTATTAACCACTGGCCTTTTGCTATGAACCAAATAGTTGGGCAGATCTTCATCAGATACTGTATTGAGTATTTCTGGCATGCTTTCTATTTGAAGTCTTTCCTCAGTTATTATGACTAAAAATAAATTTTATCTCAAGTTAATACTTAGAAACTTAAAAAGCCAAAATGGAGAAGTACTTTGTGTGGTATTGTTTATTCCCTCAACTCATAATTTCTGATAAAATTAATGGGAGCAGGAATGATTTTGTAAAGCTTATTTTGCGAAGGTATAGCAAATATACCTGAAGTGGTGGGAAATCTAAAGTAAACCTGAAATAAACGTAACTTCTAACTGCATTATATCTCCTTTATAGATTTTGTATGTTCCTGACCCAGACTACATTTCTAGTGTGGACAGCTCCCCCTCTCTAAGTCCTATAAGCCCCCTATCACCTACATCTTCCGAAGCAGAGCTTGACAAGGCTGCAGTAAATGTAGGTATACCTGTTGTCCTTGAAATGAATTTTCCCTTACAAGATAAATGTCGCAGATGCTATGCTTTCTTCTTAAACTATAATACTGGGGAGAAAGTACTTTACAACACATGGGAGTTAAAAAATTGTAATACCTTTTAAAAAGTAAATACAGACTTTTAATCTTTTAAAGTGACAGTTTTCTGTGTGAAAACTGGTTTCAAGGTAAATTATTTGTAGCAAAATACTGTCCTTGCACACCAAAATCTTAAATATTAGTTTGTGTTACATTTCTGTCTTTGTTACCTTTCAGAACTAGTTAAACGTTTTACCTCTAAACTTACTGATAGCTTTTGTAGCAACGATATATTGGCAAGAATATTCAAATAGCTTGAGGATGGTAATAGAGGTGTGGTAAGCAGTCCTGTCGTTCTCTATAGAGGTGTGGGAGAGGATTCTATAGTTTTATTTAGCAAAAAGAAGTAAGAGTCTGTTTCAGTGAAGGGCTAATGCAGAGTTGATTATAGCTGACTTCTACTAGTTCTACTTCTTTAGACTTCATATACTAAAATTGTTTAGCTGAAATAGAGATTTTTGTCTAGGAGCTAACTTTGTAAAAGCAAATCATTCCAAGAATACTGAAGTCAATGGAATTCCAACAGGAGAACTCCAATTAGAAAGATGCAGTATTGGAACCTGAGCTGCTTCTCAATTTTTGCAGTTGTGACCTTAGTCAGATGCTTCTTAATGTATTTGTTATTTGTTTTTCCCTGATGTCTTCTCTCAACTAAGATTTTTTTCTTGGTAGTGCTCAGTCAATCTGTCAAATGTCTACTCTCAAGATTCTGTATCTGCAAGGTCTATTACAGTTTGAGACTTTAGGCATTTATTTATTTATTTGCTTGCATGACTTGATCCAGAGAAGTTTGAATATAAAAGTATTGCTGTGTTGCTGAACAGGTTCCCAAGCTGCATTGCACTTCTACTGAAACTTACTATTTGATTTTTCTGTTACACCTTCACTCTGACCTAATATGCCTGTTCTCATGAGATATCTACTGTCAATTGGTACTGAATAATTTCTTTCAGGTTTTATGCCAAGGTGAAGGTGTTGTAGCACAGACAATAGACTAGTCTGCAGGAATATGTTCTACTATATCAGTCTCAGAATGACTATAAATGCTAGAATAGTCCTACCCATATAGCATATATTGTGAGAAGTTGCTCAAGGGAAAATTGTTAGTTTTATTACTAGAAGTCAGAGCTACTAGGCTACTAGAAGTACAAAGCATTAGATCTCATGTCAGAAGAATACCTTATTCTTGCTGTTGTGGATTACTTTATATATGCTTTTTTGCATATGCTAATAATGATGCTTAAGAGTATAACCATGCCTGTAATGTATTTGAATTTTTAATTGTTTATACATACTTAGCAGAGAAAGGTTGAAAATTTAAAAAAAAACCAAAACTGTATTAAAATACTTCAAAAGCTAAAATCCTCTTGTGAAAAAGTCGTTCTGTTTAGAGTTGGTAGTTCAATGTTAGCAACAGTTTGGGTGAAATGTCATTTAACTGACGCTGGTGTTGCAGAGCTATTTTGCACATCTCATTACATGTCATGAATTACTACAAGTTGTTCTTAAATGCTTCAGGGAAAGTCAAACAAAAGCACTATTTGACAAAATATAATAAAGTGGCTTATCAAAGTTTCTGTTCCTCAGGTCTTTTGAAGTACCTGTAGGAAAGGATACAGTTTGCCAAAAGAAAACAAAGAACAGAAATTACTTGCATTTGTCAGTGTGGACTTGGCATGTGTATGCACGTTCGGTTTTGCTTTTCAAATGGTCCATCCAGCAACACAAAGCACTCCACTTCTATTTGAGCAGTTAAGGCTGGAGGGTTTTGTTCTTAATCACAGCGCCTACTTTTTATGTTTCTCTCTTTGCTGATTGCTCCTTGTATGAAAAAGAAAAGTACTAGTATACGTTCTCTAGTGCTCAGAGTTGATGTCTTTGACTCTCCTCTGAGGACATGTTGCTGCCTCATGTTTAGTTTATTATCAGTCAGGACTCCCAGGTCTCTCTCTGCAGAGCTGCTCTCCAGCAGATCAATCCTCAGCCTGTACTGATGCATGAGGTTGTTCCTTCCCAGATGCAGGACTCTATCCTTGTTGAACCTCATGAGGTTTCTCTCTGCCCAACTCTAAAGCTGGTCGAGATCCCGCTGAATGGCAGCACAGCCTTCTAGGGAATCAGCCTGTTCTCCCAGTTTGGAGTCATCAGCGAACTTGCTGAAGGTACACTCTGTCCCCTCATCCAGGTTGTTGATGAATATGTTGAACAAGACTGGCCCCAGAACCGATCCCTATGGAACGCCACTGGCCACAGGCCTCCAACTGGATTCCGTGCCATTGATCACCACCCTCTGGGCTCTGTCATTTGGCTAGATCTCGATCCACCTCACTGTCCACTCATCCAAGCCACACTGCCTGAGCTTTCTGATGACGATGTTATAAGAGACAGTGTCAAAAGCCTTGTTGAAGTCAAGATAGATGACACTCGCTGCTCTCCGCTCATCGAGCCAGCCGGCTATGTGCTCATAGAAGGCTATCAGGTCAAACAGGACTTCCCCTTGGTGAATCCATGTTGACTTCCCCTGATAACCATCTTTTCCTTCATGTGTTCAGTAACAACATTCAGGATGAGTTGTTCTATCACCTTTCCAGGGATGGAGTTGAGACTGAGTGGCCTGTATTTTCCTGGGTCGTCCTTCCTGCCCTTTTTTAAGACTGGAGTGACATTGGCCTTTCTCCAGTCCTCAGGCACCTTGCCTATCTTCATGAATGTTCAAAAATGAGGGAGAGCAGCTTAGCAACCACATCAGCCAATTCTCTCAGCACTCTTGGATGCATCTCATCTATTGTCTTTTCTGTGAGGATGAGGGAGCCTTGGCACAGGCTGCTGATGGAGGGTGTTGAGTCATCGTCTCTGGAGGTTTTCAAAACTCGCTTGGACACATTCCTGGGTGACCTGATCTAAGTGAACCTGCTTTAGCATGAACAGGACTAAATGGTCTCTGGAGGTCCCTTCCACCCTCCACCATTCTGTGATTAAATTTGAAAGTCTGCCACTGCTGCTATTCCTCCTTCTGTGTGACATGGCAATATGAATGAGAAATAGCTGATTGATTCTTTGTGGACTTAGTAGCTGAGAGTTCTTGCAGCCACTTGTGAAGTTATACACTTCACAAAGTAGACCAGATAATTTATAGGCGAAAGACATGTATAGGAGTTAACTCATCTCCAGGAAGTTGGCTTTTGAATTATATCTTCACTAGATTTTTCAACAAAATTCACTTCAATGTTCTGTAAGTGGTTTTAGTTTTGTTTGCTTTCTAGCAAAAATTGAAAGATACAGAGAAGGGGTAAAGTAGTATCAGAGAAGATTATTTGAAACCAATTATGCATAATTTTTCTGTATTTGGATGAAAGTATTTACTTGCATTCTGTGCTAGTGAGTAGAACCAAAAAGAAAAGCAGAAAACCAAAGAGAACATAGGCAGTCACTTTTTTTTTTTTACAAATAGTAATATTTTATTAGTAACTAAAAATGGCAATTTTGTATGAAATGGCAGACTTCAAATGTTGATTAAGCTCCATAAAAAGGTTTCTGTGAGTCTAAAATAGGCTTTGGTGCAGTCTGCCTAGTCTGCTTGTACATTTTATTTAAAAACAGTTTTTTCACTGTTTGTCCTGTCCCTGTTATGGTTCCATGTTGACAAGTGCATGCACTTGTTGGATGTAATGTTAGACAGAAAGACAAATAACTCTTCCTGTTACTTGCCCAGGAAAGCCATGAAAGAAATGGAAGTTATATCCAGGTATGTGAAAGACAAAAATTGTTGGCAACAACCAGAGTGAATTTAACAAGGGGGGATCATGCCTGACCAAAGTGATTGCTTTCTATGATGACTGACTCGCTCAGTTAGATGAGGGAAGAGTATTGCATGTTACTTATCTGGACTAGAGCCAGGCCCTTGACATTGTCCCAAAGCAACCGCCTTCTAATGCCTGGGAAATTAACTGAAGAGGTAGACTACAAGATGAACTGAAAAATGGGCAAGATCTTTGAGTTCTAAAGCGATTCAGCATTTCTGTGTGTAGCTGGTTGTTTTTTATTGTTTTCTGTGGTATAGTTAAAAATTGTTGAGAATCTCTAGTGGAGCTAATGTTGTTTGTAATCTGCCTATCAGTGACCTGAATGGTGAGACAGAAGACAGAATGTGCTGTCAGGAAGTTTGGGGGTGAGGAACAGCAAAATTGGGGGAAGTTGTCTATACACTGGAAAGAAGGACAAGGTTCTTCTCATCAAAGGGACTTCAAGAGTGGCGAGACGAAGTAACAGAAACCTCCTGAAGTTTGAGAACAGCTCAAACGTGCCTGGAGCAGTGGTAGTACAGGGTGAGGGACAGTGAGCTGGATAGTGATGGCCAAGGAACAGTTGAGGCTAGTGTTTTGCTGAACATGTTGAACAACATTCACTGTTATGGTGAAGGCTTATCACATGGCAGATGAAAGAGGAATGCCAATTGATTAAGGAAGGTGCTGTCTGAGGAGATAGTGAAGCTGCACTTGCAGTGTTGTCTACTTGTGACACCTTGGGACACCTCCAGTTCAAGACAAAGATTGACAAACTAGAGAGAGTCCAATGGAGTGCAATTAAGATGATGAAGGGATGGAAACGGGAGGATTGACTGGAGAAGCTGAATTTGTTTAGTCTGGAGAAGAAAATACTGGTAGACAACCTTACATCTGCTGTACTACCTTGTAGACAGGTTACAGGAAGGAGAGAAAAGCAGTCAGGATCGTCAGAGGTTCATAGTGAAATAATGGGCAGCTACAAGTTGCTGCACAAGAGGTCTTGGTTAAACTACTTTCACTATAAAATATATTTTCATGATGTTTAAACAGTGAAGCAGGTTTGTGGGAAAGGCTGTGGAGTCTTAATGACTTGATGACTTAAACTCAGCTGAAAGAGTCTGATCTAATGTAGGCTTAGGCCTACTTTGAACACAGGATTGGACTGACTGACCTTCCTTCCACTATGAAGAAGTGTATAATATTATGGAAGGATAATAGAAGACACTTAATAGCCTTTAGTTGAAGCTGGAAAATAATTTCTTCTGTAAACTTCTGCATGTGACAGGATGTTGGATGACTCCCTTATGAAACTTCTGATCATCTTTTTGATTTTTATTTCCAGGTTGATTCTGAGTATCTTTGCCCACTAGCATTTCTCAATATGGAATGGTTATGCTGTGGTTGATGACTTGCATATACTGTTAGATCAAATCAGTCCTTTAAACTGCAGTACACTTGGAACCCTGTCTTTACATTTGCTTTTACTTCAATTACAAACAACAAAATGCACAACACAATTTCTAAAGCTAATCTTGTAAAAGACAGGTTGCTGAGTTGTTTGGGTTTTTTTTATGTTCTCTTATAGGATCCAGATGGAGTCCAACAGAAAGAGTCAGCTGCTTCGCCAGTGCATGCATTTGTTCGTCCTACAAGAGTGGTATCATCCACCTCCGAAGAGGAGGAAGCATTTACAGAGAAATTTCTAAAAATTAATTGCAAGTACATCACTAATGGCAAGGTACTTAAACTTTAAAGTTTTTCTATTACTATATGGGGTGTAAAAAATGAAGTACATTTAAACCATTAATGTGCAGTAAAATGCAGTGATAGATGGATCAGCTTGAATATATATATATATACACACACATATTCATTTTTTTTTTATTATTTCCTCTGCATTTTAATTCCATTTCCTACATGTTCTTAGTTCTGGTCCAAGCAATTAATATGCAATGAACAGACTTCCACCATACTGTTAAGTGACTCACTTGTTTTGTGGGCATGAGATCTGTTTGTTCCACGTATAGGTATCTCTCATAAGTAATTCTCTTTACTTACAGTGGAAAAGAATATGCTTTAAACTATAAGGAAGTATGTGGTTGAGTAGGTTCACTTCCATGAAAAGAAATAACCTTTGATTCTGTAAACACTTATATATTCATTATAGTATGATAGAAAACTTGGTTTTTTGATGGTGAGCTTTTTTTTGAAGTGACAATTATTACTAAACTAATTTGTGGCACTTAAGTAACCTCCATTCAGCTCATAGATGCACAAGTCTTGAGCAGATTTTTAGAGACTGAGATCATGTCAACAGTCTTTTTGCCTCAGAGTGCTTTAGGAAGAAAACAAAATGTGTTGCTTTCCCACCCCACAGAAAAATGACTATTAGATACATTAATCATGAAAAATCATACCTTCACTCAAGCTGAATGAATGCAAAGATTCTCAAAGCACTTGTAGTACTTCCTCCTTCACCTGAAGTTTGGGTATGTATATACAAAAAGAGCTGATTCTCTGTTGCTCAGCAATAAGTTTGCAGATAAGTTACACTAATGATAAACAGATTGATCAGCATCTTCTGAAAAATTATGTGGGTTTGGTTTTTTTGTTTTCCTGGTGGAAGGAATTGGAGGTGTCTACATGTCTAGACTTGAATGTGTATATTGACAAAAGCCATGTATTGGAAGTTGGTAAGACAAGTACTGGAAAAGCTTTGGTTTTTTTTTTTCCTATTTTGAAGTTAATTTACTTCACTCCTTGCATTCTGTCCCTAGGTGACTTTTTTAGGCTGATCCTAGACAAGTCCTTACTTCTTGGTTTAAAGTGCTCTAATGTGGAGGAATTAAGAATGGTGAGCTTCTGTTAGAAATTGGCTCTACTGATAATTCTAGAGTAAAAATTTACAGGGTGTTTTTTATATACCGTAATTCCTCATCAGAATATTATGGAGAGTGTTCACAGCATCTGTCTTGGGCATTGTGAAGCTCTTAGGTTGTAAAAGAGAATTGTATTTCTGAAGAATTGTATAATCCACCACAGTGTCAGCCTATACTTGGGGAGAGAAATGAATGGTGACTTGCTCAGATTTGAGTGCCAAATTTAAGTTTAGCATGTAATATAACCTTTGTCACATGTGGTAGGATTGTTACTTTAGTTTCATTGACAGATTTTTTGATACTTTTCCTCAGCAATTCATTAGAAGCAGTGTCAAAGAGAAACAAGTTGCTGACTATTTGGTGAATGATGTCCTAAAAAAACATAGTCCTCCCTCAGCCATTGAACTGCTTATAGACCTTCTTTGCCCATTTACCCACTTCCTACCCCAGACTTGAAATAGAGCAAATGCCATTGTACTGGAGCCATGTAGGAGTTTGTAGTGTGCATGCCATTGCCTAATCTTTTTGTTTGTGCTTGTGTTCACATTTTCTAATCTGTGTGTCTCTGGCTGTATTTTTGGTCCAAATTTTAAAAAAAAATATTTTGAGAAGTGAATTTTTATAATAAAGTTAATGAGCTGTTTCTACAATGTTCAACAACTGTTTGATTACCATGAAGAGAATCTGTGCTGAATACACAGCACAACATAGTATGACCACAAAGATCTGGCTAGGCCCATCTCCTTGTGTTCATTATGGGTAGGTGAGGGTATAAGAAGGGCTTTACTTAGTAAGACCTCATGCTGTTCTTCAGTCTGAAGAATATATGCACACTGAAAATATTTTTGTCAGGTCAACCAGAACAGAGAGGAAGCTTTGGGACTTTCTGCCAGCTCCAAAAGTGAGCAACTGAGAAGATCATATGGGGAGCAGACTTTAGTTTGTCAGTCATCTTCAGTGCTCTAGGTTTTTTTCCTGGCAACAGCATTGTTACCTGTTTCTAGTTATTTTGTACAACTGTGACATCTGCTGCCATAATGCATAAATGTGTATTGTATAAGTAACCAGAAAAGGTCTGAACAGAATGTGAAATGTGAGTGCAGGGTATTAAATTGCTCAGAGGGGTTCACAGTACCTCTGAACTATATGTATTGTAGTAATGATAATGTAGAAATTGGTGTGATCTTGTAACAAGAAAGCAGCAAGGGTCTGAAGTTCAGGTACTCTTCTTTGAAGAGGATGTTTCATTTTTAAGTTTACTTGTGCAAAACAGTGATGTTAGCTTTCAAAGGCTGGAGCTGCTTCAGTTTGTCTTTGAAGGAAGGCCAGCATAATGCGGTGAGTGATTCTTGACCAGTGATTGGCCAGATGCATGTGTACTGCCACTTACATATTTTGTTCTGATGTTGTAAATTTTTTTCTCACAGAATCTATAGCACCTTGTTTTTATCTGTGTTTTTTAAGGAAGTTTTTCTTCTGCAAAGAAGTTAGAAGGTAGTAAAGACAGAAGCTATTTGTTGTATAAGAAGTTCACAGAAGTTCTTAGAAAAACTTTTAGAAACACTGGCATATCGTGAAAAAAAAAAAAAAGACTAGAACTTAGGACCAAACAAAATGTTTATTTATCTGGCTGCTACTTCAGCTTTACATAACTACCTAGGTTAACATTCACTGATTCTTGATAATAACAAAAAAAATGTAATTAATATTACTGATGTTTAGTATTAATCTCATTTCTAGCCTGTAAATTTGGGGCAGCAATTCTTCTCTATAGAAGTACCCTGAAGTGTTCATGTACTAACTGTGGACCATATCAAATAACTGGAGAACCAGAAATGTTGTGTTGCTCTGTCTTCTGTCGTATTTTAGATAGATCACAATGAAATAGGTACTCTTGTTTAGTACCAGTGTTTTAAAGGTACCTGTATAATCTTTCAGCTGCTTACAGTCATTGGACGTGAAGTGATCAGCTTCTTAGTCAAGTACTCATAAAATCCTGATAGTTCTAAAGGTTTAATTCTCTATTGTTCTATTACTGTAATAAATTTTAAATGGAATTGCACTTTCAGTTTAATTTTTAATCTTCATCTATTGGTGTTGAAGGTTTCTTCCAAGATCAAGATAAGTAAGATTTTGGTTTCTAGCTGTGTCTGTGGTTGAGGCTGCAGAGATAGGCTTTAGAATCTTCCATATGTGTCACTACTGCCTGATGTACAGGTTTTACTGTTCTAGGAAGCTTCCTCTGCAACAGGTCCTCTCTTAAACATATTTTTCTTTTTGTAGTCAGTAGTCTTGCACGCTTCTTGTGTACAAACTGTTTTCTTTTGGGAAAGTAGGTGATATTAACTTGCTGTCCCAGAAAAACAGTTATGTTTCTAGATGACTACAAAACCCAATAAAGTGTATAAAGTTGCTAAAATAAAAAGAAATGTAAAGATGCTTTAAGAAAAAAATAGGAAACACTTTTTTTCCTAAAAAAAGAAGAAAAATTAAAAAAAGGAAAAAATTTACCACTTCTTTTCCCTTTCATTTTAGGGTACAGTCAATGGTGTGCTGCTAGTGACGCCAAATAATATAATGTTTGATCCTCATAAAATGGATCCTCTGGTCCAAGAGAATGGCTGTGAAGAGTATGGCATCATGTGTCCAATGGAAGAAGTGATGTCAGCTGCTCTGTATAAGGAAATTGTGGACAGCAAAATTAAGGATTCATTAACCATGTAAGATAGAATAGTATTTGTAAAGCTTTGATGAGTAAACATGAACTGTAGCCATATTGTTGACTGCATAAAAGTGCAAACTCACATGTTCCTCTGTCCAATTTTGGATGTTGTTCTTAAAGCCTCTTGAGAGACTTTTCTTTACCTTAAGTTCTCACATTCTCTGTACCACATAGAATAAATCCTCTTCTTTATGCATGCATTCTGAACTTCTCCAATAGTCTCAGTGTATAGGAAGAGCTTCACACTGCTTGCTCTTCCTCTTCCCCATGATGAAAACAGTAACAGATACATTTCAGTCTTCATTAATAGAGAAGTCCAACTTACACAGCTTTGGGTGCAAATCTTTATTGTTCACCATTTTCCACTTGAGTCTCAAACAGGTTTCACATACCCTTACATGACTCTGATAAATGATTGTAAGATTCATTTTCTAAGACTTGTGTATATTTTTTACATTAAGTGTGCATTTTTTTTTCTGTCTGGCTAGGGAAGGAACTGCACATTTGCTTTTGTATATAGCTTTGTTTGAGGTGAACAGAGTGAAATTGGATCAAGGACCTTTAATTGCTGGTGTTTAGCATTTAAAACTGACTTTAAATCATATAATCATAAATGAATGATTCTATCCTTTTTCTGTGCTGTCTAAGTTTTATGCTGTCCTCAGAAATACAATGAATTCTAACATTAAAGCTAAAAAGGATTTTTAAAAAAATACAAAAAAAACCCATGTTGCCTGTACCATCGAGCACAAACATGCGACTATTTTGATCATCTAACTGTAGGGAAGTGGATTCCATTTTACCAAGGCAGAGTTTTTTGTATGTGGGACAGAGTAAAGCTGTTTCCCTGATGCATAACTCTATATGACTGCTTTTTTTTGGGTTTTTTTTTTTTTTTTTTGAGGTAAAGAGCTTAGTAACTCTGAACAATGTTCTTGTACAGTTCATGCACATAGTATGCTAAGTACATCTTTCTTGATAATCTTATGACACCCAGAAAAGATAACTTGTCTCATAAGTTTTAAGTTCCTTTTCAGCAGAGGCTTGGTAGCCAACTGGTATCTTGGCATGACATTATTTGTTGCCTGAAAGCATGTGTTTCTTGGATGGTCAACTAATGTGTGTGTTGCAGTAGCTGTACTTTTGATGTTGGCGTGATTGCTTTCTGGATGTTTATTTTCCAGATTAGAGTTTTAAGAAGTTGCTTGTAGTTCCTACTTCTTTTGATATATAGAACAAGTAATGAGGTTATGAAAATTACTCCTTTTAATCTGTTAGAATGATAATATTGCAGTGGAAAAACAAGTTTCTTTCCTAGCGTGTTTGGTTTCTTGATAACTTGATGTTGCCTTACAAATGTACCTTCCATGCCCTGTCAGTTTCTGTGCTCTTATATAGCACATTCGTTTTCTGGTTTGTTTATAATATAAATGTATATGGAATGAAAACATGTCTAATAATGAAAGGTCATGCTGGACCTTTAGAGCCTTCTATGTCCAATCTCATTTATCTTTCTTGTCAACTTTATAGACTGTTAAATAGAACACTAGTTTGTAGCATTTTCTTTAGTCTCAGCACTTCTATGCCTTAATGTCATTGAAACTTGAGGCATGTTTGTGAATTTGAGGGAAAAATAAAATTTCTTAGATCTGTAAGCAGAGTTCTCAAGCACCTACAGATTGCTCTGACAAAACGTGTGTGTCTCAAGGTATTTGAGACTTAAATGTTTTCCCACAGCTTGTGTTTGTTTAAATATTCCACTGTTATAATTAAACCTCCTTTCCCAGTTTTGCTAACTGTCAGAACTGTTTAAACTTGAAAGAACAATCTGAATATCAAAAATAATGTTACTGATGAGATGGAAACCGATTACAAACCCAGTAGATTCTTTGGTTCATAACCACAATTTTATGTTTTGTGATTTCTATATATAAGCCATAATCTGTGCTGAAACTGGGGGGGGGTGGAAAGGTCAGAAAAAATACAGAGGTTTTACAGATTTCATGAAGGTTGTGCTTGCCCAAGAGCACCTATTATCAGGATAATCCTGAAAAATTAAGGGAATGACCCTTTTAACAGGGTTCTAATCCACATACTTTGTAAGCAAAATTACTATATCAACACAAGCTTAATATCAGGTTCATGTTAAGACTTGGGTAAGAGAGTGCATATGCAAACACTGGTAATTTTAGTGATGTCTCAATGTCAGTAACATTACCCAATAATGAAAAGTTTTGTAGAAATGCAGAGTGGTTTTACAAGCTTCTTAAAAGCCTCTCAATGTAAGCAGGACATGGAGGTGCTGGAGTGAGTCCAGAGACAGGCAACGAGGCTGGTGCAGGGTCTAGAGCACAAGTCTTGTGAGGCACGGCTGAAGGAAATGGGGTTGTTTATTCTGGAGAAGAGAGGCTGAGAAGAGATACGATCACTCTCTACAACTACCTGAAGGGGCATTCTAGTAAGGTGGGAGTTGATCTCTTCTCTCTAGTAACAAATGATAGGACATGAGGAAATGGGCTCAAGTTGTGACAGGAGAGGTTTAGATTCGACTTTAGGAAGAGAGTGTTATTAAGCGTTGGAATGGGCTGCCCAGGTTGTTGATAGAGTCACCATCCTTAGAGATATTCAAAAGACACATAAATGAAGTGCTGAGGGATATGGTTTAGTGTAGTGATGGATCTGGCAGTGTGGGGTTAGAGGTTGGATTTGATGATCTTAAAATTGTCTTCTCCAACTATAATGATTCTATAATTCTAAGTAATGGAAGACGTAATGTACCTGTGGTAGCAACAGAATTAGCATGGAGTACTTCAGTCAAAAGTACATTTAAACATTAAATATATTTTGTGAGGCTTGTGTACTGCTCAGTTATTCTGATGACAGTAGAAAAGCTTAAATCCTATAGAGATACATATACAGTCCCCTTGTCCTATTCTAAAACTCATTGAATTTCTGGCTAGCTTATTTTGAAAGGCAGGTTTGAGTAAGATTACTTCATTGAGGGAAAATAAGTTTCTAAACTTGCTTATTTTCTTACACTACTTATCCACATTTGATGTCTGCTCCTTAAATTGTTCAGTTGTACTGAGTAGTTGGGGATTAATTTTGCCTAACAGTGGTATCCTTTAAAGTTAGGTATCTAACCAGTGGAGACACTGATCACTGATAGATATTTCCAGTGGGCAGAATGGTAAGATCTACCTTGATGGTTCCTGCTGTTCTGTATTGACCAGCTTAGATAGTTAAGGTTAGTCCAGGTGATTTTTGACATTGATTTATTATCTGTGAGCTAGTTGTCAACTTCATAATAGCATGAGACAAATCTGTACAGTTGCACTGATCTCTTTGGTAGACGTAGCTTAAAAGATTGTGGAAGGTTTTTACCATTATAGATTAGGATTTTATTTAGCTTTTTGTTGGTTTTCTTCTGTGTTCTCTATTTTGTTTTTCCACTCTTAAGCACTTCAAATTGTCTTGTTGCTTTTATAGGAGAGCTTCTTCTTGTTGAAAGTAATGGTCTAATGTTTAGGAGTATGATCTATGTCATTCTGGCAAAAGATCTGCCATAGTTTACCATTACAAGAATATATTTTATGCTTGTTTCTTGTTACTATGACTGAGTTAAGTTTGGGATTTTTTTTTTGAGCACCTTTAAGTATTTTCAGCATTTAATGAAACTTAGGAAAGAACAGAGCTTGATATAAAAGGAATCTGCTTTCACAACATTCTTATTTACTCATTTGCTTATTTATTCTTATTTGCTCAACAGAGATGTAGAACAGCTGTCTGTCAAGGAACTTTGCCATTCCAAGAAAGCTGCAAAGAGCAATACAGATGAAATGGATTCCAGGATTCGGGATACAGGCAATGACAGTGCTAGTACTGCTCCAAGGAGCACAGAGGAGTCCCTTTCAGAAGATGTCTTCACAGAATCGGAACTCTCTCCAATACGTGAGGAACTTGTTTCTTCAGATGAGCTTCGACAAGACAAATCTTCTGAAGCATCATCAGAATCTGTCCAAACAATAAACCAGACTAGTGCTGAATGTTTAACAATCATTTCAGACTCAAGTGAAGCTGCCAGTGACTTAAAACCCAGTGTCAAAACGGTTGTAAATGTTAAACAGTTTGGTACCCACAGCTTAGGTTCAGAAAGTGCTGAAATGTCTATAAAAGGGGGACAAGAACCTAGTGACAATACTGCAGATATCCTCCAGCAGCAGTCTTTGCAAGGATCGCATGGGAGCAAAGAGCATGACAAAGAGACAGAAGAGGACAACAGTAAAGATTCCTTATTACGAAAAGAACCAGGAGAAAGTAAGATGGAAGGCGAATGTCCACGTTGTGAAGATTCCACGGACACTCAAAAGAAAGAGACAACTAACAAAGGAAAAGTAGTGAGAGAGCAAACTCAAGACTCAGAGACAGAAGTTGAAGAGCTCCGCAAGCTCTGGAAGAGCCACACTATGCAACAAACAAAACAACAAAGAGAGAACATGCAACAAGAGTCACAAAAAGAAATTAGTCACAAAATTTTGACAGCAGGAGATGGGCAGTTAGAAGGTGAGTTAATATTTGTAGATATAGAGTTGGCCTTGAGATTTACAATGTATCTTCCTCCTGCTTATCAGTCTTCTTGTTTTTCATTCTGTAGAACACATCTCCCTTTTTATTGCTTATATTTCTCATTGGCTTGAAGATACATCTAAGTTGTACCTTGTCTAAACCAGTGGGGACACAATTTTTCAGGAAACTGAAAACATGGATACTTTTGTTACTGTTATTTTTCCTTAGTGAAATTATAGTCACGATCACATTAAAACCCAGCATCTTTGGTGGTGGTATTTGAATGAGCATGTAAAATTAGATCTGTAATGCACTAGTCACTGGAGAGCTCAAAATTATAAATGTTCTTCAGTAACCAGCTAGATGCCACTGAATTCTTGATCCCAGTGTACCTGTGAATGAATGAATTTCAGCAAATAAATTGCATCTTATTTATGGCATGCCTACCTTGTGGTTAAGGTTTATGATGTGAACAACAAACAGTGGAGTCTTAACACTGTTTGATACTTTCTGAACTTTGTTTCACTTGTTTCTTGTCATATTTTCATGCTGACTAGAATGAGGTTAAGCTTAACTAAAAGCATCCGTCAAAATAAATAAGAGCTAGCTGGTAAGAAGTGAATGCCATGAATATGCAGAGGTCAAATGTTTCTGAGTTCAGAATTAATGATCTATTTGTTCTGAATATTGAACAGGTGATGCGGTGGAAGTTAACAACTGACTGGAATAGTTAAAAAGGTCTCCTTTGGATTTATTTTTTTTTTAATTACTCAGGACGCTTTTATATTCTTTTCTATTTTCAGACAGTGATGTTAACTGCAGGACTGAAAGAAAAGCTAGATGTAGTTGATACTTTTGAAAAACTTTAATGGTCTGTAGTTATGTGTGTATATAACAAGATGAAATATCATATAATATGACTACTGCTTATTTAGCTGGATATTGGCAGAGACTGAAGGGGGGAAAATGCATAAGAGACATAATTTTTTCTTTTTTTTCTAATAAATTCTATATCAGGTATACAAAAAAAAAAATTGGAGAACATACAAAAAAGAACATCTTCAATAGTCCTTTTTTGATTTGAGGGCAGGGTTAAATTGTTTGTATTTCAATCTCTACTACCTGGAACTATATATATTTTTTTCTTCTTTTTGAAGATATGTTACAGATGTTACTTCTCTGAGCTCTAGACCAGAGAAGTACTAAACAACTGCATCTGAAGGACCCAAATCCAAACTATCAGATCATCTAAGAGCACTTTTTCAACACTGCCACAAGATTCCTGTGCGGGTCCTATGAAACATCATTTTGTTTTGAGGGGAATTCTTGTCTGACAATTTACCTTTGAGCTTAAAGACTTAAAAAATGTTTCCAAATCATGTATATTATCACTATTCTGTTATTCTGTATAGTGCAGGTATAGTTCTAAACTGTTAAAAATTAGGAGGTGCACATTTAAGTATTTACTGAAATTTTTTTTTCTGTGGAACATGGTTGTTCTAAACTTTATGGTGAAAACTTGATTGAGAAAACATGCAGTAGAGAGATTTATAGATCAAGAAGCTGATGTTTTCTGTGCTTAGAGTATCTGTAGTCTGCATAGACACTCAAGGAGAACTTCAGCTGTAAAGAAAATGAATGTCATGAAAATTGGAGCATATCCATATATACATATAACACCAGAGTTAGGATAAATCCTTTGTTGTCATAGCTGATCATGAGAATCTTGAAATTTATGTTTTCCTTCCTTGCTTTAAAAAGTCTCTTGTGGCTGGAGCTCCTGTTAAAGGATTTGGGCAATTGATCTAGCAAAGTAACAGTTTTTGGAAGGCTTCTTCCTTTTGCTGACTTGACAATCCAGACCTTGAGAGTAATCATGTAATTCTCTTAATTCAATCAAATATAGTACCAGAGGGGGAAAAACTGTAGTGCAATATCCAGTATCATCCTGAAGTGGTGTTCATACCTCTGAAGTATTTGATACAGTGAACATGAAAATTAATTTCTGTCTTATATTAGTGCCAGAACTTTTCTTTTTTAAATGAAAAGTAACTAATGAACAGCTTCAACATACGTGAATCAAACCTAAGTACTTATTTAACACTGACTTTTGTACTTGTATGGAATATCTTTCTAATTGTGGGAGGGTTATCTTAGTGTTGAGTGTTCTGAAATACTTTCATGTTCATAATGTGATCTGGGGTTAGAAGCAGAAATGAGTGTTAGAATTATTCAATTATGTTGTACTCTGAAGTTAGTTCTGTTGATGCAATTTACATAACCAAAAGAACAAGTAATATTGCTGTGTTACCTCTCCTTCTATTACTTTTTTTATATATATGTCCTGTCTGCCTGTAATGGCTAGTAGTTTTAAGCTCACTTGTATATTGTGAGTTGCTTACTTTTTCTTTAATAGGTTCATCTCTTACAAAAGAAAAAAGACGACATCGATCTCTCAAATTTCTGTGTCTCAGGGTTGGAAAACCCATGAGAAAAACATTTGTTTCACAAGCAAGTGCGACCATGCAACAGTATGCACAGAGGGATAAGAAACATGAGTACTGGTTTGCTGTTCCACAAGAAAGGTAAGGAAGAAGTGGACTGTAAAAATCAATGCTCTGCCATCAGTCTTCGAGCTTTTTGTTTACTGCGCCATTCAGGTTTTTTTTTTCAGTGACTGTGTCTATAAAGCAACATTAAAAAAAGTCAACAGCTGAGGATGTTGATGATTGGCTTGTATTCCACACTGGAAAATCTCATTACTGTACTGAAGTTTTACTTATTTACTTGAGTTACTTCCAGATTCAGCCAGTAGTTTCTGATGGTATTATTGAGGCTTGTGTTTGTAGCAAATAAATAACGAAAGAAGGATTCAAGTAAGTGGTGTTTGGTGAGCGAAGTGAGTTTTGCAACAGAGTTTGTATTGTCATTATTTGTGCTTCTCGTTGTTTGTTTGGAAACTTTCTAAAAAATTTTTCTACTTCTTAGAACTCTTTTGAGTTCAGAAGAGCTAGATGGAGTCTTATGTTCCACGTATAAAGATAAAACTTTTCCAGGAAGCAACTTCAACATATCTACCGGAAAAGTATCTAAATTTGTTGCAGTGATTTAAAGACACGAGATGTTCGTGTCTTCACTGGTAGTCTCAAACTCCTAAATGATCTTTACTGATAGGAAACTATGACTTTTTTTTCAAGTTGAATGTGATACTGGGGGTTTTGGAGATTATTACATCCTTACCAGAAGAGGGGAGGGGGGAAAGAAATAACAACAAAAGCTATCATCTGTCATCTTGTATAAATACCTACACACAATGATCAAGTCACTTTTCCATCTTTTCTTTTGAGCTGAATGGCATAGAATGTCCAGTTGGGGCACTGCAGTTGAGGACAGATATGGATCAATTGGAGAGTGTCCAGAGGAAAGCAGCAAGACTAATTAATGCCTAGAAAGTGTAACAAATAAAGAAAATTAGAAGTAAGTGGGGTTCTTTAATCTAAAGGAGAAAAGGTTGATTACGAACATAATTTCGTACTTTAAAAGCTGGCTGCAACAAGAAAGACAGTATTCTTTGTTTCTTGTCCACTGTGAATGGAGATGTGTAATGGACTGAAATTACATCAAAATATTTGAGTTTTCCACAGGGAGAACTGAATTCATGCTAGCACATCACTAATCTGCTTTTAAACGTCACCCGTGCTGCCCCCAAGTGGTGGAGATTATGTAATTTCTTGAGACAAGTGTAACACCAATTCTGGTACAGTTAATCTGGTCTGGGCCAGGTGACCTCTCATGATTCTATTAATATCATATTGAATTTGAAGACAGAGAAGTATACTGCATATGGCAATAATGTCTAGGCCAGTTGATAAAATGATTACTGTTTCTTAGATTTGTTTTCTTATTTAGCAGAGCATATATCTTCAGAGTAAAGCAGAATTTGTCATCTGTTTCAGAATAAATGTATCTTAGTTTACCATCTGTATCTTATCTCCTTGGAAATGGCTCCAGCTGTGAAGTGTCTCTCTGATTGCATGGAGAATTAGTAATCTGTTCTTTATACATCCAGTGTGTGCCCTCTGTTTTTGTACACAAAAAGTAACATGTGGCAATAGTGGAGTGTTTGATTTCTGAATTCAATGTTAGCTTTGCTGAGTGCTCCTTTGCATAGGTCCAAGAATTTGGTGTCAACTCAATGGTCTTTGTCACCTAGTGGGAAGAAAGAGAGGGGGAAAAAGTGGATATCTGACAAACCTGCATTATTTCAGTATCCTTAATCTGATTTGAGTGGGGAGGAGAGTCTTAAGTTCCTTAAACACCAGGTTTTATTTACTTTTTAACTGTTATGGTTATATACAGTTTCATGTTCTTAAAGACAAAATCAGGTTTAAAAAAAAAATTTTCTACAATGTAAAAATTCTTAAGGGACACTTCTGCATAGAATCTGGGGCTGCTTGTTTTAACTTTCTCATAGAACTTATCTGGTCTTATGCATCTCTCAGGAAAAGAGACTGGTGTGTTTTTTTCATCGGTGTTATCAAGCAATCTTAATTTTAACAAAGGTGACTTGAAATAGCTGACCTTGTTCAGAGACTATAACATACATGTGTACTGCATCCTTTTAGACAGAGGCAGGTGAAATCTATAGCTGCAATTTTGAGAGGCTTTGCTGTTCCCTATCTCTTGCTGTTCTTCCACTATTTAGTTTTGCAGGGAGTAACTGAACTGGAGTAAGGAGGCGGGAGGGAAGTCCAAATATCATTCTTCATGCTAATTCAGTATGCTGTTTGACTGTAGTTAATATCTCTGAAGACAGATAAAAGGGATATTCAAACTCTTGGAAATGAGAGCCATAAAGCTCTAGCTCTGAAGCTGTCTTCTCCATGATAAAGAGGTACCAGTGGACTCACTACATGTTTTTCTAAATGCTCCATCATACACCTACAGGAAGTACTTAATTAGCATAGACATACATCTGTTAAGATTGTAAATAACTTTATTTTGGGAATTTAGGCTTTTTTTTTTTTTCTTCCAAACTAGTAAACCATGCAATTCGTGGCAAGATAGCTTAAAAGGAGGTAACTTTGAATCATGATACTTGCTGCAATACTGCAGTTAGTCTGTAGTTTGACCTACCTATATATATGCACGCTTTCAGCCTTATTTCTTCATATCTGTAGTAATTCTCACCGTCTGTATAATTTTGGTTGTGTCTTCGGAGCATTCGTTTCTTCTTCAGGAGTGGGGAAAGTAGGCATGCAGACACTTTTAAATTCCACTTATGTTTATTTTTTTATGTAACTCTTCTTAAATTAAAATTTTTGTCTTATTTGAGGAGTAATTTCAGTTGTAAACAGGAGTCTCCAATGGGACAGAAGTAGTTGAAGGACTGTACTTATATATAGAAACTTGTTTCCTGTTTTTCCTCTGGTATCAGCTTCATATAATTAAAAAGGAAAAAGAAAACAACCTAGCTTTTTTCAAACGTTTCACTAACATGTAGTAAAACATGGAATTGTAAGTATTTTGATTTTAACCTGAAATACTTCCTAATTATTGACATGACACAAGAGATCACAAACTTACCTTATTTTTTCTTTTCTGTGTCATTACTTGACTTCTCTAGGACAGATCACTTGTATGTCTTCTTTATCCAGTGGAGTCCAGAGATATATGCAGAAGATACCGGGGAATCTCTTCGTGAACCTGGATTTATAGTGGTAAAAAAGAAGGAAGAGCCTGAAACTAATGAAGAATCTACTACTGAAGATGCTGCTAAAGAGTGGGAGGTAAGGAAGAATGGAAAAATAATACTTTTTTAGTACTTTCATATTAGTATGGTTAAAGTAGTGTTACATACTTTACAAAAAGAAAAACAATGCATTGAGCTTTATTGAGCTGCTTGATCATGACTGTTAAATTTATGCCATCCTAATGCTTTGCTCTAACATTAGTTCAGGGCAACATTTCATAATTACAAGTCATTTTTATAAGGAGCAAATTGTAATTCAAAACTCAGAGTTGAAAGGAATGTGAGTACAGCAAAGAAGTTGTGACTTTAATGAAGCAGACTTAGCTTTCAGTCAAATAAACTGACTGTATCGTGTATCCTGTATTCCTTTATCTAGAATATTGAATAATTATTGGTAAGTCTGAAAACAGGGATGAGACAATAGAAAAGTAAAAAATTTATCTATTAATGACATGTTTTTTTCCACAATAATTCACTATTTAATTTCTCAATTACTATTGTTTTCATACATTAAGATGCTGTTGCTGGATTTTAGTAATAAAGTGTAACAGGAACCTTCTCTCTGTTCTTTATAGCAAACACATTTCTCCCATGTGAATCTGTGTCCACTGTGTTTCTATGGACACATCTTTACATGTCTACATGGCTGTGTTTTGTAGTATACATACAGTTAAAGCACTTGTAGTCCTGTGCATTCAAATGTCAGTCAAAAGTTTGGTAATTCCTGTTGTATGTATTGTAGAAGTATCCCATCAGTACTGTTTGAGTCTTAGAGCAGCAGTTGCAATCTGAGACTGTTAAGACTGGTTTTGTTTGGCTCTGTTTTTGCTTTCTCTTCTTCCCTTTGCCTTGCCCTGCCATGGAGTGCATTAAAATTAAGGAAGGCTGTACTTGTGTTTTATATAGTGTGTAAAAGAAATTTTTAAAAACTGCAGGAGTCTAAGACTTCTTAGCTCAAAAACAGATTCATAGTAGAGCGGACTTCAGACTTCTCACTTAGCTGAAGTATTAGGCTGTGGCTACAAAACACTCCACACTTCAGTGATTTTTTTTCCTCAAGCATTTCTGCTTTGAGACATTGGAATTAGTATCATAAAAGCATGTCTTTTGACTCTTTGTATTTTCAGCATATATATTGCTCAAGTATTTTTACAAACAGTATATTTATGTGTTGACCATTGTTCAAAGCCTTTATAAGTACTTGATAGTTTAAAACGTGGCCTATTGGAACATTGACATCAGTGGCAAGTGATCAATCAGTATTATGGTTTAAGGCAGTATGTCTGTTTTAATGAACTCTTCGATAACTTGGCAACTTAACATAATTACAGAATAACTTCCACAGAAAATAGTCCAAACTTTTCTTCAGAATTAAATGTTATAATTTTTAGGAGTTACATCTGATGATAGGGGCTGTCCTTTTTCTTCATGTAGTAAAATCTGTGAGTTACTTAAGTATGAGGCTATGCCTTAAGCCTTTATTAGGTCTCCTCTGAAAGCAAGTGTAGAAGGATGTATTTCAAAAATATTGTTATTTCCATATGTGTTATGTGAAAATTACATCAGGTTTGGTTCTCTTAAGATGGTGTAGTAATAACTTTCTGGGTTTTGAACTTAGTGTGGTGAGTGAGATGGATAACTTTTTAAAGAGTTTGTGCAAGTCCAAGAAACCTTTTGTTCATGTGGTCTTCTGTGCATTTTAACTTGAGTAATGTGACTTTGTATGACTGACTGGTAGCAGAAATCTGAAAGCTGTTAAAAACCTTTTAATCAGAAATGTTCGACAGTACCAGATGGTTCAACGTGTGATTACATACAACTGCATTTTAGTGGCTTTTAGCACATGTACTAGAAGTCATCAGTAAATACAGGAAATTGTAGCTATCGTTGTCATACCCATTATGTCCACTGAATTTCAGTCATTATCTTCAACCAATGTATTTTCTTCCTTTAGCCCAACAAGATTTTTCTGTCAACTCTTGATCCATGTATAATCTGAGAGAGGTGAACAGTATCATTGAAACCTATTTGTAGTTATTATGATGAAAATTAGTCTGCCTTCTTCAGAACACAGTGATGGGAAAACTCAAGGTGGGAGGGGAATGGAAAACAAAACCTTGACATACAAATTAAGTACTATTGAACTGCCAGAAGAGGAAGCTACTGGAGTAGCTTTTTTGCCAAAATGTTCTTTCTGCTGTTGTACAGCTGGAGAAACAGGAAAGAGTTTAAAGGGTAAACCAAGTGTGTTAACACATTCAGCTGCAGCTTTTATCAAGAGTCTTTAAGGAAGCACCACACAGTTTTTTTGTAGTGGAAAAGGAGTTATAGAAAGAAGGAACAAGTAAAAGCAAAGACCAGTAATATAGGAATCAAATAGTAGGAGTTGGTTTATAAGTGTATTAAATGGATCAACGAATAAGACTGAAATCTTACTCTGAACTTACTTCAGTTTTTCATCTGTTTATGTCTTCTTCTACCTGGATGCAGGGTAGTCTTTCCTATCAGCCTTTTCCTTGAAGTAATCTAGTAGATGTAGCCTTAGCTGATCTAGTGGCAAAATGATCAAGACTTCTTCTGTCATAGTAAACACTAGTTTCATCAAATACTGACCAATGAATTTTCAAAAAAAGAAAATCCTTTAGCTGACTTTTTTTCTATTTTATGCTGACTTACTAGAAATAACCACAAATGTACTGCTGTCTAATACTAAAGGTGACTAACTCATAGTCATCGGTTAGAGTCTAAAACAAACAGGTACCTTGTGAGTTCTGTTGCTGATGTTCATTTGTTTCTGCCTTCCTGAGAAGTCTCAGATTGTCCCATTGGCAAAGATCTATTAAAAATGATACCTTCGCACATAAGATCAGTCTATCGTAAAGACTTCACTCTGGTGTCCACTAGAAATAAATAGATCATTAATTTATTTTATATATTATGTAAGATCTTAAACTGTGCTGTTAGTTTCTTGCTGCTGTTATCCATTTTCCTCAAATACCTCTTTTACTTTCTTGTACTTAAGTGAATGGACATAAACCAAAAAAGAGGCTGTTTTGGGTTGGGGTTTGTTTTTTTATTTGGTTGTTTATTTTTTTCTTACCATCTGCACTGAGCCTTGAGGATGTAGAGGTATTTTCATTGTAATATTCTCTTTTTACTTAGGATGTATAAGTTCAAGTGCTAATGGCTTTCTTTATCCATTAGCCAAATAATTAATATTGTTCAGAGATCTATGATCTGATAAATGCTTTCCCTGAAGCATATTCTGTATTTGTATTTAAACTTGCATCTGTTGGTATGTGAAGGTAATACCAACAGATTTAGTTAATGATATTCCTTGAACAGTAAAGAGACTTGGTCTGTTGTATTCTTTGTGTAGTTAACTTTTCTGATAGGGAGCTGTAAGACTGGGATGCACAGTTATGTTGACGGTATGTGTGATAATGACTTACTGACATAGCTAATGTATTGATTGTTCTAGATTCAAATCCAGCATCTAAAGCTAGATTAGTAGCTTATGTGAGGTGCTACAGCTAAGTGTCTCTGTCATCACACAAGATTGGAAATACAGGAGTTATATGATTGATCAAACCTTTCTCCAGACAGACTATTGATACGTTACAGAGTGTGGCCACAGCTGAATGTTTCAGAAGTGTTAAAGAAACTTCATCTTGGGCACTTGTGAAGAAATCAGTTAAGGAAATCTGTTCCTATTTAAATCTAAGCTCTCTTAAGGAAACAGAAGAACTGTGCTGTACTAGAATAATTTTCAATTTAAAGTGTTGATTCTTCTCTCCAACCCTCTCCCCAACTTCCCCCTGTCGTTTGATCTTATGTATTGCTATTGTCCAGGATTGCATCACACTTCAGGTTCACATAAATACTCATGCACAAGATACTTGAAAACAGGAAATGTCTTCTCTTAGGGCCTGCAAGATGGTCTTAAAGTAGTTGGAAGCTCATTTGCTTTATTGTTTCCATTAGTCTGTCAGTTGTTTGGAAAATATGGAACATCAGTTTGATTTAAATTTGTCTAGAAGGTAAGTTCCAAAACCAGGCATGCGTTGGAAGATATTTCCAAATTATTTTTCCTAGATTTACTGGGTCATGTTTTGAACTTGAAATTCCTGGTAATTGTCCTTGGTTAGGCATATTGAACTTATGTAGAAAATATAGGTATAAAGCTTTTGGAAAGCAGTACTCTGTAGTAATTCACTTGTCAAACTAAATTTCAGTTGAAACTTTAGACGTGGTTTGAAAATGTTTGTTAGATCAAGTCACTAGTTGCGAATAAAGTTCTGTCTTTCCAAAGTGGTATTTGAGTTAGATACTGAACCTTTCACCATTAACAAAACTGTAACTTTTGGAGTGTCTTGATTCTATTTCTGCATATTTGTAGAAATGTGAAGGTCACAGATAGGGATTCTGTCTCCTGGTCAGGTAACATTTGAAGGAGATTTTGAAGATTGGAATATTGGACATAGATGCTTAAGTTCTTTATTGGATCTGAACTGTAACCTACAACATTTGTATATTTTAAATGGGCATTTCAGTTTTACTGTGTGCTGCTGTCTGAAGTTTTTATATCCTTAATCACATTTTCTCTTATCTTTTTTGTTCCTTGTTCTACACTGCACTGCTCAAATGCTAGTGAAACTGCTAGTTGTTGTGTCTTAGATTTTAAAATGTGTTATGATCATAATGCGATATGATAAGCTGGATAATACTGCATCAGCAAGAAAGAAAAGAAAGCCTGGAAGTTGTAGGCTTCTCTGTGTGCAATGTGTACATATGCACCACATTAACAGTCCTCAAAACAAGAATATTTTTCCTATGTTTCTTGAAAGGTTGACTTTTTATGATAGTATTTTGGATATACCAACTAGATCATTGTTTTTTAGTCTTGCATAGTCTGCTAAGATATTGGATTTGTCACCGTGCATATGTTGCTGTGCATTAGCAGACATGTTTAATAGGCTTTGCTCTTGTACTGGAGATTGAGAGTCTTGCATTTCAGCAGTTACCCGCAATACTAGAAATGTTTCTGTTAGTTTATTGTGACTGAAGAGAGAGACTGTGGTGCTTGTCAGTATAATGTAATGACCTTTGTAGGGGCAAGTAACTTCTATTCTTGATTTTGCTATTATCTTGAGCAAATATTGCACTTTCAACTTCACATGGGAATGCTTTTCTCTATTTAATCTGTTTGGAATACATTTATTACTGATGTTTTCACTATTTGGAACTATGTTGTAGTTGGAATCTCACATATCAAAGAGATAACTGGGGCAGTTCCTCTGCTGTGAGTTGAGGTAGAATTGTTAACTAAAAAACTTCTGTGCTTTTGAGAATCTTAATGGCTTACAGTATTCCTTTGAAAATCCCGAGGAGATCTTTGTTGATGGAAAAATGCTGCTGGGTGGTGGGGTGGTTTTTTTTTCCCCTTCCACTAAACTGTTGAAAGGAAATAAAGGAGGACTTCTTAAATTAGATTTCCTTTCTTATGGAAACATCAGCCAACTGAGAAGCTATGCCAGTCTGTGATGTGCTGGATAGCACAGGAGGAGGCTTTTGTAATGTTGAGTGTGCCTTACATAGTAGTAAAAGGGGAAGGGATCTCACCTCAGTTAGCTGTAATCCATATTAAAGTCACCTGCAGCAATTTTTACAAAGATCCAGTTCTAGAAGATGACACAGTAATTCTGCATGGGAGACCGTACCTGATCACTTTATTTTAATTGCATTCTAACTTCATTAATCCTGAACTTGGCACTCTTTTCTTAATAATCTGAAAAGCTTTTTGTACCAAATAGAACTTGTCTGCTTCTTAGTAAGATAAATCAGACCTTAATTCAGCTGAGTATGGTATCTCTCATGCCATCAAAATCTGAAACTGCCTTTCGCTTAGTGGAATTCCTTCCGAAGATGACAGTTTAGATGGCCTGAGCGTCTAAATTATGTGTCTTTGTAATTTTTAAGTTCTTGGCAACTTATGTCCTAAAACTATATTACAAGTATTAAACACCCTAGGTGTACATCTCTCTTTGGAGCTGTGAAATACTATTCTAAATTTTCAAATATTGCAAGATGAAGTGTGCAATCTCAGAGTTGTTTTCTGTCTCATTTTACTAGTGTGTATTGAAACTATAATTTAAACACTACTTCAGGCAACTTTTTTTCTTTTGTTAAATGTACTTAAAGAGCAATCTCATCTCTTTCAGAAATGAGTCTGAAAAGTAGATAAGCTATGGAAAGGGAAACAAATGTCATTGNTTTTTTTTTTTTTTTTTTTGTTCCCGGGCAAACCAATACAATGGCATGAAAACAAGCTTTCTTCTTGTCAGTCAAAAGTGCAAATGACTTGTGAATTGCACTGAGGCACTCAGTTATGCAGGCTGCGTTTTGTGCTTTTCGAAGATTTGCAGTCTGCTTCTGAAATTGGAATATTAAATTCTGATAATAATCCTATTTTATACATATATCTCCCATTCTCAGGAGATGCTTTGGGATGCTTTTCTTTGTAGCACCACATTTGTGACTGTTCATCTCAAAATCCAGTCACCTACATATCTGCTTCATGTAGAACCAATAGCAAGTTCTAAATAAACCAATTAGGTCCTCCCTTCCCCCAGGATATCTCAGGGCTTTTTCCTCGTCTCAGGACATAAAAGCTGGTTTAAAATAATGTATATTAAATAGAGGGATTGTAGAATTCAACATCACAATTTTTCTTTTTATGTGCTGTCAGGACACTGTGTTGCTAACAGGTGAAACAGAACAATGCCATCTAATCAAATTGCAAAGATACTCTTTAACACCCAGCATCCAGTCTTCCTACTTCAAGTTCAGAGGGAGTTATCTTGTTATTGTGTTTCAGGGTTATGAGATCTTGTCAGCTGATAACTTCAAATCTGATATGGCAAAAATTGTAAACTAGATAATTGATTTGTAGTGGATAATAGGACATTTTGCAAGTTGTACCTATATTTGTTGGCATTCTTCCTTTTTCTCTACTATTTTAAGACAGATTAGTTTATCAGAAAAACAACATTGTGAATAACAGTTACTGAAAGGACTGTGTGCTTGTGCCATGAACATCAACTGTGTGGAGATATTTAGCATGGTTATGAACTAAAACTGACAATAACAAGATTATCACTTGGTGTAATTGGATACATTTCATTTTGCTGTGTTGTCTAGGTAGCAAACAAGTGGATATTTTTGAGCATTGTAGCTGTGCTGCAGGTATGTTGAGTCTGAGCTGGTACTCCTCTAAAGTCTTCTTAATTAAGAAGTTTTGTGATAAGACAACTATTAATTAGCAACAAGATACGAGGTTCTGATTCAAATTAACAGATCAGCACAAATGCACCAAAGAATAAAAGGGCAGTTTAGTTTATTTATCTTTAATTAAAGGATGCTCCTGGGGTCAAGCTTCTTGTGTGGGTTTCTTTTTCTGACTAGTAGCAATACATCTTCGACCAATTTGGAAAAAAAGGGCTGGGTTGGAGGTCAGTCACAACAGAAAGCTTTTGTCAATTTTACAACTGCACGGTTTCATGACGCTGCCCAGTCTCTCCTGACCGGCTTTCCACCCATCCCCCTCCTACAGTGAATGCTCCCAGTTGCAGGGCAGCAAACAGCGGTTGGGAGCTGCTGCTGCTGTTGGAAGGCTAAACACTAAAATAGGCTGGCAGGAGGTCTGACAGAGTTACTAGTGCGTTTATTCCCATTAAACTTAGCAGCTCAAGCGAAAAAGTGAGTTGTAAGATCTAACAAGGAAGTGTGTTGCTCTCTGAGCAAGTTTTTCAAATCCTTTTGAGAAGCTCTGGGCAGATGCAGAGGGCAGCTAAAGTCTAAGTAAGATGTTTGAATTGTTTAAGATGAAGTGGTTTAGAATAAAAAAAATATGTGATGGCTCAGATTCTTTTCTTTGTCCTGTAGTTTTGGAGAAATGGTATTTGTTAGGCAGGAATCTTTTTTTCTGGGAGGGTGAGGGAAGATAGCTAAATTTTAGGCCATGGGGCAGTTAGTGTAGCTACCTTTTGCTTTTTGGCTTAAAATTCATATGTCCAGGGATAATTTAAAATAGTATTTGTTTGTTTGTTTGTTTTCTTTATGCATACTTCCATTATTCCTGTAAGATTTGCTAGATTTCAGGGGTGGGGTGAGGGGGAGGGTAGAGCTTTAGCTTGTGTTTTAGTTTTGTATTGATTATAATAGTCTCATCTGAAACCATTTTAGGACTGTCAATTTTTGTTCTTGTTTTACCTCAGTATTAGCTTTTTTATTTGTTTTTGTTATAATAATAAATGGACATGATTTTTTTTTTTCTTTTAATCTTGCACTATTTGACTTTATCTACGGTATTATTGCATATTTGAATTTCTTAAATCCCAGTTTTAAGTATACCACTAATAAAAATGGGGTATTTTTAAATAATTCCCATTATTTGGAACAAATTGGCTTTTAGAACTACTAGCTCTTCAGAAAAATTTTACTGAAAAGAAAAACATCTTATCTATCTGAAGTTTGTTGAGTTAAATACAAAATACGAGGTGAGGCATTCCAGTGCACAGTCTGCAGTACAGTTAAGTACATGTTCTGGTACTGATTTTTCTCTGTTTTGGCATCTTGGCTTTTAGATCACGGTGCAACAGCACAAGAGTGTAGTGTTTTAGTCTTGTGTTGCTCCTGTAAGGAAATTAGCAAAGGATTGCTGTGTGTGTAACTATTTCAACAGACATGTAAAACAAACATCCTTCTTTTAAAAAAAAAAAAAAAAAAAAATCCAAAAATGCTTTATTACTAGCATTTAACCCAGAAAAGCAAGTTTAACTTCTAGATAGAAGGATTTATTTTCTTCATGTAGCTTACAAAGCTGGAAATGCTGCAGAGCAGGAGAGACTCCTGGATGCTTCAAACCCGTTTTTAAAGAATTTCACTGACCACTTCTTTAGCTGGTTCTGGACTCTATTAAGAAATAACTGACAGGATGTATATACACTTGTCGGCGTTGCTAAGATGAGCTTTATTTTTATACTAAGTGCAAATTTATTCCTATAAGAACTTGTTTATGAACAGTTATAGTGTAATGATATTGCGAGCAGTTCTTGTGGGGAGGGGTGGTTGTATTGTGTAAGAAAAAACCTAAGTTGTTCTGTATCTTTAAATATTTTTGCCTTTTTAACGAGCAAGTGCTCTGCAACCACACTTGAACACAGGAAACCTTTCTTCTTCTGTACCGTCATCGTTTGTGATACATCCCCTGACTGTACAGTCGTTCATTTGCTCCCTCCCATGTCAGTCAAATGTGTGTGCCTAGCAAACTATTCTGTCACCGTCGTGGGGCTCTGCTTGTGCCTGGAACTGACAGCAGGTACAGACAATGCTTTCAGCCTTGAATTATCTTTATTTTTTGTTAAATTACTACTATTTATTTCCTTTTCTAGTCTTACTTTATTTTTAGAAGGCAAATGTCTCGTCTCTGGTATGGGAAGAAGGGAAAGAAGCACCAGCCAGTTAATCATAAATATGCTCTGGTAATTTTCAGTGTAGTATGTTCATTTCTGTTACTGCCTTCTTGTAATCTTGTGGTGCAGAGATAGTTTCTGGAAGTTTAAATTTTGCATGTGTAAACGAGGTGTGCTAAGTCACAAATATTCATTAATTTTCAGTGCATAGCCTATTTGTTGATATCCCACTTTGAGCATTAAAGAGACTCAGCAGTTTTAGGGTGTGTGTTTTTTTTGTTTTGAGGGTTTTCATGTAATTTATAGCTAAATAACATGAACAGTAGTTTGCATTAATGTATTAGAGAAGTGTTAAGTCTCCTGGTTTAGCATTTGATTATACCTTCATTCAACCATATGAAGGTCTGATCATACTTCAAAGTTGATGGAGTTGAATATGCTGTAGTCTCACTCTCATGCTTATAATGGATACCAATACCACTCTCTTTTTTACAGTTTTAGATTTATGAAAGTAACTACTGATTTTCTTAGTGTTGTTTTCCCCCAAAATACTTAAATTTGTACTAGTATGTAAAGGAAATGGTTTTCAGTGAGACTTGTAAAACAGTAACATCTCGGGGATAGGGAGAAAATGATCTTCACAGTACACTTATTGTCAATATATATACTCAGCAGCTGGTAGATATGAAACTTAATTTTCACATTAACTCAAAAGATAGTTTGAGTATACTCTGTAGCAGTGTAAAAAGTATCTGAAGTTCACCAAGAATGTGTAGGTTTTTATGTATCTATATATGGAGATACATACGTGTATCTTGCTCAGACAATTAAAAAATACTAGTATCCCTTGTTGTAAATATTTCCCATAGGATAAATGTTTCATTATAGCCAACATCCAACTAGGCTAATAAAAGCAATAGTTACCAGCTCTTAAGGAGAGGTTGAACTGAAGACTGTATGAGAATCTTTGTTGCGAAAGAAGTTTAGAACAGCTTATTTTAATGTGTAAAATGAGTCAAAACAGGGAAAAAAAGGTATACAAGTATCTACAGATGGGAATATTTTTAAAGCATTGCTATGTTGACAAGACATGCTCTGTTGTTAAAGTTGGGGATTTTTTCTTCAATGAATGGTGATAAAGCTAATGTGCAACTGTAACCTTACAGACAAGAGAGAAGGAGTGTTAGTACCATTGTGTTTTGCAACAGAAAGTGTGAAACATATTAAAGAGAATGGCAGCATATATGATGTACAGATTTTTGACTAAATGTTTCATTACTGGTTGTCCTGAAATTTGGATGGAACCCCGTCTGATGTGAAATAACATAATTGCTGGACAAAATGGAGTGACAGAATATAACAAGATTGCTTGGTTGAAGCAACTAAGTCACCCTGGGTTTTTTATCTGAAAGACCTTTGTTACATTTTGGTGATAGAGAAAATTTGGGCTGAGCATTGCAGAGATTTGGTACCTTCCCAGCATGAGATCAACATGTTGGTGACAAACCAACACATTATGGTTCCTCTTCAAAAAGGCAGTTATGTTGGCACCTCCCTTTTCAGTTAATATATTTGGTATTTACTATGTCTCTTAATTTTACTGCAACACAAGAGATGACAGTAAGTTTCTGGAAGGTCAAAAATGCAGGCCAACATTCTTTCTGTCAAAGCACTTTAGACAAAAGACATCAGACAATGCAAAAGAACAAAAGGTGGATTTCCTTCTTTGGGAAGCAGAGATTTATCCAAACAGAATTTATCTTTTGTTTTTATAATCTTGAGATATTATGCAAGGGAATTTAAAGTGGTATTGGTTTTAATAGCTTGACAGATTTGAGACTTGTAAAACTTCACAACAGTTTTTGCTTAACTCTAATTGGCACTCTAATGGCTATAGTTCCTTGGCTATTGTGGAGATATAGTGGGGGCTTACATGTGAAAGATGATAATTTAGTACTTAATTCCTGTGGATGTCAGACCCAAAAGGCTGCATCAATCCAATAATACTGCTGCAAAGATATTTTTAAAATCAGCTTCCCATGCAAAGTTTTGAACTAGAGTGAACTGATGGTCTGAATCGCTTCAAAAATAAAAAAGCAGAGTATAATCCAGTACTTTCTTACACTGATCATTAAGCCTAGAACCTTCCCTTAATGACAGATATTTACCATAACCACTTCCCTAAGTCATAGAATCATTATGGTTGGAAAATACCTTTAAGATCATGGCGTCCAGCCACTAAGCTCACACTGCCAGGCCCATCACAAAACTAAACCATGTCCCTCAGCTCCTCATCTATGCATCATTTGAATATCTCCAGGGATGGTGACTCCTCCACCTCCCTGGACATCTCATTCCAATGCTTAATAACCCTCTCAGTGAAAAAGTTCTTCCTAACATCTAAACCGCTCCTGGTACAACTTGAGCCTGTTTCCTTGTGTCCTGTCATTACTGAAGAGACTCTCACCTCACTCTATCTCTCTTTCAGATAGTTGTAGAGTTACTATACCTTCTCTCAGCCTTCTTCTCTAAGCTAAACATCCCCAGCTCCCTCAGCTGCTCCTTGTAAGACTTGTTATCTAGACCCTTCTGCAGCTTCATTGCCCATTTCTGGACATGCTCCAGCACCTCAGTGGCCTTGTAGTGAGGTTCCCAGAACTGAACACAGTATTCGAAGTGCAGCCTCACCAGTGTTGAGAACAAGGAGAAGATCACTTCGCTGGTCCTGCTGATCACACTATTTCTGATACAAGCCAGGATGCCATTGGCCTTCTTGGCCACCTGGGCACACTGCTGGCACATGTTCAGCTGGCTGTCAATTAACACCAGGTCCTTTTCCTTCCAACCACTCTGCCCCAAGCCTGTAGCATTGCCCAGGGTTGTTGTGGCCCAGGACTTGGCCTTGTTGAACCTCATGCAATTGTCCTCGACCCATCTATCCAGCCTGTCAAGGACTGTCTGAAGAGCCTTCTTGCCCTCAAGCAGATCTACACTCCTGTCTAGCTTGGTGTCGTCAACAAACTTATTTGGAGTGCACTCAATCCCTAATAATTAGGGGTGTCTTGCATCATACTTTGACTAGGTATTCCATCTAGTTATTCATTTTTATATTAATTACTGTTTTAATACTTGTGAAATATTAGGGCTCACTAATGCAGTCCAAGTACAGTAGCAGATGAAGATTTGAAAAGCTTGGTTGTAAGTTGAAAGAAAATAAGTGAGTAGTAGAGGCTTGTTTTCTCTATGTTTTAATGGTCTGTGAAATCTGAAATTGATCCCTAGTTGATTATTTTTTGAATTAAAATAAGAAACAAACATCTCCATACTGGGCTGTTACTTGGTGACCTACTTCTAAGCGTATGTAGCACTTTCTTGTCATACCTGAGAGCGTCTCTGCATGGCACTATCAGAAGAGAGGTGTACTCTTGCTCAGCCTGTCTGCCTCTGCAGTGGCAACTTGAGGGCAGGTACCAGGTGCTGTGGTTTCAGAAACTGGAGCTCTGGTTTCTCTGCTTGGTGGTGCTGAAAGTTCCTTAAATGTTTTTACAATAGTGCTGGATTTCATTGGTAATATGACTACAGATCTTTTTTAACTCGGACAAAATGAGTCAAGCTGCCTGACTTTCCTCTTACAGACAGTAAGATTCATAAATCTTAATTCTCTGCATAAACATGCTAAATTTTGTTTAATGTTTGCCCATGTTAAATTAATACTCTTGCTGGCATTATCATATCTCTTAAACTAGCAGTGTCTTAATATCTTAAAAAAATAGCTTTTATAAAGATTTCTGGACTTGATGTAATGCTTTCTGTGTGCTGCAAGCTTTCATTACTTTCTTATCAAGGTCACTTATTAGTTCTGGTTGTCACATATGTTTTAGTTTATTTTCAGTATATGTTAATTATGGCTCAGTACAGTTGCTGTGTGGGCTTAGTGCACTTTGAGGCAGATACTTAACAAACCATCCTGCAAAGCTATGTGGCTAGTACTGATCACAGGGAGAGTGCTGCTGTCATGGAACATACTCAACTCTTGTCCCTGCTCTTGGTGTGAAGGATAGTTTCAAGATGGCCAGTTTTAAGAGTATGAAAAGAGGACCACAGTGTCAGCCAGTTCAGGGGGCTGCTGGGATTCTCCTCTGCTCTCCTAAAAATGGCTAGATCTTAAATTTTCCTTTCCATGTAGAGTGACAAGGAGCTGAATTGACTGAAAACCATCAGACAGAAAATGGTTAACTTTGCAGCCACAGTCATCAAAAATGAATGAAATTGAATTAGTTTTAGCCTTCTTTTTAGAAGGATACCTTATTGCTGTTTATCTGATGTAGTAAAACCCATGTTTTAATGCATTACTTCAATGTAATCAATATGTCTCAATTGTATTTGTGATGGAGAAGACTGATGCTTCAATATTGCTTTCTCTCAAGCAGTATCTTAACATTTTGGGAAGAAACAAATTTGCTTGGAAAAAAAGTCAATGTTTTCTTTCAAAATACGTTTAAAAGCATTCAGTTCACAAATCTGTCTTTATTTTCATTGGAAGACATTTACAGCCTTTAGAAAGGGTTTGATCTTTTTTCCCCTTCTCATTTACTGATGAATTAGAGATGAACCAATATTTCGTACCAACTTTGTAAGTCTCTTGATAAAGTTACATTGATATTTATTTTTTCACTTAAGTATGCTGGATCTTTTAAAGGTGAAACTTGTTTTGACTCTCAAGAAATAATGGTCATGAAGCTTGTAGTTTACCTGATTTTACACAATGAAATTATTCAGCTTTCTTTCTCTTTCTAACATTGTTTTTTTTTTTTAATTTTGTTTCAGTTACAGTTAATCTTGAGGGTATAGATAATGTGTGTTGAGGAAAACTGCTTATACAGTTACATTTTCTCCATTCTTATCTTTCAGAAGCAGTGTTCAGCTCTGATGAGACCCACCCTTTCTCTAAGGAGACAGTTTCAGATACTAGTTAGCTCTGAAATTTTAGATGTGCTTGGTTTGAAGACAGCAATAACACCACCTTGCTAACAAACATGCATTAGGTGCATGTGTGTTAGTCACTCTGCTGATACAGGGTGATTTCCACATTCATAGCTATATATAGCAAATGGGTATGACCAGTGGCTTAAAGGGCTGACATGTCATTGTCTGCATGGCAAACTGTCCTTCACAGACATTCAAACAATTGTATCTGTTTTCACATGTCTTGTTGAAGGACAAAAATACTAGATACTAGGGATTAGTTTACAAAAGTTGATTACTCTGACATAAGCAAGGTTTATGAACGTGAATGTCTCTAAAAAGAGAATCCTAAGCCTCTTGGTTAAATTATTAGTATGAAAACCCTCAATTTTACTTACTGCATTAAGTAATAAAATTGTTGTGTGTTTTGCTAAGTGGTTAGCTGAAAGGTGGTCACACTACTGAAGTTATATAACTCATATCACATGTTTTTCATCGATGTTGCTAAGAGCAGGTAGTATTATATCTCTAATGATATGTCCCACTTCAAACTTGTTTAGGCCTTGAAATTGTGCTGTGGTAGACTGTTCAAGTAGAATAATTTTTGCCTGGCTATGTATGTTATTTGGTTTGGTCTATTCCAACCAGTACTCAGACTAATTGAAGAGGTTTAGCTGTTCTCCTCTCCTTCTGTACTGTTTCTAAAGCAGAAAATAACTAAAGAGAGAACAGAAGGTCCTATATGAACACTTCCTGATCCTCAAAGTAGCTTTGACTATCAAGGAGACTGAGTACTGATATGGCAAAGACAGCACAATAAATGAAAAGTATAGCAGACTCATACAGGTAGGGCTTCAGTCCTGAATACTTGGATCACTACAATTTTGGCAACTTGGCAGTCTGTGTAAGGACATGAACTGTATTGCACTTTGAAAAGCTTTGTCCTATACCTTAAGGATTTAAATATGAGAACATCTCCAGCCTGGCTAAGGACTTTGCTCAGTCAAACTTTAAAAGCCTCCAAGGTTGGAGATTCTGTAGCCTCCCTGAGAAGCCTGTTCTAATCTTTAAGAACATTAACCAGTGAGTCCAGTGGTCCAGCCATACTTTCAAATCCTCACAGATTTGATACATAACTGATTTGATTGCAAGGCTTACCATAAGACAGAATCAAAAGCCTTGATAAAGTACAGATAAATGGCATCCACAGCTACTTGCATAAAGATTAAATAACTTTATTACAAAGAAACATTCAGTCCTGAAAACCACAATCCATTACACTGCATACAAAACTGCATTTGTGCTTCATGAATGAAAGACCTTGCTTTCCAGATATTTGTGATACTACATGAAAAAAGTAATGAAGTTATGTGTTTTAAGAATGAAAGCTCAAAGTGGAATGAGGTAGAAAGTAGCCCCTGGAATGATCAGAAGAACAAGCAGCTGACAGGTCAAGGGGAGAAGAAAGTTACTGGTTTATTTAGCTTGGTGAAATGAAATAGAGGAGTAATATGGCTACAAGGAAGGAAAATGAGGAAATGTTGATGGAAGAGGAAACAGCTTAAGTAGACTATGAATTAAAACCAGATTGTAAAACAGGATAACCTTCTAACTAATGATACTACAAACATTTAAAAATAGCCCCTTCAAGCTTTGTAGAGAGAAAATACTACCTGTTTCCAAGATATATCTCTCTCTGTTTCTGAAGAAGTTGTAGACAGTATAGTTGCCTGTAGGCTTATGTTTACATGACTTAATGATTAAATGAGCTTACAGAATCCTGAAGTACATAATCCTATCCACCACAAAGTGAAAATAATGCATGTTGACCTAAACCATAAGCACTTTATAGGTCAGATACAGTAGCTGAACCGTTGAGTGTTTTGATATTCTCATTTGAAGCCTAGTTCAGTGGTGAATGGATAACCTTGAGACAGGTTGTTGTGGTTTACTCACGGAATTTAGTATGAATGGTATACTTAAAATAAGCACTGACTCTGCTTGGATGGATTCTTTCCCCTTAATTTTCCTGGTGATAGCATGTTCTAGGATGTTAAACTATGATATCATTGCATACCAATGGTCTGCTACTATGCAAGCTTTTGATCACAAAACAGATGCAAAGATGTAATGTGACAGTGTGCAACAGGTTGCCAAGGAGCAGTTATTGTGTACAGACTTGGATAAATATTCATGTTTCTTTGTAAGAAATTTGTGAAAATACCTTATGCACACTATTCTGAGGATGCAGACACCTTGATGGCATACAACAAGGTGTGTTGGATCTTGATCACTGAAGAAAAAGGGTTGAAGCAGTTCCCAGATGCAGGATCATGTTAGAGTATGCATTTGAAAAATTAAAGGCAAGATGGCATTGCTTATAAAACCTGTAGAACTGTCTACGTTCTAATATATGAAACAAACTATATGATGGTGTTAGGGATGATGACATGTATTTGGTTCACTGTCACCGCCCCCCCCGCCCCCAAGAATCTCAACTAACCACCCACTTGTGGTCCGTTACAAGTTAACTGCCTCTCTTGTGACAGAGGCTGAGCTTAAAGAAGCCACAAGGCTAAAAGGTCCTCACATGATTACTTTTCAGGATTACATTCGTAAGGGGCTGGTGTGAAAAATGTAATTTGTGATGAATTGTGAGAGCTAATAAAAGGATAAAGCTACACTGTCACTTACATGCTTGAGTGCAATACTGTTATAGCTTTGCATATTGCTACTTGACTCTGAGAATGTGCAAACCAATACAGTTCACAGCAATTTTCTTAATATTTTTTATAGCATTAGAAAATGGTGGAAATAAATGCAGTGCTAGTAATTACTATTTAGTAATAAAACTGGATGTCACAAGTATTCCTTTTTCCTTGCCTTGCAGTTGCATGGGGTAGAGTGAACCATCGCTGCTCAAGAGCCAGTCATGCATGACTGTGGGCTCAGGACAGTGGCGAGTATCTGGCCAAACTCCTTGTAGTAGGGGCAGGTAGATGGGGAGCTGCTGGACTTGTGGTTATCTTCCTTTGCACTGTGGTAGGCTCTAGAAGTTTTTAATACACACTTACTACATGGGACATTCATTTAATCTCTCCACCAGCTGTCTTAAGATGCTTTCATACAAATGATGATTTTGAGTCGTTCTCAAAATCACATTATCTGCTGTAGTTACATCAAAAAATAACTGTTTGTAGTCCTTTAGCCAGCTTCTTGCACTAGAACAGCATGTTCTAGAGCTTTCTGACTACAGGCTTTCTGGCTGTACACTTTCTGCCAAAGTGGAGGTGCTATTTGGAGTGAATGTGTTGACGGATGAGCAGCTCCTGAATCTTTGGAGGTGAATAGAAAGGATAATGATATTGTGAGGTGTTATTGGGGAGTCTTCAATCTTCAGTCTTGCTACTTGTCTTTAACTCTTACCTTCACTGCCAGATAGGAGAGTCAGAACCTACTGAGAAGCCTGTGGTTTGCTTTTAATCTTTATCCAGGAAAGCAAACCAGGCTCACAGAATTCATTAATCTGGGTGTAAAGACTGTGAGGTGGCTTTGGGCTGAAGAGTTTGGGTTAAGGCATGCAACTCAGATTGACTTCTAATCTGGCATCCTGATAACTGGTAACTGTGTGCTTCTGTGTCCGTTCTGTATTCATCCTAGAGCAGTGAGAGAAATCTGACTGCTAGTGCCATCAGTCTTTAAGTTGTAGTTTTGCTGTCATACTCATACGTGTAAAGTCACATACATGTGCATTGTTCTTGCAGATACAAACATCTTTTAGCACTTGTTTGTTAGTTACCATTGCACATTTTTCCCTTCATTACTTCAGTTTTTTCTTTCTTACTTTTTTTTACTTTTCTTTAACTGTCAGTGGAATTATTGTCTTCCTGTCTCCATATTCAGGTAGTGTCAGTGGCTGAGTATCACCGCAGGATCGATGCTCTAAATAGTGAAGAACTACGCACACTCTGCAGACGTCTCCAGGTGCCCTCTTCAGTAGTTTAAACCCCATCTCCAGATACTAAAACCATCTTTCATTGCAGTGTCTTTGATCAGGTCAAATCCCACACTCGGTGGGTTTGTCTTGTCTACAGCACTGCAAGGATCCAGCAGAAAATTCCTTTGTTTTGGATGTATTTAATTGTGTAGTGGAATGATGAAACTGGTAATTTTATAGTGGGATTATTACTTTCGACTTTTTCACACAGGAATTTTCTGTCAGAATTTGAACATTTTTTCTCAGTACTGCTTGGAGTGATGTGTTTTTAAAATTCCACTTTAGACCAGTGTGTTGTGTTAGATAGCAGCTTTCCTAAAAAGAATGCAAACCAGGAGAAGAATCCAAAACCCTGTTGCATGGGTGTTTAATTTTATATAGGAATCTTTCATCAAGAATCTCATAGTACTTGGCAAGTATGAAGCTTCACAACTTCTATGTAATAGGTAAGTATTTTTCCTGTTACGCAAGCAGGTAACAGAGGCAGTTTGACACAGCAAAACTCATATACGTGGAGCTGGAGCTGTCTGTTCCAAAAACAGTACCTCGGTTTGGATTTCTGAAGGTTTACTGATATGGGCTTAAACCGGTATTTGCATTCTCTTTAGGTGTTTCATGTTTTTTTTTTACAATTGCCAAATTATTAGCTGCTGTGTACGTTATGCATAACTTCCTGATGGAAAGTATAACTTAGAACTTGTTAACAGCATTGAGTGTTTTGTTTTGCTGTAGTAATTGGCTACTGAAACTGTAAAAAGTTTCAGTTCTGTGTTTTATTCTTTGGCCTTGGCTTTTTTCACCTATTATGTTTTTATACATAAGAAAATATTTTTCCGAGCTCTTTTATTTCTGTTTATTTATGATTCAGTAATTAATTGCTGTAGAATGTTTTGTAAGCAGTATGGTTACAATGGTTACAATCAATAATGAGCATGAGCATAAAGGTGCAGTCCTGCTTCTACAGGAAATTCAGAAATTTTAAAAAAAAAAGGAATTGAATTCATACTTTAGAACAAAAAAGTGACATATAGTGGTGAAGAACCCTTGTGTTAATATCCTAGAAGTGTAACAGCTCTTTCCAAATACCTTTCACCTGGATTGACCAAACTCATGGTTTAGGGCTGACTTGAAAAATCTCATGTGATTGGCTGGAGCCTATACAAACTCTCTGCTCTGACGCCATTTAAGTGTTTGTGGTGTAGACTGCATGGCAGTTACTGGTCTCAGAAGCACCTGGAATCTGACTGCAGTTCAGAATGCTCTGTCAAAGTTTTGCAGGAAATAGATTTGAAAGGTTCAGAACTATGCTGCATTCTGTCAAACAGATACCTTTTAACAGACACATCTTTATCCACTTCCGCGAAGCCTTGTCCTCCCTAGAAGAAAGTTGCTTTAATAATCAAGTACAAAAATCTCCCCCCTGCAGTATTTCAGTGCAAATTATTCATGTTTTACATGGTGAACTGTAGTCAGAAGAAGAGAATAAGAAAGAGAATGAGCTTTCTGCTGTACACTTGGAGAATGCTGAATTTTTATGGACTTGAAGCAGTAGTATATGATGAATGAACAGCATTAAAGGTGGCAAAGAGTTGTGTTACCAAATAACATGTTTTATAGATAGTACTGTATAGGCCATCTTTTTTGTACACAAAGCTATATGGATAAATGTTTGAGGTTTTTTTGTTGTGGTATAGAAATTAGTGCACGATTTACATTGGAAATGCCTTTTGCCTTCCTTTGAAAAATGAAAGGCTTGAGCTTTTCCCTTTCTTGATATTTACTTTAAGCTCACCTTCTCTTAAGAATTAATCTTGTAATTAAGTTATTGAATGATTATACTTTGATAGTTTGACTTTGTGAGCGATTATTTTTAAGTAACAGGAGTTTGTGACAGTAACTTTTTTTCATAGTTCTTTATGGAGAGGAGAAGAGATCTTTTTTTTCAGTTTAGGTGTTTTTAAATAGTCTTACCTGTAATTCAAAGTTTTCTTTGATTTGGCTTTTCTTTTGTTAAGTAAAAAAGCTCTCTTTACAAAAGCTTGACAGAGTTTATCCTGGTGGCATGTGGAATATCAAGGTTGTGCATAGTATGTTTACAATATGTGGCAGATACAAGTTGGCATATGGTTTTGGGCGGTATTTACTTGAAATTATCAGGATTCAGTCTTTAAGTAACTTGAACAGTCTGACTTTCAGTGAGACTTAGTTAAGGCTGATAAATTATTCAGATGCACTCGTTCCTTTTTATTTTCCTTTTGCAAATGTCTCAGCATTTTAATAAGTCTCGTTGCAATAGCTTAAGTTACTAACTTCCTTCACTTTGTCTGGTTTCTCTGCCAGATTTCACTATCCCCACAAGAAGTTTTATCTGTCCTTGCAACAAGAATCATAGAAGGGAACGCATTTGGATCTCACATAGAGATCTAGTTCTGAGCACATGGCACTTTAGCCAGATGCGTAGGGGCAGTTTTTTTATAAACTACTACAGGATCTTAATGCATAGTTCATCTTTACCAGACTCCAAAGTTGCAGCATAAATATTACTGCCACTTCCCCTTTAAATTTTTTCACATGTTTACTGCACATCTGAAAACCTTCACAAGTACTCTAATAGAGTATTGATTCAGAAACTACTTAGAAATGTCTGTATTGAAGTTTTGGTTCCTCTTCTGTCTGGTGTTTTTAATTACACTTAATGTAGATGCTATGTAAGTATTAAAATGGAAGCACTTTTTTCTAACCTCTGAGAAGAATTTGAAGCCCTTTAGCTGTGTATAAGGACACTTTGATTTATTTTTCTTTTCCTTAGCATAAAACCATAGCTTTCATCTGAGTAAGTGCGTGTGTAATCTGTTGTTGGTATATTGTTGAGTGCTGGCTTGCTATTGGAAGCAGTGTCTTGGTCAGATCAATTCTTAGGGTTTCTTAACTTCTGAAGGAGTTGCATAGCTAAATCACTAACTGCATGATTTTAAACCTGCAAAGTTTCTTCCCTGCTGATAGTTGTGAATACTTATTTTCTTGTTGTTCTTTTTCTAGATAACAACAAGAGAAGATACCAATTCAAAACAGGCAACAAATACCAAAACAGACCTGGAGCCTGAAGTATTCCGGCCAAATCTTAGCGATCCCAGTGAATTACTACAGCCAGAACAAATTGAAAAGGTTTTAACTTCTACATCTCATTCTTTAGTATTGTACATTAATGTATTATAAATGCTATGGCCCTGCTGTAAAACATACCAGTAGGAAGACCTTGTATGGTATTAATTGCATAAGCACAACCCAATGCATAGATGTTTCTTTTTTTGTAACCGTGACTTTCAATACATCATGACAACACTAGCCTCTGTCTTTGCCCTTGTTTCATTCTTCCTTGAAAATGGCCTGGCTTTCACTGCAGTTCATGTTGTCCAGTCCTAAGTCACCTCATGAAACATTTTTATTGAAGGTTTGGATCAAGGCTGTTTGTGTTCAAAGTCATGGGAACAGGAGAGCAAGCACACTTTACACATCATCTTGTTACGTGTTGATTAGAGTGATCTCGTTACACAGGACTGATACATAGTATTGCTGTGCAAGAATAACTATAGAGTTCTACTGTTTTTAGATAAACCTTTTAGAGACCTTATCAATCATCTGTTCTTCGGCTGGTAAATCATTCTTCTGCAGGTCACTGGTAGAGCTAGGAGAAGAAATGTGCTCAGGACCCAGGAACAGAACATACACATATGAAACTTTAGGATTGGTCTGAGCTTTTAAAGTAGCTTTTACTTGCAGTAGTTAGAAGAAGATAACTCAGCTTTCATTTATATATAATGTATTCTCTAAAATAGTAGAAAATATATTAAATAAGAGTGGTTATCTTGTTAACAGCTCACAAAGTCTCTCCCACCACGGACCATTGGATATCCATGGACTCTTGTCTACAGTACTGCAAAGCATGGCATGAGCTTGAAGACTTTGTATCGAACTATGCTGGGATTAGACACACCTGTGTTGTTGGTTATCAAAGACAGTGATGGACAGGTAGGAAAATGTTTGTGTGGAGGTAGGGGGACCCATCAAGGAAAATGTTTGAATGTAAAGCTATATCTGACACCACAAAAGCTGATTTTTCCCTTGGAAGTTACGTAGAGGCTTTTAAAAACATGGTTCACTGACAAACAATCCTCTACATTTCTAGGACATACGTTAATGATAGACATTCACTGTCACAATGCATCAGTCTCGTGATACCCAATTACTGAATTTCCTTTTATTAGTCCCTAAAACTTTCTGACTGTGGAAGATCTTGAATTGGAATGTCCCTGCCAGCTGCAGCCAATGCTTGGTACATTCTGTGTCTGCAGCTAACACCTTTCTCCTGTTCAAGGTCTGCAGGATCTTTGCAGCAGAACAAATTTTTTGTTCCTTGAGTCCTTGTACTTGTACTCTATTGCTCTTTTTTTTTTGTCCAGGGATATGAATTCTAGAAAGTGGATAATATTTCAGTATTTGAATAGAAAATGTCCTTTCATGAATATTCTAGTAACAGCTGAATTTTACAGGCAGCATAAGACTGATTCTGAAACTTCAGTGCTCTCTTGTGGAAGCAAGTTGCTGTTATCATGAACTGATCAGAACCCCTGCAAGATCTGTAGCATTTACTTCACTTATTTGTCCCTCTTCAGTACCTACTATTTTTATTTTCAGGAGGCATGGGCTTATATCACCTCATATCATTCAGAGTGTCTGAAAACTGTAAATGAAAGATGTTTTCCAATTCAAGTCGCAAATTGTTTTTTCCCTTGTGTTTCCTGCCTCAGGGATCCCTTAAAAGAAAAATCCCTTCTACATCTCTGCTAATAGAGCACTTTTTGCCAGAAGTCCTTTAAAAAAGTAAATGAATAAATCTTGCAGATAAAAACTGTTCAGTAAGATTGAGAGATCTCCACAGAGCTATTAGCCTCTTCAAATGTACTTTGATAACTTCACTCCGGATTCTCTCAGTAGCTTCTCAGTATTAATTGGTTAGATACCTACTTTCTAGGACCAGATTATCTAGCCCAGAAAGAAAACATCCGTTTGTTGACAGGACTGTCTTGCCACCAGCATGTAGCATTGTTCAATTGCTAAAAGTATTCAGAAAACCTTCCATACAGGAATATCTCAACTTTCATGGTCAAAGAATAACAGGGAATTCAGACATTCCATATTCTTTTTTGTGAAAAAACAAAACAAAACGAAACCGTGAAACAAATCATAAAGTATGTGCTGATGCAGTCTGATCTAGGTGGACTTGCTTTAGCAGGGGGATTAGACTAGATGATCTCTAAAGGTCCTTTCCAACCCCTACCGTTTTGTGATTCTATGCTTCTACGCCCAGGAATGTGTGTGAACATGTTCCTTGGCCTTTTTGGTTAAGTATCCACTGAAGTCACCTTTCACAGTGTATAGACCTTACACGCAAGAGTGTGTTCAGTAAGCAAGATAATGCTCCAGAAGGAAAAGTTGAGACAAGTTTTCTTCCATCCTCAGTCTTTTACCAATGTAATGAGAGTGCTGTTTTCAATAGTTCTGTCTCAGATTATTGAGAAGAGTCTTTGCATTTGACAGTGGAAAATTAATTTTCCATTATCTTTGGATTCAAAGTCTATAAAAATTCATAGAATCGCAGAACGGTGGAGTTGGAAGGAACCTTTAGAGATCCATCTAGACTAACCACCCAACTAAAGCAGGTCTACCAAGATCAGGTCACACAGGAACGCATCCAGGTGGGTTTTCAAAATCTCCAGAGGAGACTCCACAACCTCCCCAGGCAGCTTGTGCCCATTACCCTTGTCCTATTTCTGGGCATGACAGGAAAAAAAGACTCTCCCCAAGCTCTTGGCATCCACCCTTTAGGTATTTATAAGTGTTGATAAGGTCTGCTTTCAGTCTTCTCCAAGCTAAACAGCCCCAGTTCCCAAAGCCTTTCCCTCATAAGAAAGATGTTCCACTCCCCTCATCGTCTTGGTGGCCTTCTATTGGATTCTCTCCAGTTAGAGAGGCAGGGAACTTATGGAGAGCCCAGAATTAGATACAGTAGAAAAGGAGGAGAACCTACTTCAACCTGCTGGCCACACTCTTGATGCATCCCAGGATGCCATTTGCCTTCTTGGCCATGAGGGCACATTGACGGCTGTCAACCAGAACTTCCAGATCTCTCTCTGCAGAGCTGCTCTCCAGCAGGTCAACCCTGGCAAGGCAGTGGTAGCCTACTGTCCCTCTTGGTGATTAATCAAAGTCATCTTTTTTTTTTTTGTCAAAGCTATTGATTTTATTCTGTTCATGAATCAAACTTTCTTAATTTTAATTCAATATGGATTTTTACCCTTAAAAATGCTGTATTCAAGTTCAGTTACCTGCATCCAGTAAACACAGTTGAAGGCCGTAAAGTGTTTGACTAAGTTAACACACAGATTTCTGAGGTCTAGCCTGATGGCTCAGACACTTGAAATCACAGGAAGATAAAGATGTTTCACCTATTCTGCTTTTTAGAGATTACAAGTGCAAAGGTAACAAAAAAAAGAAAAAAATGACTACTGGTTTCTGCAGAACTCCATCAACAGACAGAATAAACAATTTTACATTCTTTCTGACAATCTCATCTAATTTTTAACCTTCACAATTGCAATTAGTGGAACACGTAGTAAAGATCAGGTAAAAATGAAACTTTCTTGAAGTTCAGATTATTTTATTGTACCACAAAGCACTGTAACATATCTCAATTAACGCACTTGGAACTGTGATACCATGGAAGACTTATCCTGTAGTGAATTCCAAGTCTTCCAACATTTACAGCCTGATTTGTGTATCAATTAATATCGTTAGGGATTCTCCAATGCTGTGTGGTTTTTCATAGGTATTTTGCATATTTTTGCTTACAGGTTTTTGGTGCTCTAGCATCTGAACCATTTAAAGTGAGTGATGGCTTTTATGGCACGGGGGAGACCTTCATGTTTACTTTTTCTCCAGATTTTGAGGTAAGTGTTAATAACTTTGCTTGCTTTTGCTTCCCCCAACATGTGCGTTGTCTTAAAATAAATACTGAATAAACCTGTCAGTAAATAAGAAAATAGCCCCAAAAATGTCATCTTAATATTTTTTCCACAATATCTGTAAATTCACAGTAAATCATTAGTATTTGCATAGCAAAAAATGTATTCAACCTGTTTTTTCCATTGTACTGAAGATTTTTCTACTATTCTGAATCTTGCCAGGTGTCTGACTGAAAGTTCAGAAACTACATCCTTTTAAAGGGCACATCATCTAACCCCAACATATTTTCATGGTATTTTTCATTGTGTAGAAGTGTCAGTGCTCAAAGATGACCTGTTTTGGAATGGCCTTATTTTAAAAAATATAAAAGATAAGAGATTTTTTGCCTACATCTTTCTGTTCCCTGAATTTCCTGTATAACCTTGGTAACTTCATTCAGCTGGCCTCTAGCCACCTCTAGTCTGTCTTTACTGATGTTTTGTTTCCCTTCAGGCCAAATGGAAAGTTAAGATGTTTGAACTTGCTAGTCTGTTTTCTTTTGGTTTTTTTTTTCTATTAGGTTTTCAAATGGACAGGAGACAACATGTTCTTCATTAAAGGAGACATGGACTCCCTTGCTTTTGGTGGAGGAGGGTAAGTTACAATTTCTTGTCGTCAGGAGTCTGTTAAAACTGTGTATGTCTGCACACCCTTGGAAAAAAAAAATGAATTGTCTTCAGTTTGATAGCTCAGGACTCAACAGCCACCAGCCAAGAAAGACTTTCAGTATGTCAGATGTTTAGCTTCCTCGGTTGAAGACACTTAAACGGGAGTTTAGTCTTCAGCATAGTGTGGTGTCTTGATTTCAGCCCTGCAAAGCTGATGCCTTACATTCCCTACTTGCATGTCTGTCCTGGTGTATTCAGGACAGAAGGTACTATGATTCGAAAGGTCTGTAAATACAAAAGGTATCTGAAATCAAGAGAAGCTTGACCATCTCATGATATATCAGTGTCTTCAGAAGGTACACATTGCCCCACCTCTTTTTTATCCGTATGCAAGTGCATAAGCTTCTGGGATGTTTCCCTTGTATGAGGCGAATGCTGATAATGGGTATGTGGTAATACTGTTTTGCCTTTCTTGTAACACAAATGGAAGGGTCTGAAAACTGAAGAATTCTGGTTAGCTTTTTAGTTCAGAATATCTGAAAGAGGGATATTCCTAAAATAATTCCCAAAATTTTGCAGCTTCAAATTTATCAACAGCTATGAGGTAATTGTATTGAAAAAATAATTCCTCCTTGTTCCCGAATCCTGAATAAAAAATACACTTGTAAGTTCGATGCATGCTCCCTCAGTCTTTTGCTTTGCATTGTCTGTCTTACAGAGGAGAGTTTGCTCTTTGGCTCGATGGTGATCTCTACCATGGAAGAAGTCATTCATGTAAAACGTTCGGGAATCACACACTTTCTAAGCGAGAAGACTTCATTATTCAAGACATAGAAATATGGGCTTTTGAATAAGTATTTAAATATTTCTGCAGGGTATTGTCCCAAACCTGATAAGAATCAGTGCAGCTCAAAAATCCCCAGGAGCAATATACTGCATCGATTTACCTTTCTGATTTTTTTTCTAAGTCATCAGCATGGTCATCTAGTTGTTATTTTTAATTAGCAAACTTTTTTCATGCTCTAACATCTGTAATATACAGTCCTATATTTTCTAAGCTGTAGACACTTTTGCAAAATGTAGGTGATGTGGACTGAAAAATAACATTGGTTACTTCAAGCCTTGCAGCCTACGAAGTTTTCTTACACTTGCTTACAGTTGCCTCCCAGGTTTTCCCACACACACCTTTCTGCAGTTCTGCTAGGGGGCTGCTTCATTGAATATAAGTTATTATTTTTGTATTCAGATTATGTCTATGAATGAAGCTGCCCTCTGTGAACCTAGATGATAAGAAAGCTGCGTGTGGGTATTTGGCAGCAGTACTGCAGAGATTGGTCCGGACCAATGATGGGTGAATTCGTACGGTGCCACAAATAGATGAGAAGCCCAGCATTCCTCCTTCACACATACCACTGCACATACAGTAAAGATAGAAGATATCCAAAGTCAACAGTGCCACTTGTCTTGTTTATTGTTCATGTTTAGAAAAAAAAAAAGTGTTTGAACTGCATGCTGATTGTATTAAAGAGTGTTTTGCACATGCTGTTAGTGATCTGCAGGTTTGGGACAAATGCTGACAATACTGAGCTACATGGTAAGGACTTCTAAAATAACAAGGGAATGTAAAAATATGATAGTTTCACAAAACTAAAAGGCTAAAGCAAGCAAAACTCAGTGAACAATTTGTAGCTATAGTAGGGCATTAAAAGTACAGAAACAGATGCATCTTTTCTTCAACATAAAGTGTCAGATATATACTGTTATACTGTTGTAGCCGTGTAGCACATCAACTCCAAGAATATAGCTTATTCCTGTCCAAAGAAAAAAAATAGTTGTGATGTTTTTGAGTGGGTCTATGTTGTAAATTTACAGTTAGCACCAGCTCTGATTAAAATGAGGTAATGTATTATAGGTAGACAATATTGTAATTCAGTAGACTCGTGGAATATGCAAAGTTACTGTCATGTGACCTCAAAAAAAAAATGACAGGCTAGAATACAGTTCCAGTAGCTCTTGTCCACTTTTGTAGGAAAGTTGATAAGCCATTGTGGCAATAACAGCTCAACAAAACTGTTTGTTTCAAAGCTTTTATTCTATGTTCTGCAAAAAGAAAACATCAAAAAAACAAAACAAAACAAAAAATTTGCTGTTAAGTGTGACAGTGACTGACTTTGTGCTGAAATTTCAGCTATTTCAGATGAACATTGTATATTAACTTGTAAATTAATGTTCAAAGTAGTTTTGTTATTATAGAAAAGTGTTGATTGACGGGTTGCTTATAGCACTTTAAATTATTCTAGAAATGGAATAAAAGCCAAACGGGTTGGCTTAAGTAGATGTAGTTGTATATTCTTTCAAAATATTTACGTCTCTGGAAAGTTCTAAAAACTTATTTGAAGACAGCTTACTGCTATGGTAATGAAAAAGGGCAGATGTTTCATCTACAATATGCTAATGCTCAATATGAATTGAAATACAGGGCTTGGTTTCCTGTCTCTGTGTACAGCTCTTTATCCTTACTAGAACTTAGTACAATGTGTAGACTACATGTTTACAAAATAAGGAACTGTAAATAAATTGAAATGGCTTTTCTCCCCTTTGGTCTTCCACAGCAGTATTATTGTCTTTGTGGAGTTAAGACTATTACAACAACAACAAAAATCCTGTAATGGATTTTAAGTACTATAAAGTCACCGTGATGTATAGCAAATAAATCTAAATATATGTAAAAATAAACTTGAGTTGGAGTTTATTTAGAAGTTGGAAGCTTACTTAAAAGTGTAAATGCAGATTTTTGCTGTTTGTTTCACTTAATATATAGGATGAATTTGCTCATGATTTTGGGGATTTTTGATAGTCCAGTGACAAGTGGTGAGAGTGAACTTCAGCCATTTTCAGGGCCAGAGTGGGAAGGCATTCCTGACCATCCTTGCTGACAAAACCCATTAGTTCAAGTGCCTCCTCTTTGTCCACGTACCTTGGTTTCTGCAGAGATATTGTTCTCACAATCTCACTCCCTTCTGCTTCTGTTGCAGTTTTTCAACTGTGCAGCAACTTCTTCCCCTTCTCCAATACGTGAATCCCAATTGCTAAGTGCCCAGGCCTTGGTCAGGGGTGTGTCCATCTCAGAGCTGACTGGCACTGGCCCAGGGAAGTTTCTGGCAGCTCTTTTTTTTTTTTTTTTTTTTTTTTTTT
>WBNH01001753.1:0-146362 GCA_013401255.1 Urocolius indicus | reverse complement strand
GATACGAGAACCTAGCCACACAAACCCACTACAACCTCTTGGTGGCATACTGCAGTTTGAGTGTTTCAGTACAAAAATATATCGCTCTTCATGCTTCAGGTCAGTGAATAATTCTTGCAGTGGTGAGGTGTTCCTGGGCTTTAAGTCACACATGAACATAACAATAGGGAAAAAAATCTGTGGTGAGCTGTGTTGTTCTGCAGTAGAATGAGAGATCTCATCAGAAATACATAATTCACTCAACACTTGCTTGCCTTTAGTATGTGTTCTTTATACAGATACTTTGTATAGGGACTGTCTAATTGCCATGCAACCTGAAATCTTTTTCTGGTGCTTTGGACATAGAAATCTTCATAGAGAAATATTTTATGGATCTGCTTGTAAAAAGAAGATATTTTTATTGATGCTTCACAGAATATTCACACATATTTCTCCTCTGGTATTGAAGGAGAAATAACCCAATAAATCAATTAAAGGTTTTATTTGTAGTTCATGTATTCCTTTGACAACCAAATTTCTTCAAGGCAATTTAGACAACTGTAAAGATCATTAGATAAAGGCATAAAGAATAAGATAAGAATATACAGGTGAAGATCACATTTAAGTATTTACCCTTAGAGGTCAGTTTTGCAGGTGTCAGTTTGAGTAGTTTTAAGAAATCTCAAGAAAACATTAAGTTTGCTCCACTGAGTGTATCTTATTTTTTTTCCCTAGATTCACAGAATATAACGGTGTGTAAAATAATAACTTACATAGACATACAGTAGACATAAGAATCATTTTTTCTATCAATACCATACAGGATATTGTATTTGTTTTTACATTGGAGCTTCAAAGCAGAGTACTGATACTCTTATAATAAGATAGCGGTATTTGTTTTATCACAGAGACAAGATGTTCATACACCTTTTCTTCTGTAAGAAGATGTTTGCTCTTTCAGTTTGAAAGAATCTTATGGTGAAAAAAAAAAGCCACTTATTTTTCATTATGCTAATTACTTCCCAGGGATCTTTCTCCATAACAAATGCTTTTCACATGAAGCACATTTTTACCAAGATAGCTGTTTCTACAGTAGTAGAGAATCAGTGATTTACACAATCCAGTAAGGGTTACTGACTTTACAGATATCTCAGATCTGTGTGCAGTACAAAAAGTTTTAAGACCTAGAATTCATTAGCATGTGCTTCTCTTCATCACCTGGACTGAAATGCATTATTTCACCAACACAAGAATGGTTCAAATAGCAAATGCTGTAAGATTAGGCCAGTGTTTCTGTGTAATTTGAAACAGCATTTTCCTTAAAAATAGTTGATTTAGTTAGGAACACTGTTTGTGTTTTCTCAAGAGGCACATTTCAGCGGAAGATGCTGATTATATGTTACACGTTATTTTCCTCTTTCTTTATAAGAACAGTATTTACCTAGATAATCAGGTGACACATTGCACAACATTGCATAAGAGAGAGTTTTTATGTGGCTATCTATTCAAAACTTACTTATGCACTACATCCTATTTGATGTATTCTGTCCAACATCCATAACTCTAAATATGAAACTATCTAATAAATTAGTTATATAAAGACACAAAATATAAAACTTCATTTATAAAAAGATAAATTTGTCTTAGTTGTATGTGATATGTAAGACAAAACTATATCAGTAGTTGCCACAAGATAATACTGCAGTAGCAGTTGCGTATCCTGCTTTAAAGGAAGCAAATATGGTGTCCTTGATTCTGCATTCGAATAAAATTATATTTACATGCATTTAAATAAATTAATTAGGAAATATGTGCACAAGATTACTTTCACACATCAAAAAACTTGGTCTGAGTTTATATTGTTATTCAGTTTCTGATCTGGCACAGTTTATATTCCTGATAACACCAGTTTAAGTAGTTGGTAAGATCTTCAATGTAAGAACAAGTGAAAATTGCAGTTCATTTGTACCTATTTATATTGCTATGTTTTTTTTTTATCAACTGCTAATACCCATTTTTCTCTTTAATTTTCATGTAATAATTTGCCAGAATGTCCTGCAAGCCTTCCTGCTATAGAGAAAAATGCATTTGGATACTTGTGTTATTATGCAGAACTTATTATATTTAGAAAAAGCTTAATGGATGAATGAGGGGACTCTTTTATTCAAATTGCAAATGCTGGTAGTGTGGGAGAGGTGGAGAAAGGTCTTCCAAAACAAGTTCTAGTTGTAGGATGCTTATTTTAGTAACGTGATTATGACATTATCATCCCTCCCTTGCCATAACATTTCTCCCTCAAAGTCCACCAGCCCATGTTTCCTGGCTCTCATGAGAATCCCAACAACCTTATCTGAAATACGAACGTATCTCTCGAAGAGTTCCCCAAAGGTGACTTGGATCTTGCCATCAGGCCGTGGCCTGGCCATCGATTCAATGATGAAACACAAGTCCCTGATCTCCCGGTGGATGTGAGCCTCGGCTCTCTTGGCCCGTTCAGCAGTTTTGGTTCCTTCCTTGGGGCGGCCATAGCCTTCATCTCCTTTGTGCAGGCGTGTGGCCATGGCCAGCTCGTGGTCAAACTCCTCACTGAAGGGGTTCAGCTTCTGCGTGATGATGTGCTGGTCAGCCCACTCCTGCCACCTGTCCTTCAGGCTGTTCACGGAGCTGTGTGTCCGGTGAGCTTTGGTGCGCGCATCGTCGCTAAACCTGCTTGCACTGAGGGACACAAAAAGGGGAGGGAGGTGAGCTTTGTGTTTCGTCGTTTAATTGCACAGCTCTGCTGCTCATAGCTCGGCTGCCGTGTTTTTCCAGCGCGGTGCTGACCAGCAGGTGGCATGAGCTCGCCACTCCTGGAGAGTTCTCGGGGCTTTTGGTCCCTGTTGCAGTGTGCGCTCCGAACAGCTTGATCTCATCTATGCTGCCATCCCTTCAGCCTACGTTTGAGACCATTTTGACAAATTTTATCCCGGAGTAACTTAATTATGTATGGGACCAAACCAGTAAGTCACCAGTTCCCTGTGATTTCTTTCCCTTGGGTCAGTCAGCCAGCTCCCCATTTCTGCCCTCCTAGCAGAGACTGAATCTGCCTGCCCTCTAAGGATATAGCTTAGGTCCTCTGTGTTCTTTACACAAAAAGAGAGATGACTGTCCAGCAAAATCTGTCCCCTGTAATAGATGTTGATGGAAAAACAAAAAGCTAATAGTGTGTGGTATCCCTCTGCTTATGTATTTAAAGTATGGTTTTGAACAAGTATTGAAGTCTAAAATTCACATTTCTGCTGATAGGTTACATGCCTGAAAAACTTAGGGCTACTGAGATTTGTATCAAGGTCAAAGGATGATGAAAGACCTTATTTCTCTGTGTGTGTGTGTGTTTGTGCATAGCAACATCACATTGCCAGATGATTCCAGGCAGACAAATTGTTGGTGCTCTTTTCTCTAGTGGCCAATCTCACGTGTTGTGAAGGAGCTGTAGATGGTCTGAGCCAGTCTTTGTGCCGTCTACGTCCTGTCATTGTGTCTGTACAGAGCTTGGCAAGGGAATATGTTGTGTTGTAGCTGTGCCAAAGTAATTTGTTTTCTAATATTTTTACTCCCCAGAAGGCTGCTCTGAAACTTCCCTAGTAATGTCAGATGAATATTAACAGTAACACCAGAGAACTCAAATACACTTGGCACAACAGTACAGAGGACTGAAAACCTGCAGAAATTTTTTTCCTTGCTGTTTGTCCATTCTTTTGTTTTCTGCTAAGCCTGCTAACAGAGAGAATGGGAGCAACAGAGATGTCCCCTGTTCAGGTCTGTGCACCAGAAGAATGCCAGTACTGGGCAGCACACTTAGTGCCAGAGACAGAAGGAGTAGGAGAGCAGTACTGCTCTTAGCTGTGGAGTTGCCATTAGTTTGGCTTAACTACACTGAGAAACTGTGATTTAAAAGCTCCAGAATGCTCTTCTCCATCAATATGATGAAAAGCATAGGAAGACTCAAGCACAGAAGTGTTGCCACGTAAATGCTCCTTTCTTCTGTGGTGTGACTGCAGAGCATCCTGAGAGTAGGCAGCATCTATGTACCTGTTGTTCTGCACATATAATGGGTCAGCAGGGAAACATTAAAATATATCAGCGGGATAAAGCTAAATAAATTTTTTTCCTAGAAATAAAAACTAAACCCTCCTGGATATAAGCTGTTGTCATACAGAGAAAGAGAAAGCTGTGATACTTTGCCCCTTGCCCTGAGTTGTGGCATCACTGCCCAGAAATATTGTGGGCACAGGGTTTGGTTATGCAAAACAACTTCTTTCCTGAAACCTGTGGATCTTTCAAAAGAGATCCTAATATCACTTTCCTTATCCTTATTTTCTTCTTGGTGGTCGAGAAAAACACCATCATTTCTGTCCTTTTGCTTTTGTTGTGCCCCATGTGGTTTTGAAAATGCCTTACTGTTGCTTTTTATTAATGTGTCTTCTAACTTAGCCATTTCTGATGGCCAAAGTGCAGTTTTCCTCACAGTTCAGCACGGTAAATGCTATATATATTGAAGCTTTTTTTTTTTCATGTTTGTGCAGCACCTACACAATAGATTGTGGATCCAAGGTGGTGGTGGTGAGCATTTGCCCACTTTAAGAAGTCCTTTACCTGTCACAGTCAAATAATTTAGCGTATTAATCAGAATGATCACCCTAAATGTATTCTGAACTTCTCAGAGAACAATGAGCATGTCCTATATATGATCCTTTCTGTAGTGAACAGCATGGGTTCCTTTTTAAGGTTTTGATTTTCTTATCGCTGTCTCACCCCTTTGGTTCCTAAATTGGAATGAAATAGTATTTCCTAGGCCTGTAGGTATTAATGTGCCTTCTGCTAAGGAAGTAAACTATTCCAGTAAATATTGCAGCTGGAAATAATGAAGGTGCTGATGTGAGGGAGAAAAATAATTATATTGATGACTTTTTCCTGGAATATAGGGAGGAAAAGGTAAAATTTGCTTCAACCATCAGGTACTTAGTGGCTTTTTTTTAAGAAGATTAAGCCTGGTGAAAGGTTCAAAAAGAGTAGCAGGCTGAAATAATGTATTCTAAGGCTATAAAATACATTTTTAAAAATGAATAGTTAAAAAGCTCCGATCCTGATAATAGCACTGTAAGTGCAGAAAATGACTTCTGTGACAGATTTCAGTGGAAATGATTGCTGTTATATAGATGGTGTTATTTCATGGTGTTATTTCAATCATCTGCACCTCAGTAGATGTTTTTTCCTAGGTAGGAGGACTAAACTTAGACATACGAGGAAAATATGAGTAAAGTTTAACAGAAATACAGCTGTTTTATTTCTACTACAGCATTTATAAAGTGAAGAATTTGTTTTAATTGAGGCTATTTACTGATAATTTCTGCTGCAAATGTATCCCGTTTTCCCACTGTATGTGTGAAAACTTTGTTTTGAGGTCCTAACTTCTGTCAAAGGATGATGCACATGATCTCTCCCAAAAGTAGGGGCCATGAACTTTCAAGCTCTGGATTACTGGAGAGCTTTTCCTTCACTATGATTCTTAGCCATTTGCTCCTTGTGGGAGATGGCTGAGCAAAGCATCACTCTAGTCCCCAGTCTGAACAGTATCTCTGTTTATTCAGATAGCTGAGCTAAATAGTGCCATAGTGTTGAAATCAGTGATGATGTTAGTCATAATCTAATGCTGGTCATGGTAGCTGCTCATCAGTAGTGGGGTGCAAAACCCAAACACTGGGAATGGCACAGCCTGCCTGCCTGTCCTGCAGTCTGTTTTGGCATTTTCATCAGTGCCAGTCCCAGTTTTTCATTTCTGAAATGGTGATTAGGTTACAGTGTGAACATACTGGCCTCTCATTCCTGCTGCCTTGCTCATCCTTTACACACAAGCTACCTAGATGAGTGAGAACCTTGCCTCCTCATCTCACTTTGCCTCCTGCTTAGTTCGTGCTCAGGTTGCACGTGAAGGTGATTGGTGCAGAATGGAAGCAGTGAAGACTCAGGCCTCACCACAGGATGGCTGCCTACAGTTTCCTGTCTTGCAGCACTGGACATATTAATCTTTTATTCTTTTACTGGCAATGGAACAATGAATTAGTTTGGCATCTGCCCAGTGCCAAGTCAGTTTGTAATTGTGTTCTGGAAAGGTGGTTCTACTTAGAGATCTCTGGGAAAGGAAACTGGAGAATTTCTACCAGGCTCTGCTGCTCCTCTGCTCTTCTGGGAGACTGCCCAAGGATTGCACGGCAGTGGCTGAACACTACTTGTTTACTGCCTGGGCTCCAAATGTAGTATGTGTCTGCTTTTATGCAGTAACCATCAAACGTGAACCTCTTGCTGAGACAAGTATTACTCAAAACTGTCTGATGCTATGAGTTTGCTACTTAATTCAAAATTTTATCTAGAGCCTGTAATAACTCCATAGGTGAGGAACAGATGCTACTTTCTTCACACAATTTACAGGCATGAGGAAGTCTGAATGTCAGGAACTTCTACTTCCACAACATATTCAATTAATGTACTTCCTCCACTCTCATTTTTTTATGATAGCCTACGCTAAGAGAGACCTTGAATTTGAAGAATCTATTGATGATTCAAATGATCTTTTTGTCAAATGGTTTATAACATCTAGCATGAATCAAATCAATCCTGCAGATGTTGAGGCAGGCTGGATGCTTTCTAGCATAGGTGTGGGGTCCCAGCTCCTCTCAAAGTTCCATATTTTTACTTGATGAATTCTAAACCCATGGAAAGCTTCCAAAGAAAAGCAGTGAACCCAACTTTTGTTAAGAGGTACTTAAAAGTAATTCCTGCAATGTCTGTTTTTGGACATTCTCTCCAAACTACTCCTGAGAATACTTAGAATTTATACTGAACAAAATAAGGAATAAGTGTTTGGAAATATACTGCTTATACTGCTTTAGACCTAACACTTGCTGAAATAAATGAATAGCTGTGGGCACTTGCTGATGTAAAAGTTGCTATTCTGGAATATGGACTAAAGCATTGAGAAGTAAGCAAAGATTTCAATGATCCAGTATAGCCAGTGTGAAAAACATAATTAATGCTTTCTAATTGTAACTTGCTGTGTCGTTATGTATACAGCACATAAAACCCAACGCTATAGTCAGGTGTTGTTGACAAACTACTTAAGCACAGACATATGTGAAAGGTATCCTGGATGGGTTTTTTTTTTTTTAATTTTTTAATTTTAATTCCTCTTCACCAATTCCTACCATTTTTTCTTCCTCTCATCTTCCTCATGGAAACCTGTGCCTCTCTCAGGGTCTGTTGACTATTCATGATAATGTAATAAAGATGTTTTACTTACAATGATGGCACAGGTCGTTTAATCCTCACAGCTGTCACCTCTGGGTCACTGTCTTCTTGTTCAAGTTTGTCCTCTGTTTCCCCATAGCCACTGTCTGCCGCATCCAGGCTGTCATCATGACACTTAAGCAGCAGTTCTTTCTTGGCTTCCTCTTTGTCCTCTTGTTCCATCTGTTTCCAGCCTTTGGTCAGCTCTGATACCACGTTTGAGCACTTTCTCCTTATAGTCGGAGATAATTTGTCACTAAGAATTTTGTCAACAGCACTTGATTCTTCTTTCAGCTTGGTCATCTCTGAACTGCTGTTGTTATTCTCATATCTTTCACTGAGGAGGCTAACATCACCTCCTCGTTCATAGGCTTTGCTTACAACTGTTTTGGTCACCTCTTTGCTTTTGATGTTGAACTTTTTGAGAACTTCATCTGATTCCCTTGAATCTTTTTCAGCATCTCGTATTGCCACTGATTCCTTTGCTGAGGACTCTACATCATCCTCTCCTTGGTCCTTCTTGACAGACGTCAATTTTTCAAAGGATCTCTCTTGTGCAGACTGGGCTGATGAGTCTTCTGCAGGGGCCATCCATCCAGAGGGCTCTTGGGCTTGTTTTGTGTGGTGATCAGATGCCCACTGCTGCCAACCTCGTGCCAAGCTGAAGACCATGCTGGCCATTCGGATCTTGTGGACAGCCCTTTTCACAGGAGCAGTGCTCGGCTTTTCCTCAGGAGCCATGCTGCTGTCTGCTGCCATGCTGGCTTTTCCCTGTCTTAGGATAAGCACCTTCTGAATGAACTGTGGAGCTTCAGAGATTTAAATAGAAGCAGGAGGACTTTGCGCCCTTGGAAAATATGTGAAGCACTTGTCACAAAGATACAGTATCCTCACCATTACGGCGGTCTTTTTTTTTAAACATGGGATTGCATTTCATCACAGCAGATGAATGATGCATGATGTAAACAACGTGACACAGACCTGCACTGCTAATAGTGGGAAATTAACAGCTCTTTTCATCCCCCTTCCCTGGGACTGCTCAAGTCTCAGTTTGTTGGCAAGGGTCTTGTTCTTCTGAAAGTGCAGAACTTAGGTCAGAGATACTGAACAGAGTGTCTGAAACTGCTAAATGTGAAGTGCTGTCAGCTGCTGACAACTTTGGCCAGAGTGGAGACCTGTGTCATCATGAGTAAATGGTAGCCTTTGTCATGGAGTGTAAAACCAGCAGCAGGCTATCAGTGAGAAGTGTTTAGGTTCATTGCCTAAAAAGATGCTAGGTGATTTCTTCATATTGCTCGTTATGTCCAAGAAAATCCAGGTTTGTTAATATTTTAGAAGGTATTTATGTGCTCTGTTCCCAGTCATTATCTATTAATGTCTGTCTCTTTAGAATGTGCCTTCGGGGGAGGTCTGAGAACACTATCATGTTTGGTGTCAGTGCTGAGGATGAGGAAATCACTATCTCTAGTCTGGGAGTCAATACAGTACGTCTGACTTGATCAGATGGATAATGATATCTTGGGTTGAGGAGCTGGACAAAAATGAAGTATAGCCTATATAATTCCTTACTTTTTTTCAAGAAAGTTGAATAAAAAACTTAGTGTTTACTTACATATTATTTACAGCATAATTATGTTTGCTATATACAGTATAGAAATAATCAAATTTCCTAGGAAACTCTGCGATTTCTGTACTCCAGAAGACTCTCTGGAATATCTTCATATTTGAATTTGTAGAATTGTTTAGTGAATTGATACATCAATTGTTACATAATAATATACAAATATTTTCTGAAATATAGTCCTGAGGTATCTTATTTCTTAGTAAAGTGTTTCCTAAATAGGAAAGGAAAATGTCATTGCTTTTTCCATCCATCATACATTGCAGCTTAGAGGATGACCTGTGGCTTTTGCCACGTGGCACCCTGAACTTCAAGGAATTCTGTTGGCTTCATTGGAGTTACACCAGAGGTAAATATGGGCTCTGGTACTCTGCCTTTTTCCCCTTTTCTCTTTTAAAGGCTGAGCTGTTTGAAGTACGTTAGATCATATCTAGCACTTGTTTATTAATATAAGACTATATCATGCCTTGTCTTCTAGGAAGAATGCTTCTTTAATCTGTGGGGTCATTTCCTCTTCAAAAATGATGACATAATGTAAGTTAGTGTTGTGTTTAGATCTTTGCTCATACTTTTATTTTAGAAAGAAATTTGTCACCTCTGTGTACTGTACAATCTCAGCTATTACCAACTGTATCATAGTTGAGAAATGGCACTGAGGGGTACTGATGCAGTTTGATTAAGAAGCATGTGTTAGTAGATGTTTATTTTGGTGGCATTTTAAGGCTAATCAGGAACGGAGACTTCTTTCATTTAAAAAGTGCACATGCGCCTGCCTGTATGCACACAGGGTAGTGTATGTCTCCTTAAAGTACAAGGAAGATGCAAATGAAAGAAAAGAATAATGCACATGCAGAATAGCAGCATGACACAGAACCACAGAATCTTAAGGGTTGGAAGGGACCTCAAAATATCATCTAGTTCAACCCCTCTGCCAGAGCAGGACCACCTCGAGTAGGTCACACAGGAACTCGTCCAGGTGGGTTTTGAATGTCTCCAGAGACAGAGACTCCACAACCCATCTGGGCAGCCTGTGCCAGTGCTCCCTCACCTTCACAGTGAAGGAGTTTTCCCTTGTGTTTCTCTGGAACCTCTTATGTTTCAGCTTGTACTCGTTGCCCCTTGTCCTATCATTGGACATCACTGAGAACAGCCTGGCTCCATCCTCCTGACACCCATCCTTTACATATTTGTAAACATTAATGAGGTCACAGTCTCATGATATCATGCCATGTGATCTCTTGATTATAAGGCTGACCAAGACTTTAGGATTGAGCTGAAAGCTAAATACAGAGGTTAAGGGGTGAGGCCAGGGAAGCAGTCAAGTGAAACTTGACTGTGGAATGACAGTCATGGAGGGACCCCTGTAGGATCTACTCCACCTGCATATGTTTCCTGGTTTACCTCTTCTTAAAGACTATCAACAGTAGATATTCCCCACTCTGCCTAGACAACCTGCTCCATTGGTTAACTGGCTTAAACAAAATCTTTTTTGAGGTCAAATATCCACCTCTGTCACAGCACTTTAAGCTTCTCTCACCACCAAGAATAGATAGATCCAGCCTTTCTTTGCAACGACTGGGACTTGGCATTCCTCCTCAATCTTCTAAACAACCCCACTTCTTCCAACCTGTCTTGTATTTTTACAATGCTTGATCATGATTTTGCCATCTTCTGGATTCCCTACACATTCCATATCTTTCTTCAAGTGTGATGCCCAAGACAGGGATGGGCTTTCCCCTAGTGCATAAAAGCAACAGATGTCATATTTTACTTGTAATTTCCAAATTTTCCAAATATTTTCCTGCTAAATGCCTATCTGTATTCACAGAGCTGACTGTTTCTTCATATGTGACCATCTTTATTGCTATTAAACTACGATCTAATTGTTCAGATAACTTTTTCAGTTTTTCCTGACCAGTTTGATTTTTAATCCATGTTACAGTGTTATTGCAATTCAATTTCTATTTCATAAAGGTCCAGTCTATTCCACTTTCAGAATCACAAATTTAAATAACAGGTAAGTATAAAGTAGACTCAGTTAATAAGCATGTTAGGTTTGATAGAAAGATATTGCTATTTATTTTTGTGTGGTTTTCCAGTTAAATTTTTACTAGTCCAATGAATTTTGCATGAGATAAAAATTTTAAAACTGACCAGTATCAAGCTGTGTAGCATCTGCTATTCTTGCCCATCTGGGAGGTTGGACCAGATGACCTCCAGAGATCCCTTCCAACCTGAAACATTCTGTAATTTTGTGATTTTCCAGGCTACTAAGTTGCTGCAAAACAGATTGGTTTAATGTAATTTGTCAAATCAAAGTTGCTTGTAACTGTCCTTGTTACAAAGATTTCTGCCAGGTTTCTCACTGTAATTACTGTTGAGGCTCCTGGACACTTTTACTCTCATACACTCTTTCCAAGTAATTGTATTGCAATTCATGGCACTAATAAAGAATTACATTCCTGAGAGTCTGGAAATTACAGCACATTTCAAACAACTTGTTAATAAAGAGACCTTTTTTTTCCTAATGGACTTGACCTTGTTGTATTGGTCTTAGTCCCAGCGACTTAATGCTTACATAGTTTAGATAAATGACAATGAAAAGTTACAGACTAATGAAAAACACCGGGGTCTCAGATCTAAACTACTATTAAATCCACATTGCATGACAATATGTTAAACAAATATTTAGTTTAAATTGGTCAGTATTTTAAGCTGAAGTTGAAATATCATAGACTCGTCCAAAGTGCCAGTGAAACTTCAATGTAATTATTCTCAGGATAACTAAATTTATGGTGCTCAATTTTAGGGTGTACCATGATGTTGCCTTGAAAACATTGAATGGTGCCTTATTTTATATGGTGATGTTGCCAGCAAGATGTTAATCATAACTGTTGACCCAGTCATCCAGTCAGATTCATACTTTGAGGATTGCTTACTTTACAAATGTTTTACTGCATTAAGAGTAGGATTTATTACTTCATGGTTTTAAATTTTTATTCTAAGTGGAATAACAGGACAAGATTACACCTACTGACACATCTAAAAGCCAGTAGCCAGCCTTTAGGGCAAATCTATGTTTTAGGCTGACTGAGCCTGTGCCACAGTTTCTGTGTCTTCCATACTGCACAAGATATACATACTCCAATGCACTGCAAGGATTGGTGTGAGTACCTATGGCATAGACTTTCAGAAGTTCAAAAACTATGCTTGACGTTAGAATGGAGGAACCATTTCTTGCAGAATGTACATAGGAGAAATAATTGGAGAAAGTAAGTAGATGAGCAGGCTTGACACTTTCACTGAAAGTTGTAAACTCCCTTTTCCTTGTCCCTGGCTGCCTACAGTTCTGGAGTTTAATCTCTTTGACACCTTGAGAAAAGTCTGCACATGTTCCTAGGACCTTGCTGCCGTGTCTGGATTGTTACAATTCACTTAACTCATCTGATTTCCTGAAAGTTATCAAGGACCAGCTGAGAGGTTGCCAATATCCCTATTAAAAATTGAGATGATTTTTTCATGTTTCTCTTCACTGGATGGATTATTCTCTGGATAGTTAGTTATATACTATTTAAAAATCCTTTTACTTTCTCTTGTGCTGGGAGCCTCTGGGAGACCAGCTTTTTTCCTTTTTTTTTAATAAGATGCTTCCTTTTTAAAAGTAGAAATGTATCCTTTGTCCTTTACTTTACTTTGTCAGACATTGATATATTATTCAATGTTTTTGATGCCTTAAAACAATTTAATTTTCAGCCAATTGTAAGTGTATGAGAGATGCTGTCCTCCGCCTCAGTGGTGGATAACGAGAACAAGCTGTGTTTCATCACAAAGTAGAAACAGATGCTATTATCAATAGGAGCCTCAAGGTTGAATTTTCTCCTCATCATGATACTGTTAAAGTACATTGTGTCAGAGCATCATTCATGGCCAGCGATCACAGGAAACATGGGCAAAGGGTTAGAGTTCTGGATTTCCGTATTTTTAGAGTTCATATCACTTCTAACAACAGTAATGAGCAACTGTGTCTCATTCACTGTGCAGTTTCATCTACAACCCAGGTGTCTCAGTTCTCAGAAATGGGCTGCTCATGAGCCTTTTGAATGGATCCTCTCTAGCCATTAATAGAAAGCAGTCTGTGCATCTGTTGGTGCAGTTTCTTGTGTTTGCATCCTGTAACTAGCCATAGCCTCTTTTTTTTTTGTCTTCTTTCTGCTGAATTTCTGTTATACTGAGAAAACTATTACCATATAATTCACAGGGAATCGTTAATCTGCATGAGATTATGTCTCATTTCAGGATTCAACTATGTGAGAGATCGGGGCTTATCCATAACCTATCATGACAAATCTTCTTTGTGAAGAAAATACACCCAACAAGTTGCCAGGAAAACCCTGGTCAGATCCAGGGTTAAAAAAAACTTAGTCATGGAAGGGCAGTGGGGGGAGAGAGAAGACCCACCATCCAGTAAAAACAACTATAATTAAAGAATTGTAGAGCACAGCACCAGAGATATTCTCACTCTAGGTGAGATGGATTTAAATGCAAGCCAGCTAAATAAACATCCTGTAGAATCTACACTGGCTGAAGATGAGAATTCAGTGTGATTTTTCACCATTGCCTGGTAGATTTGGCTGTTAGAGCTGAGAGCAACTCAACTCAGGATGCAGAGATGCATCTATGTATCTTCAAGTTCTTATACAAGCCCTGCTACTGAAGTGACAAAACTCTACTGCCTGAAGTATCTTTCTCCTCTAAAGTGTCTTCACTTTATAGAAGCACAAAACAAAGATTAGATTGCAGAGCTTTAAAGCACTTTCTACTTTTGCATATAGTGTCCACTGCTTCCCTTGGAAGTTAGATACCTGCAAGGAATCTATGGAATTTAATCCAACATATACAGGAAAAGGAAATGGAGATAAACTCAGATGCTTTTAGTCTCCTTGTACCTTCAAGCATAAATGCCTATTTTATCTGAGTATCTGTAGCGAGTGAACAGAAACAAGGAACAAATAGTAATGAAGCAATTTCATTTAAAAGTGTAAGCAAACATTTGCAGGAAATAATTTGCATTAAGTGTTCAGTTCTCTTCACATTATGAGTGAATTTCTGAAGATCATGAAAACAAGATAACCTTTAAAGGTTACCTACAAATATGTTGCTATTCAAGTTTCTATTGATCAGATCTCTTTTGCAGTGAATGGCTCTCTTTTATGATAATAAGATTATTTAATATTATGAGCAATTTACTTTTATGGTTCAAACTTGCTGATGTATCCTAGTTTATGGTTTACTAAGAAATAGATTTATGGCTTTTTGAACATGAAATTATTGGCTGCTATTGAAACCTCTCCCTGAGCAGAACATTGGATACGAGGAATTTAAAGTCTTCACATAGCTTTGCAATATGAGAGGGATGGCAGCCATACCAGAACAGGAGAAGTTGAAATCAGAGACCTAGATGTAATGTGATAGATGATAAATGTATTTTAAACATCTACAAGAAAGAAATAACAGTGGGGGGAAAAAAAAAAGCGCCCAGTTCTATATAGACAAAATATGTTAAAAAAATCAGTTAAAATTAACCTGAAGGTTCTGTTTATGAGTATTTATTAGATTTCAAGGTTGCACATGTGAGAGAAAAAAAGACTTTCCACAATTTTCCAGTATTTTTTTTCCTTTGAGAGACATTTTCTTCTGGTGAATTACAGCCGTACAAAGCAGAACTGAATGATAACTTTACAAGTGTTTATCATCAGTCTATTTAAAGTGTGTTTACATCCAGGAGTTACTAAGTGTGCATCACTTTTTTTCTCCTGTATTATCTTCGTAGTCTACCAGTTTTGCCTAAAATCCGACAATACAGAGTATAAAACACAGGTGATTGTGCTTTTAATGCATATAGTAAACCTCACACGGTTTTTTTGAAAGATTGTTGAAACTTTACAATTAACCTATACAGAGTTGCTAATTATTGACATTATAAGTCTTGACACTTAAAAAAAATCTCCAAAAACTTATATCTGAAGTTTGAGGAGGGAGCAGGGAAGAGAAAGATGTTCAAACACAGAAAAACCTCCAGGTATAAAGAAATACAGAAAAGTATCAATGTATAATATAAATGCAGTGCTTCATAGTTTACTTTAAAGCACTGTAATTCAGAACCAGGCTCAGAACTGAGGAAATGGGTCTATTTTTGTATATTTTCAGTATTATATTGTTAAGATTTTAATATTTACTGAGTGAAATACCTTTAATTGGACAAATACTGCATTTGTAAAAATATTACAATTAGCATATATATTTTCAATGCCTCTGCCAAGACGGTACTCAGCTCTATTGTTATTCCATATCCTTAAAGGTCCTGATACAAAGGATCATTTGAAACAAGTGACATTTATGGCCCAGGTTTGGAGGCACCTGTGGAAGAAACCCTCTTGGCTACTTCTTCACAATGTTTCTCCTAATTCAGGGGATTTCATTTAGAAAGTAATACTGGTATGCTGAAGCTGTAAACTGGGGCTGTGATTCTTGACCTTTGGGTAATACAAGTGAAGTCCCCCGAGTGCTGACGGCTCTGCCCACTCCCCCCCCCACCTTATTGCATTCCACCACATTGGGCAGGACATACCGTTATTTATGAGTTCTTGCTTAACTACCAACTGCTTTAACAGCATGCAGCTGTGTTATTGTTAGTGAGGACAGAGCCCTAACTTTGCTTGTCTTTAGCTGAGCAAAAGTGCCGTGGCCCGTCTGTGAGAGGAGTGCAGCTCTGCAGTTGCTTGTGTGAGCCCGGCTGACATTTGGTGTCAAGAAGTGAGTGATGGGAATGGCCAGGAGACCAGGTGGTATTTACACTGTCATATGGGTATTTCCGTGGCTCATGACTGGGTTTGAATTGCTGGAGAAGTTTGAGCAGAGACTCCCAAGGCTCTTTTGGGGTTAATTATATCAAAAACTTCCAAAACATGTTAGATTAAGTTGCACAGCTACCTCTTTTTTAAACTACTCTTCAGACGTCTGCCTTGTCTCTTACATTATGTAAGAGTAATCAGTGGGCCATGATTCAAATGTCAAATTCTTTGCAAGAAGGAGATGAGAACAGAGGAGTGGGATCTTGAAGACTATATCTCATGGGTTTATTTTAAAGCACCTGTAACTTGATTTTTCAGTATGGATATAAGCTATGCTTTCCTCTTGGAAACATGATACCTAATTGGTAGTAGCAGCACCCATGCTGGAACGAACTGTTCTGGGATGGGGTCACAGATATATTAACTCAGTTTTTGTGGTGTGCTAATTTTATGGTCAATGATTCAGTGATTTAAATTATAAAGCAGCTCATTAACAGAGATTTGGAGAGAAAATATTGACTCCCTTTTCTTGACTGAGCTAAGTCAACTTCCCTCACAAGTGATGTCAGCCATTTGAGCACAGAAAATTGGAGTAAGTGGTGAATTTTCCAGAGTGGCTCTAGTTTTTTGAAAATGCATGATTGATTGCCTAGAGATGTTTTCCGTCTCAGGCAGATAACCTGTTTCTAGCTCTCACTGGGCTGGACCTTTCTAGTTCATTCCCTACATCACTAATTACTGCTGACTTAATGCAGTGTTGTTTATCTCAGGAGATGGTTAGGAATGGGATTTGACTGACTGATAACAAATTCACTATTATTTAACAGCTCCAGAATGCTGGCTTAGCATTTCTAATTTTTTTTCTTAAAATAAAGAGAAAGGAGAAGCCCATGTCTACTTTCAAAGATTGTTATAGTACTCTGAATACTTGATTTGGTATGGTAGTTTGGGGGCTACTGCGTTTGTGGTATTTTCTCTGTGGAGCCTGTTAAGGTTTGTGGCAGAGGCCATTGGATCCATCTCTGACGACTTAACATGTTTTCCAGTAAAATAACAATATGAGAAACTGAAATTAGATGTAAATAATCTATTTTTTGCTGTTTTCTTAGCCAGATGATTGCCAATATTTTTTTTTCTGATATTGTTACACTATATCAATATTGGTCTTTATTTCTCTCTTGGTATTTCTCTTCACATAGTGATTTATAAAGTTCCAACTTTATTGGGGAAAGTGATTTGGAGATTGTGAATGGTAGGAGAGAGGTAATAAAGATAAAAGACTTCTCATCATACAGTTTGAAAACTAATGGGAATTGCACAAGAAGAATTTCAGTGAGTGGAATCCACAGAGACTGGCACCAGGCAACGTGCTGAGCCAGGATGCAAACTCTCAAGCTCTCTTTTAAGGGCTCTCTTATTTTGTGAGTTGAATAATAAAAAAGGCAAGGTTTAGTTGAGCCCCAGGGCTACAATATTCCACACGTTTGGCAACCAGCATAGAAGAAATCCTTAGCAGGAAATATATCTTCTGTGTGTACATTAAAAATACAATAAAAATAGTTGGATGTAGGAAGAACATTTCTCATAGTCGTTGTTTTGGAGGTGCTGGTTACGAGCCTTCAAAGGCACTTTCTTATGAGATCCACATCACAGATAGGTGGTGGAGGCTTTGTGCTGCTTAGTGCAGCTCCCCTCTCTCCACTTCTGTTATCAGTTATGAGTTGCTCACTCATAAAGCCTTTTGGCTCCTTGAGCAGCTCCTCCACACTGATGCTACTCATAAGTCCCGTTCATGATATGTTGTGCAGTTAAGTCCAAAGGCATGGCCAGGTCAGTGGCGCTGAGTGCTGCTTCTGGTGAACACCCGTAGTACCAGCCACTGAGGGTCTTTCAACAGTCAGTTATCCAGGGCAGGAGTCTACAACAACAGGCCATCTGAAGAGGTGAAATGAAGGAAGACTTTCTTCTGATTATTAATAGGGAGAATGGTTGATTCTGAGCTGATTACTAGGAATAATATTTAATAGTAAAGAATGCAGGTTAGATATATGGAAGAACTTGTAAAAGAAGATTTGGTTTCTATGACTGAGTGCATGTATTTGTCTGATTTTGTCTAATCTTCAGTGAATAGCTGTACTGGACCATTGCACCTTTCATTTTTTTGTGCCACTACCTCTAGTTTGAGATGATTCCTTGATATTTATTAAAAAAGAGACAAAATTCTAGCTGTGAAACAGTATTCTTAGGAAATTACAGTTTCATACACAAATCAAAGTACTTATTCTAAAAATACATCTCTTTTTTTCTACATACAAAAAACACTGGATGTCTTTATGCATATTTAACCTTTTAGTATAGAAAAAGTCAAACCTAGGAAAATCTGAAAGAGTCTGGTATCTATGGCTACTAATTAAGGCTTGTTATATGGGACTCCCAACACCACCAGTGAGTATAGTAGCAAGATAAGTGATTGTTATCTGATATAATGAAGGGTGGTGGGTCATTAGAAGGTGAAAAACTTACATTTTAATTGAACAAAACAGTCTGTATATATAGACACCTGCATACAAGCCCATGTTGTTAGGACTGGAGGATAAAGACAGGCATGGACAAACCAGAGGATGAAGGGGGCAGAATGAAATTCCCCACCCTGAGAAGTTTGTGGCAATCCAGACTAGAGATGCAGAGCTAAATGATGGCAATGATGAATGAATATTACATGCTAACAAACGGGTAAATAAACATTCCATAACCACCCAAACAAATCTGTTTTCTTCAGTGCTGGATGCCTTTTCCTTGGTGAGGACATGGTACATCTTACTATACCAATTTTAGAGAAGTGCTCTTCCAGATAATTTGGAAACTGTTTAGTGTGTTAATGACAACAGCTTTAAAAGTACCTTAGTGACACTGAAAATCAAAGGAACATCAGTGTATTTGGAGTTACTTTTGGAGATATGTTTGGAAGTCACATGAGCTAGCTCCTGCCCACTCCATTCTAACAAAAAAATATTTCTCTATCTTCCTCAGCTGCTCCTCATAAGACTGTTCTCTAGACCCTTCACCAGCTTTGTTGCCAACTTCTGGACACTCTCCAGCATATCAATGTCCTTCTTGTAGTGAGGGGCCCAGAAATGAACATAGTATTCGACGTGGGACCTCACCAGCACCAGGTACAAGGGGACAATCACCTCCTTGGTCTTGCTGGTCATGCTATTTCTGATACAAGCCAGCATGCCATTGGCCTTCTTGGCCACCTGGGCACACTGCTGGCTCATGTTCAGCCAGCTGTTGATTAACACCCCCAGGTCCTTTTCTGCAGGATAATTTTCCAACCACTCTGCCCCAGGCCTATTGCACTGCATGGGCTCGTTGTGGCCCAAGTTCAGGACCCAGCACTTGGCCTTGTTGAAACTCATGCAATTGGCCTCAACCCATCTATCCAGTCTGTCCAGGACTCTCAAAAGAGCCTTCCTGTCCTTAAGCAGGTCTATAAACCCACTCAGCTTGGTGTCATCTGTGAGTTTACTTAGTACAATTAAATGCATGCATAACTCTAGGAGCACTTTAATCTTTCATCAAAATTAAGATCTTGATCCAAGGTTGCTCAGGTACTTCTGTAATGAAAATGCAGTGGCTTCATTTGGACAGAATTTGCAAGAAGCACATGAAACTTTGAAGCAATAGCCAGCACACTTCTCTGCCAAATTCACCCCTGGTTTTTCTTTGGAAAGTTTGAATTATCTGTCACTCAAGGACAAAACGAACAGCAAACAAACAGCACCTTTTTTTGCTTTAAACATGACACCAGGTGTTGCAGAGAAATACTTATGTAATTACGATACCAACATTGATCCAGAGACCTCTTAACTGGGCAAATCAGTCAGAAATCTTCAATTAATGAGTGATGTGGGCAACTTATGACCTCCCTCTCATGCCATACCAGTATTGCACTTTCATTGTCATGTTTGATAATGTTCCCAGTACATCTTAACTCTTCTCTAAACTTCACCTGTCTGCTGAACAAAGAGATTTTTTTTTTTTGCCCTGTTAGGACTACTTCATATAATTGCTTATCTGGACTAAGTCTCAAGTGTCACTGTCAAGACTTCTTATTGTTTTCAATTTTCTTGCTGAAATTCCAAAGGGCAAATGAATTCACAGCTTAAATTTCTTTGTACCTCACCCTCTGACCTACATCTATATTATTAGACTATTACAGCATCTCAAAAGAATAGATAATCCCTACTGAGTGTGGCTGTCTTTCAAAATGGATGCTGACCTCAAAGCTAAAGTAAGGACACCATTTATGGAAATAAATAAATTACTGTTGGAGTCAGATTTGTACCAAATTCTTCTGTGAGTGGAGAGTAGGAAATAACTGAGAGATCAAGAGTCATGAGGTTAATGAGGTCATACTGATAGGGTCTGGTCTGGGTTTACTATAACATGAAAGACTCAAGTCTGATCCCAATTGGCACATTCACTTAGCAGCAATACCATCCCAGCACCAATCTGTTCAGAAACCTGAAACCACCTTCTGTGAGCCATCATCTTGCTGCATGACACCATCACAAGACAGATGTTCCTCTGCACCTGAAACCACTTAAACCATCTCCCTCTGTGTTGCTTGTAAACATGTTTGTTAAGGAGAGTGACTAATGGAGCTTCTCCTTTTAAATGTGGATGGATGGTAGAGTCCATCCAAAAGGATTACCAAATTGCAGAAAACAGAGTTTGATAACTCGTATTAATTTCCCACTTAGTTGTCAATAAGCTCTATTTCAGCTGTGTAAAATGCCATATATTAGGTTGCACATGAGAAAGAGGTCTTACAATCAATAGCTCTTATCTGGAAAACTGGAACGATCTACCTCTTTCTGATTAATGTTTTGTAAGTCAGTGCTGACTGGTACCAGTATAGATAGCTGCCATGAATGTAACTTATTGATGGTGTTCTGAGGATAGTGTGTGATAATAAACCTCAAATAACAACAATAACAAAAATAAATTACAAAGGCTTGCTACAAAACACTTTCTAACCTGTGCACTGAATAAGGAGAGATTTCTGTGGAAGGTGGACAAAGTTCTTGGGTTGAGACAGATGCCTGGGGCAGAGGGGGAGCAGAGCTGCAGAAGTACAGGCTTTTTAAATGTTGTAGTGCTTCAGCAGCAGGCCTTTGCATGCCACAAGCAGGGATTTTTTTTTTGAAGACTATAAAGAATTTTCTATGGATTACTTTTGCTACTGGAGTAAAAAGATATATAAAAATCATATACTTATTAAAAATAGTTCAGTTTTGACAAAATTCTGACAGAACATCAGGAATTTTCAAAACTGCATCTTTTGCTGCCACATAAGAAAGACCCTACACTTCGCCTGCTCCTATGAGGAACAAAGAGTTTGTAAGGAAAAACTGAAAACAGTTTATAGCATTTCAGAGTCTGAAAATGCAAAATATTGTATTTCAGTTTTTAGTGTTTTATTTTATTTCAGAATTTACTCTATGTAACAGTAAATGTAAACTACATGGTAAACCCTGCCTTTGCAATGAAACAAAAATCAGCCCTCTTTTTTTCTTGAAAACAAAAAAATCAATTAAATACTTTTGCTTCCTCCATAGATTTTTCTTTCTGGAAGGAAAGAAGATGACTTCATTTTTTGCTGTATCTAAAAAGGGAAATCACTTATTTTCTCCCCGTACCTCCCGACGTCTCACACACTTGTACTTTGTGACCACTGCCAGATGATGAACTAAGTTGCTGCAGTGCTTGTCATACTCCCTGCCTTCTTGACTGTCATTGCCACACTGCCAGACTTTGTCTTTCCAAAATAAAAGTGATGAGAATTGTGATACCTTCAGTCACCAGTTGTCAGGCCATTTGAGACCTCAGCAGTTCTTTAGACTCCCAGAAATTCTGAAAATAACCTATACATTTCTATAATGATATGGACAGGAACTTCATCTCTGGCTGGTTTTTTTCGCCTTGAATTGGTCTAACAGATCTCTGTGAACTCAAATGTTTGTTATACTGAAAGGAGGCTACTTCATATCTCTGTGGGCTAAGATTTCTTTTGGTTTTTTTGCTTCCTCATTGGCTGCACAGGATGCTTTTTCACCAGATCTGCATAAGTCTTAGGATAATTTAAACTCAGTAATGCAGTGTATAGTAGTGTTTTTATTAGTTAACTTAGATTTTATAAGCTGCTATAATTATGCTTTATGTTGATCTTTAATTGTTTTACTGTATCTTATTGCCTTCCTCTTTGTTGTCCATTGGCATTTTCATTTGGTATAGTTTTCCTGTGGGCTGTTGGGCAATAGTCCTTTGAAAAAAAAGCTGATAAGTTCATAAAGAGAAGCAGCATCAGGGATGAGTGGATTTTACTTTTATTTTGTTTAAATAGAGCCTTGGGCTTGAAATTTCAAATCAAATGCCATAAACTAGGTTGCAAATATTAAGTATCAACACATTCCTACTTTAGCAGGGGGGTTGGACTAGATGGTCTTTAGAGGTCCCTTCCAACCCCTACCATTCTGTGATTCTGTGGTTTCTTAGTCACATTTTACTTCAGAAAAAGAAACTATTCCTAGAGTCTTCCAAATGCACAAAACCTTTTAAAAAAAACCCCACTGTATATGATGTGATGACAGACTATCTTAATGGCAAACTTTGTAGCTCTGTTTCATGATCTTTTAACTAAAGTGAGAATCATTGAGAACTGCTGCCGCATTTGATTAAAATAAGCACCACATCATTCAGAGAGAACTTTCCTATTCCTGTTGCTAATACATCATCGCAAGGACAGCACTGACAAAATGCCACCTATCACTGCTATGGGGTATCAAACTTCCAAGTCCCTAACAACCACAAAGAAAATGTTAAGATTATTACAAGTTTCTCTAATTGAAGGTAACACTTTAGATCAGTCACAATGTGGATTCAGATCATGACAAGGAATGGAAATAATTTTAGAGTCAGTGATGGATGGTCCCCTGTTGGTAATAGATGCTGGACAGGAACTGATCCTCAATTCTTAGACCTCTCTGCAGACCACAGAAAAACAGTAAGGCCTTGAGAAGTGTACTAAAATCTGATAGGTTCTTCTTGGGGGTCTCCAAAAGGTCAAGATTGGAATGTGTGCCACTAGACCTTGTCTTCTTCCTACTGCTGTACTCTGTAAGTCTCTTTTTTTTACTCCACAAGTCTATCAGAGCTTGTAGGAAGCTGCGAGGGTAATAGAGGATGTCTGTGGCTGGATTTAGCTGCTGATGACACTGAAAGCCATGGCTGATATCAGCTGTCATAATATCATTTTGTCTGTCCTCTCATAGCTGTTTATCACCATTCACTGGGGAAGGCAACACGTGAAGGCTCCTTACACAATACAAGACTTGTTTCTCAGCCTTAATAAAACAAGTTTTCTACTGCTTGTCTTCCAACTTGATGGATAAAAAATTGTCCTCAGACAAACTTATATACTTATTTAGGAGTCAGATGATATTAATGGACATACAGCAAACCATATTTCAGAAGCTTTAGCCAGCAGAAAGCACAGCTGCACGCCTTACCAAACGATTTTACAAGCACTTCAGATCTCTCTTGTTTCTCCACAGTGGTATTGCATAGAAAAGATTTTGGACTGGGGACTTTGTTCTTACCTTGGAAGCAATTAAATGGATTTCTAAATGATTGCATAAAGCTGTAGAGTAATCACTGAAAAAAGTAATTTCCCTAGTACAAGGAAACCTTCTATTTTAATAACGTTATGTGGGAGGCAGAGGACTTTCCTGGGGCTGTTCTGTCTGTGAAATGAATTTCCACAAGAGCAAAGAGACAGCCTTGTAACCTTCCTTCTACAAGTGGTGGTGTATTGCCGTTCCACATACAGCACCTGCTTACCTACGCTGCCTTTAAGGGCAAAGCAGCCTTCAAAATTTAAAGAGCACACGTCAAGAAAGCACAATGAGTTTGGTGAAACAGTTTCAACCAATATTCATTTGCAACTAAGGACAGGACTTAGCCAATGAGCCATCACCCAGGGCTTTTTAATACAATAATGGACTTGCTCCATCTCCTTCCTAGAAAAGGCATCAGTGGTTGTTTTCCTAAAGGCAATGATAGTTATTGCTTCTCTCCTATTATCAATGACCAAAGCTGATGGCTGGAATAAGCTGCTGTTGCTTCTCTGTCTGTGGCACATAACATTGAGAGCACCAGCTGCAGCTTTTCTAGTCCTAGCATCCAGAAACCATATTAAGGCTACAGAACTGAAGACTGAGGGAGTTTTGCATCAACAGCAAGTTCAAATCCCAGCTACTATCAGCCGAATTGCTTCTTAGCCACAGACTGATCCTTAGAACTGCTCTTTTTATTTCTTTTGAAGACTTTTTTTTTTTTCCATTAGCTTCATTTTTCCCCCATTACTAGGGCTCTCATGTTTCTTTACAGGGACCAGATTTGATCTCTTTCCTCTTTTTTTTTCTTTTTTTTTTTTTTTCATGGAGGGAGAGCATGGGCAGATACAGGAATTCATCTTAAAAGAAGATTCAAGCTATGATCAGTAAGGATCTCATTTCTTCCTGCTGGCTCATACAGGAGCATGACAATAAAGTGTCACAGCCATAGATATGTATTGCGTAGGAGGTATTAGCTGCTGCCTCTTTAGTGTCATCAGTAACACAGAACTATTAACGTAGATGACATGGAGCCACTTTTTCCTTTCCTTGACAGCTTTCATTTTGCTTTCCTGCATTTTAGCCACTAGCAGTAGCTAGCTGTTTAAGAGGACATATTTTGCCAGAAATACAACAATTGATCTAGTCAACCCTCAACCAGACTACTGGAGGATGCTCTACATACAGGGAGAGACTCTCATGGCAGAGGGAGATAGTGTAATCTAGTTAGCATTAAGTACCATTGCAGTTCCCTCAGGAAAGAGACAGTAAATATGCCTTATCACTCTAAAATCACTCCTAATGTGAGAGAAGACTAGAAAAGAAGTTTAATTTACAAAAGACAGAGAGTAGCTCCTAAATCAATCTAGAGACAAACACGCTGGAAATACAATAAATGTCTCAATAAATATCTGATACTTCATTGCAGTTTCACGTTTGGTTTGGTTTGGTTTATTCAGCTAATGGAGCTGAGCACTGAGGTGGAGGGATACAAATAATCTTGGATGCTACAGTTGGTGTCTGATTCTTAAACTAGTCACATTCTCCCAGCATTGTCTTTCCAGGTATATGAAGGATGTACTAGATGATTTCTAGAGGTCCCTTCCAACCCTACCATTCTACGATTCTATGTTGTACCACTGCTTTGCAGTAATATTCTCCTCTTGTTCAGATGGGATAGGAAGAGCGAGTGGTTTATTCATTACAAAAATATGATTCTGTGTAGGAAGAACTTGCTCCTGTCATTTGAATAGGAGTTAGAACACGATTCTGCTCATTTTCTTCTTACATGTTTAAGTCTTGGAATGTACGGAATCATCACTGAAAGCTCTCAATCAATTATTGCTCTGTGACTTCCCAGAAATACTTCAGCTGGCAAACTATGCCAGTCCTTTCATGAGAACCCAGTTAAACGGAGAGATTAATAAATTGTGGGCTCTTTTCTGTAGCAATGAGAAATGCTGAATTTCAAACAGTGTCACTCTGTGCAAATGTACCAATCCTTTCATCTGTCTGTGAAGTGCTTGGGATATTGCTTGTGAGGTGCTCTGCAATTGCAAAGAGAGCTGTTGGTTGGGTGGCGGAGCTTGTTCTAGCTGGAGAGAGGAACAGAACATGACTAACTTTCCCTCTTCCAGTGCACATTGGGGCTCTGTGCAGTGCAAGTGCATAGTTAGTATGGGGGAGGCCACACTAGGAGACCCTAAAGACCTCTCACTGTATTTTCTGATCATCAGTTTTTTTGTCTCATAGCCCAGGATATTTCATCCTTGCACATAGATTTAAGTGTCTTCTGCTGGGCATCAGTAGGCACTTCTGAAGATGGCTACCTAGCACAGCTTGTGTAATGCTATCTCTGACTGCCATGTTTAGGGAGCAAAGTGTGCAGTGTTCAGCCTCTTTGTCGATTAGAAGCAGCCAAAATGTTTTTTGGCACTTATTACCAACTACAGCAAACAAATAAACTGATGATAAAAGCAACGTCAGCAACTAGCAGCCTTAGCCTTTTGTTCCCTGCATAACTTAGAAGGATAAAATATTTGATCTTTGAGGTTATTGATGTGTGACTGCTTGCCCATTCTTGTTTTTCCTCCTCACTGCAAAACCTTTTAAGTAACTTTGGGGAGTAATTTTCCATTTCCATTTATTTCCTTTCCTAAACACATTGCAGTTTAATGTCCTCCACTGTTGCCAGGGAAACAGAATTTTGAACCTGACGTGTCAAGCAAATGAAGGAGTAATTATTTTTGAAGTATTTCTGTCAACTTGGATCCAAGGTTGTGTTGGTAAGCACTTTTTGGTGAGATTACTCAATGTAATGAGATTACTCAACTTTTCAGCATGGCATTTCCTTTGTAGGCCTTTTTTTGGAAAGTCTCAGCAAAACTGACACAGCTGTTTCCAAGCAGAGAGAGCACAAAATGTTTTAGATGTGTTATGCTATTTCTTACAGCTGTCTTGGCTGCATATAGAGGTACCACTCAGGTGCAGCAAGGTGAAATTTTCCAGGGAAGAAACACTGTGCCAGTAGAGGCTTATAGGGAGGAGAAGCACTCTCTTGGAGTGTGGGGCCCATATTTGGGCTAGTATGTTTCCCAGTTGAGGCTGCAGCTATCCTAGATTGTTTCTTCCCTTCTGCTGTTCACTAGAAAGGAATGTGAAAGTGTGGGCAGGCATCATGCTCTGCTGATGCTAGGTTATGGGCATGCACTGGGAGATGCATTGTGAGGATGGCCCTGAGTCCTCTCCTTCATTTTCTGGTGCCTATATGAGCACACAACTTCTCTCTGCTCAGTGTGGTAACAGACCACACCACCTTACAATTCAGGAAGATTCAAATGCAGTGGATGCAGAGGGTAACAGAGGGTTGGGCATGTGAAGCTGGCACCAAGGTTGGCTGCAGCCCATGTGATCTCTCAAGGCTGTTCCAGAGACTCTCTTCTGGAATAAGCAACTCCTGCTGAGGCCAGCAAGTAGTCTTAGTTCATGATTGAGCTCCTGCACTTTGCTATGCTGACTGCAAAAACTTTCCCAGGTTTTGTGTCCAGAGTGCACAATAGTGTCCAAGTAGCAGGTTGTTTCCAGTGTGTAATGTTGATCACTATAAAGCCTTCAATTTTAGCATGAAAGAAAAGAAAATGAAATATTACCTTGCACTTCACATAGCAATCTGAGGAAAAGGATCCTAACACACCCTGAGACAGAATTTTAAATAAAAACAGCCTCCACTGTTTTCTACAAGTATCTTCTGCCCCTTTATGGTATTTCTGTAAACTCCATGAGGATTTATTTTTTTATCAAGACACTGTTAACAAAAATCATTAAACATTTACAACTTCATCCCACTAGTGGAGTGACTAAATTGTATAAGTCTTGGATTTTTACTATTTGGAAATGAAAATTGCTGCTGTAAAACTGAGAATAAGTGAAAGAAAAATACATGCATAGACTGCCAATAAAGGTGTAAGGCAGCTAACATAAGGAAACATTTTTTCCTTTCCTACTGCAATTGCATGAGTTGGAGGACAGTTTTCATTGTGTCCTGGTCACAGGAAACACACCCAACCTGACTGGCTCACCAACATCCTAGAAAGCCTGGAGAAGTGATATGACACTGCTTGCAGTCTTCCAAAAGAGCCACTGGAAGGCCTTATCATACTTGTCCTCTCCTAACACCAAAAAGTTATCTGAAAATGTCAGATCAAAATATTTCAAGACAAACAACATTTTTTTTTTTGTGTTCACAACCTGAGGTTTTTGTTATGGAAATGTTTTTTTTGTTCTGTGTTTTCCTTATCTTTTCCTCAAGATGTAATATTAGACCTACTTACATCCTTAAAGTAACATATTTTGAGAGGGTGAGGTCAAGTTAATAGTAAATTTCATAGGTTTGTTTAAAGTGGTTATACTGCTACCTTGCTGTTTTTCTGTATAGAAGAAAAAAAAAAAAAGAGGTTGAGGGAAAGCAATTAAAAAAACATTAAGGTTTGACTTATTTAATTTGGAATAAGCATTTTGGGAAACAATGTGATGGATTTTCACCTGTCTGGTGCACTGCTAATATGCAGTAGTCCCTAGTGGGTAACATGACTGCTTCATGATGCTGAGGCCCCCTTGCGATCTTTCTCTAGCTTGGAACAAAAGATATCCCTTTTGTTACATCTTGTTTCTACCCTTGAAAGTTTGCCTATGTAAAGCATCGTGTTTAGGATGGCTGCACTGTGTGTCTTCCTGAAAATAGTGGAAACTGTGTCCTTTCTGCTTCCTTTCTACTACAGACCATATCTAATTGGCAATTTCTGGTAACTGACACTGAACTACTCTAAATGACATGTTTGTTATAAAAGGTTCTTTCTCCTTCTGTTGTGAAAATTAATTTTTAAGTAGCCTCGGTGTTGATTTTGTTCTGAAGTGTTCTTTACTTTTGGTGTTTACAGAAGGGACAGCTGTGGTGCAGGACCCATGCTGAGGGCTGGTGACTGACAGCTAATATGGAAGTGCAGTAACTGTTAAATCTTTTTAGCNTCTGCTTCCTTTCTACTACAGACCATATCTAATTGGCAATTTCTGGTAACTGACACTGAACTACTCTAAATTACATGTTTGTTATAAAAGGTTCTTTCTCCTCCTGTTGTGAAAATTAATTTTTAAGTAGCCTCGGTGTTGATTTTGTTCTGAAGTGTTCTTTTGGTGTTTACAGAAGGGACAGCTGTGGTGCAGGACTCATGCTGAGGGCTGGTGACTGACAGCTAATATGGTAGTGCAGTAACTGTTAAATCTTTTTAGCCAGACTTGTCAGGGTCTTCTTTAGGAAGACAGAGATTCAAATAAAGACTTTGATGTACAAACAAGCTATCAAAGGACAAGTTTCCACGTGTTAGTTTCTCTACGGTAACTATCTCTGTGTGTTTTTCAGGTCTCAGACACTCTTGAAGAGATGAAAAAGAAATTAATTTCCACCTTAATTGAGAAACAAGTAACTTTCAATTAATTGACTCACATTCGCTATGAGATAACTAGGCATGGATTGACTGGAGGGTTAAAGAGAAGTGTTAGGGCACTTTAAGTGCTCAGCAGAACAGGTGCAGCTCACTCCCCTTGCTGCAGCAGTCCTCTCCTGGCACCTTTGTCACTTACAGTGTGACTGGATCGGGGCCTGGGTTATAAACATGCTCACAGACAATCCCCAGACACACAGCACTCAGTTTGTGTGTGAAAATCCTACAGCATCCTAGTAAAATTCCACTGCATAAGGCTGGGGCTGCGTGGACAAGCACATCTGCTGGTGTGGGAAAAAGAGGCTCTGGCTGCCTTTGCTCCTCTGCTTTCTAAAGTCAGCTAGAGGAAAGAGCTCGTTAGTTCTTTTAAGCTAAACATCCATTTAGAGAGTCACTTGTTCCACCATCATCAAGGCGGGTTTGGGACCGGTGAGGCGGCCGCGGCTCTGCCATAGCCCCGGCTGCGGGCGCCCGCCCGTTCCCGGGCTCCTGCTGACACCTGCTGGCGCACAACCCCGCGCGCCGCGGAAACCTGGGGTGGGCAGCGGGCCGGTCCTGCTGCCTTCCTGCTGCTGCTGCCGCCGGCTAGTCTCTGCAGGGCTGGTTCCTGAACTTTTAGAGGAGATCAGTATGTTTGGAACAAATATTTATTGGGCTATTCCTACATTACTCCATGTGCATGACATGAGAGTACAGACATCTCTTGGCAGCACTTGGGAGGACTTTGACTCTTAGGTGCTTTGGCATTCCTCTAGACTCTTAAAGAGGGCCGGGCTGTGCTGGTGGCAGTGAGCGGAAATCCATAAAGTCAGCACCATCTGGGAGCTGTCTCACTGCAAAGCAAGGCACCCTCGCAACCCAAAGAGGTGAGGGCTTCAGGTGAATTTCAATTAAGTCATCGTTTGTTTCAAAATGAAACGGTGGTGCTGGCACATTGGCATCATTTAGGGCAGGTAATTACAAACCATGAATTGTTAGATTTGCTTCAGAGTTTCTGACTTTACAGAGGCAGTCGAGGCAATGCTGGGGTCAAACAGACAACAAGCTTGAAAAAATCCAGGTTTTGTTCTAGCAGCCCTAAGTTATGCAAAGACCTAAATCTTTGTTGCCTTGCCTGAAATATACTCACTTATTTAGTGTGCTAAAACAAACATGAAATGCAAGCAACTTTATACTTCTCTAAATGACAGTATAGTGGGAGTAGGAAGAGACACCGTCCAAAACTTTGAGCATAGGCTTACATGTCCTTATCTTTGTAGGAGTACCCCGTAACCTGAATCGAAACAAGAATGTTTCCTTTTTTTCTTTATTTGTGGCAGCTTCAAATCTCAAAAATTGTGACATGGAGTATAAACTAGTTCCTGTTACTTGCAGGAATTAGAGTACTGAGTACTCAAACAGTTCTACTCCTCACAAACCATGCTGTACTGCGTGAAATACTGGTTTGGGAATGAGCAATAACTAGTAGCAGCACTAGTCCCTAGTTTGGTTATTCTTGTATTTCTGTAGTCCCTGCAGTGTCAGGGTGAAAGAGAAATGCTTTTCAGTGTGCTGAGGACTAGCTGAGCAGCAGGAAAAAATAGCTGCCATCTTGTGTTGGAAACTGAGACTGCACTAAAGGAGACTGAAATTGTAAGACATTTAAAAAAGTTACCTTTAGAAACTCTGAAGTAAAGCAGAATTTCCTTTGTAGTGACTTAGTTCTATACTTTCTTTTTATTTATTTTTAACTAATACAAATAAATCATTGTGTCTTCTAGCTCTGTTTTTCTGTCTGCAGCAGTACTGCAGTAGTACTGCAAACTCACTGTGAGGATGCTGAATCAGTGGGGGAGCATTGACCCATTCCTTGTCTGCACCAGCTGACAGAGCTGACTGGCCACAGAGTAGGACATCTTGCAGCAAGAAACACCAGCCTTGTACAGAGAAAATATCTTGGTACAATTCTGTATATAAAATAGAGTAACCACAAACATGCTTATGAAGTATAACACAGTGTTGATGAATTGGATGATAGCAGACATCATCTTAGTAGGTTCTTTGCAGGATCTCTATCATTGCTTTTTTATTTTTTCTTGATGGATGTGGATGCTTAACACAACTTGGTAAAGAAGTGTCCTTGCCAATACTGGAAGCACAGATTTGCTTTTCAATTTTTGTTTACGCGTTCCCTCCTAATTCCTAAAAGCAAGACTGAATACAGGAGCTATAAGAGCAGGTTATGAGTACATCTGGATGGAGAAGACAGTATGGAAAGCCTCCACTTGCTCCTCTTCTGGTCATCCTGAGCAAGGAAAGAGAGGTGCTCTATTTCTGGAGCCCTGTTATGGACAGATTGACACCAGCAATGGCTGCATTCCCTGCCTCCACCAGTGAACACATGTAGAGTGAAATGTACAGTGACAACTAAAGAGGCTATCCCAGATATAATGTTCAGAATTTTTTTTTACATCCACAGAGGTGTCAAATGAGAGATGATGCATTACCATTGATGAGCAAGAGGAAGTATTCTCCTTCTATCTAGCCAAGGATCTTCCCTTACTGCATCACACAGGAATCAAGATGGAGTCTTCTCCAGTCATTAAGGCATCAGCAGGTAGTACAGCAACATCCTTACTTCAGCTTTTGCCTTTTGAGAGTTACTAGTGGTAAACAAACTCATGATTATGAAGACCTTGTGATAAAACTGAATGTATGTAATACCTAGGCAGAAGAAAATAATTCCCAACACAGAAATCTGGATAAAAATTCAGGTGAATGTATATCAACATCTGTATTCTTTTTTCCCCAGGATGGAAGACATTCTCTTGCAATGTAGAATAACACCCTAGCCAGGATACAGAGCATGTTTTCATGTTGGAGATGTGGGCTTTGTGTCTGAGGTACTGTGGTGAGAAAACTTGATATTCAGGAGTAAGCCTACTGGATTTATCATGATCTTAAGGAAGCCCAGAATCCTGAGGTGACAATTCTGTGGCTGCTAACTAAGAAACAGACTGAAACCAGATGTCTTTACCTGCTTCTGCTTGTCAAGTATCCAAAGGATACTGAAAGATTTAGTTCGTTCCTTCAAGCTTACTTTCCTCTAAATGTCATTGCCAGTATTAGTTCTGTTCCCATCTATAAAGTTCATGTTGAGAGTCGGAGGGTGCAGACCTCCTGGAAAAGAGTTTATCTGATTTCTGCAATATCCTATTAGCAGTAGAATTAACAGAGATATGGTATCCTTGAGGTCTGTGAGCATTAGAAGAGTAACAGATAATCCATGAAAACTGTAGGTGGACTGCATAGGGAGATCCTGAGAGGGCAGGTCAGCTTCTGCACAGTAGCAAGTGTATGAGCAGCCAGTTATCTAACAGCAGATGTTGGTACCTGAGCAGGTGGACAATGAATTTTTTAAAACTGTGTTGACAAGGGTTATCTCCGTGGGTTTACTGCTAAGGAGAGGAACAGAGAAGCCTTATTACTTCAATTGCTGGTTAAATCCAAACCTAACATTTTGGGCTTTTGAATCAGCTACCTCTTGTAAGATCTCATCATGGTTTTTAATTGGAGTTTAAGCACAATACTTACGATCGTCTTAGTCCTTATCTAACTGGCTGGGTTAAGACTTTATGTTAAAACAACAAAATAAACAGTATAGTCTCATACTCTCAGGGTGTGGAAACAATTTAAACTGCTGTTTGAAACTGCTCTCAGAGAGAGAGACCTGGGAGTACTAATTGATAATAAGCTGAACATGAGCCAGCAATGTGCCCTCGTGGCCAAGAAGGCCAATGGCATCCTGGGATGCATCAAGAAGAGTGTAGCCAGAAGGTCAAGTGAGGTTCTTCTCCCTCTCTACTCTGCCCTGGTGAGGCCTCATCTGGACTCCTGTGTCCAGTTTTGGGCTCCTCGACTCAGAGGGACAGAGAACTTCTGGAGAGAGTCCAGCGCAGGGCCACCAAGATGATCAGGGGACTGGAACATCTTTCTTATGAGGAAAGGCTGCAGGAACTGAGGCTGTTTAGTCTGGAGAAGATGAGACTGAGGGGAGATCTTATTAACATTTACAAATATCTAAATGAAGGATATCAGGAGCCTGAGGCATCCTTTTTTTCTATTGTATATAGCAATAGGACAAGGGATAATGGGATGAAGCTGGAACACAACATGTTCCATTTAAACATAAGAAAAAAACATTTTACTGTGGGGGTGAGGCAGCCCTGGCACAGGCTGTGCAGAGGGGTTGTGGAGTCTGCTCCCTTGGAGGTCTTCAATACCCATCTGGACATGTTCCTATGCAACCTGATCTAGGTGGACCTGCTTCTGCAGGGGAGTTGGACTGGATGAGCTCTAAAGGTCCCTTCCAACTCCTATCATTCTATGATTCTATGTCGTTAATGTGTTACCGGAAAGAGAATCCAGTTCAGTTAGCAACTTAAGGTATCTCAGCACCAAACTTGCTTATTTCTTTTTAAAGTTGATCTTTCTGAAGGTCTTACCCTGAATAGCTAGGAACTCCCTTGTCTCATTTCACAATGAGCCTTTTGAGTGCTTCTTCAAAGACTGCTGAAAAAGGCAAGAGAGAAATCACTGACATTGTTCTTTTGGTCTTATGTCCATTGGGGACAGTTTGACTTTTCTACTTTTCCTTTGTAGTAACTAATAAGCAGAAGAGATAATTTCAATCTCTGCTTTCCCCCATATTTCTCAAGACCCAACAGTGTTTCACTACAATCAGATATCTTTGTTAAATCCATCAATATCAAGAGGAACAGTGGATATCACCTTCCTGTCCCCTGAAAAATACAATCTCCTACTATTACTTAATACAAGGAAATTTTGTTTGCTTAGATAGACAACAGTACATTGGAAAAGGAATCAGACTCTATGCCTTACGAAGTTTCTACAGTAGCTTAGCTAAAATCTATTCATCCTTTCTGTTCAGGCTTGTGGGCGTTTAAATGTCAGACACAACTGTCTTTTGCATCCTATCAATACTTTGTGAAATGATATTAACACACCCTTTGTTGGAGATAAAGCCCTTTCTACATTGTAGGTTTACACTGAGATTATGAGAACATTTAGTCATTTTGTGATTGCCTAGCAATGTGCTGCTGCTGCTCACTGTGAGACTGTTCTAATTTATACCTGAAGTTCTCACTAGTCCTTTTTGTATAAGGACATACACCAAGAACTTCATTCTGTTGCCAGTACTCTTCCTTATGACCATCTAATGCCAGCGATCACCAGTTCTTGTGTGTTATTTTGATCTCCCTGTGCTGTTGCTTTTGAACTGTGTGTAGTTAACAAGACTTACAAGCGTATTATTTTTTGTCACAAAATCTTAAATGAAACTTGACCCCAAACTAAGCCTTGCAGGGATACATTGCAGCTTCATTTCTTCTCCTAGCCTGATATTTCACCTTCTAACACTACCCACAGCTATTTTCAGCCTTCCATAATTATTTTATTATTTCTATTTTTGCTTATCTATTCATGTCTCTTGCAATAGTCTATCATAATCACTGAAGCCCAGATAGATCAGATTGCCAAGAGTATCAGCAAAGACGCAGGCTCAATTTGGCACAGTCTTTCCTTGCTAAATTCATATGAATTAACCCCTTCACTGAGTACCTCTATTTCTTTTAATATTCAGTCACCAAATGTTTTTTTGGTTAAAAGAGTCACATATGTGGTGCGAGGGAAATGAGATCTGTAGTTGTGTGTAGTATTTTCTGCTTTTTAAGCATACATAATAGACTTGCTGTTCTGTACCATCATTTGGTAAATATAATAAAAATCCTTGCAAGACTGTGTTTCCATGCTCCCTTTCCATCAGTGTTATATGACAGATGCTTATGTTTCAGTTTCTTAACTAGAACATAACAACTATAATTACTCTGAATGTAGCTGTTAAAAAATACGGCAGACTAGAACTAAAAGTAGAATCTACTGTGTCCTTAAGAAATTTTGTTACTGTGCTGTCTGTCCTGTTGTAAAACCATAGACAAGCTCTCAGCACATAAGCAAACACAAATCTGAATTACATCTACACATTACCCTATTTGTTAGTGTGCTGATACTTATACGCATGAATCAACAAACAGTCTAATTGCAATCCAAACCACATACCAGAAACATCCGTGCTTTTAAAGGTAAAGTATGCATAATCAAGTTTCAGCTATTTAAATTCAGCTCTAGAAGCAGATGTAGCCAGATCTATTTTAGTTTATAGAAGGCCATTAACCAGTCAAGATAACTTCACTTGTATGTCTCAAAAAGGATAAAGGAAATTTACTTTGACTCATCTAAATATTTGTCTTTTTGTGAAGTTCCCTCCATGGATGAGAGAAGCTTAGACAACAGGGGCAACTGATCATTATAAACTCTATCCTGAACTTTGGATTGCTATAACATGTGAGGAGTTTTCAACTATTTTGTTTTCATATTATTTGCTATTTGGAAAAAAAGCAGATAGGATAAAAAAACACCAACTATTTTTAGTGTAGACTGCTGAAACCATAATGATCAAAATTGCATTAATGAGCAGAATCTTACCAAAATACAGTGGAACACAAGTTGCCATATAATAGTTAAAGTAGTAAATATTAAAATAAAGAGTGAGAGAAAGTAGAAACATTTAGCAATATTTATCAGATCGTGAATAAAACAACAGTGTCTGTGGTTGCAATTTCTTTAGCCAAATCTTTGAAAGTGATGACAACCTTTCAATTTCCAGCTCTCTCTTGCATTTTTTTAAAACCTTTTTTTTTTTTTTTTTTTTTTTTTTTTTAACTAAGCCCTGAGTTTGCTTTAATAAACACATGTCTTTTAAAACTGACTGCTGAGGAAAGAGTCAGGTAGCTCTGGAGGACAGTTTTTTATCTTTGTACAAAAATTATTCAAGAAGTTCCATAGAGAAGTGACAGCTCATGAAGTTTACTTCACTGAGATAAATCTGTGTATTCATTTCAAACAGTGACATACTTAGGAGTTACCTTGTATCTACCTGTTAGGAAGGTGAGTCCTTCATACTTAACCCAGTTTAATTCTCTCCTTGGGATTCTAGGTTCCACACAAGTAGTTAAACACAGTAACACTGTGCTGTATCTTGTAGTATATTAAGACATTCCTTTGGCAATGTGTAAATAAAATTATTAAGAATAAGCTTCATATTAAAAATCAAAAAGTAAGTTTTCTTGTAGTGAGTTTGGAGTTCTACTCTGAAGCATATGTTTAAGATAAGATATATAAACTGAAGCATGCATCAAGGCTGCTAAATTCTGCTGGCTTTGTTTTCAAAGAATTCAAGCATTTAAAATGTACTTGACTAGTTCAGTTGGTAGATACCCTGTACTTCCAAGTACTCTTTCTTTTTACACCCTAATATGCTTTACTTCCATGGAGCAAATTGCTGTCTGATTCCTTACAGCAGAGAAGCGTAAGCATATACTGAGACTTCTTGGGTAGAGGCAGTGATGCTGAATCACTAATTTAGATCACAGAATCACAGAATCTTAAGGGCTTGAAAGATCCTTGAAAGATTATGAGATAAAATGGAAAGATAAGACCTCATTGTATTTCTATTTATTTTAATTCTGTTTCTGTACACACGATTTAGACTGATTTTGCATGAGGATCTCTGAAAAGACATACCACACTTTCTTCAAAACAACCAATGCTATCATTGTGAACTCACAACATTTCTGTGGTGTAGATCAAGATTATTCACTCCTATTCCAGATTGCATTACCTAACTCCTACCAAGTCTGGGATTTTGATGCATGTCTTTGTTTGACAGACAAAAGTCCTGTTCTTAAACTATAGAGCTGACTCTTTGTAAGCATAGTTTGAAAATGTAAATGCGCTGGACCATGGAATTAAAATAATTCACAATCTTAATTTATTGTGTTCAGTATTAAACAACCCAATTCTTCCTTACATATTCTAACTACCATCCATCAGCTCTTTTGAGACTAAATCCTTCTAGATAGCTGGAGAAAAGTCTTTCATTAATTATCACACACAGTGTTACTACCTGTACACTGCTGGCTGCAAAAGTAATTCTTTGTGTTTCTTTGTTGTAACATGTTTCTATCTTGGCAGGAAATGTTCTCATTCAAAGCTCATGAGCCTAACCAGCACACCTATTACATACAGAACTCTGTACACACCTCAAACCTGTACAGAGAAGATAACAGTTATCTTCTTATAACATAAATGGAACATTTCTCTTGTTTCGTGAGAGGGGTAGAGGCCATATTCAGCAGGCAGACTAAAGAACAGCTCCTCTCAAACTTGAAGCCACAGTGCAAACTTCTGTTCTCCATGCATTCTCTAGCCTGTATTGGTACTGAGGATTGCCCCAAGACAAGTGCAGAGCCTGGCGCTTGGCCTTGTTAAACTTCATGAGGTTTGCATGGGCCCACTCCTCAAGACTGTCAAGATCCCTCTGGATGGAATCCCTTCCCTGCAGAGCATCAGTGTGGTTAAACCTACAATTACAGATGAACTTATTCTCCAGATGAGTGGAGAATTATCCATTTCTTACAATATTGTTAACTATATTGTATTCTGTGGCTCCCAACTTGGTGTTTACAATAAACATCTTTCTTCCCTGCAGACTGCCTTGATCCTAGAAAACTGATTTTAAATTCATTGTTTTGGTAGCCTTCATCATTTTTCTTTAAAATTTTTACCCTTTTCTGTTGTTGAATGTATTTGCCTTGCTCCAGATACATTCTGTCCTGTCCTTTTCCCAACCAGAGACTTCCAAATTCTTGCATTCAGTATGCAGAGATCTTGAACTCTGTTTAAGTGATCTAACTTAAATTTGACATAGATGAAGCTGGAATCATTATTGTACTTCTAATTCATTATGAAACGCTTTTATGCTCAGTGCACAGCAAGGTTACTATGAATTTCTTCTTTGTTACAGATCGTTTCATTATGCTTTTTTAATTCTTGCCTTGGTTGACTCTTGTTTTTTGACAATTGGGCAGTACAGGTATATTGCTGTTGATTGATAACATCTACTCTTTTCTTTCAGGAATCACTTGAACTTACCCATGTAGGGGCATATCCAGAAAAGTGAGAACAAAATTTCATCCCGCTTTAAGTTTAGAGCTCAGTGTCTACAGCTACTAGCAGTAGACATAACTGTTTAGAAATCTTCATGACATGGTGTATATTGTGCAGGTTTCTCTATAACTTTATATATTTATGATATTCATTTTTAGTCCTGATCTCTGTTTTTGGCTGCACCTTGTTTGGTGAAAGGGCAACTGCAGGAAAATTAATCTCTTTAAGGATCATTTGGAAAGGTTGTGCAGAAGATCAACCAGATTACTCTTGGTATCGTGCTCCTTTAGCAGCTTTTATTGCTTTGGGAGAATGAGGAGTGACTTCAAACTAAGTGAAATTTACTCTTACCACAACATAAAATGACAAAGTGAAGCTTTTTTAAAAAGGAGTACATGAGTGCTTACCTGACTGGAGCTTTTTCTGTGGGCTGGGTGCCAGTTTTGTTACAGTCATTTCTGTTGTTTACTCTGCAACAACTTTATAGCTAAGAAAAGACTTTTATTTTCATATCCTAGCTGAGGTATGAACTTATTTAATAATAGTCAGAAAACACAAAGTAATGACATTAACTGTTTTTCCTAGATTTTTTTTTGCTAAGAACCTGCTATCTGTTTCTCATCTTTTTCCTCATTCCTGCTTGCATTTCCTCTTAGTGCTGCTATTGAATTAATGTAGTCTAGGCCTATAGCAAACAACTTATCAGACAGACCATGGCAATCTGGTGCATTTTTGTGAGGAAGCTGAAGTCTGACACAGGTAGGGTGAAGTAGAACTGATTTTAGGTTCCCAGTCAATCTCTCAAGATTGCAAGAAAAATAAAAGCAAGGGGAGGTGGGGCCATATAGAGGAAAAGACTCTTGATGTTTAGAAATAATGATCATTAGAAGTAATGTCAAAAAGCTCATAAACCATTGCCTTATGTGGATTAAAGAAACAGAAAAAAAAGGACTCCCTGTTTGTCAGAGAATTTTGTAGTGCTATCTCAGTTTCAGGGATTAAGATGGATTTCAATGGGCTTATGCTTCCTCACAAATCTATGACCACCAGAGCCCCTCACGTCTCTCCCAGTGCATGCTCTGATCACCTGTGAGGGAGGGGAAACTCATCTTTCTGCTTCTAAGCTAGATCTAGCACTTGCAGCTAGAAACATTGCTTTTCTTGGGCTGTTATCTACTCGTATCATCTACTGTATGCAGTAACGTAGACTGTAACAGAAATGGGAAGTAGTGGCAATGTGAATCATGATTAGTCTGTGGCTCTTGGCAATGCAGAGGAAGACAGATGTGAGCAAAATTGGTTCCTTCACTCCAGCCTTTTAATACACACCATTTCTCTTTTTTTAATGCTATGAGATGCCCCTGCATTTTGTGATTTTTCTACAGCTTTCAACAGCTTTTGAATACTACCATTATGGAGAAATTACGTCTTTTCTTGGGATCAAACAATTCTGGCAGTTTCAGTGTAGTTGCAGTGTTAGCTTGGCTGTCTTCTAACAGGCTGACTGTGCAAACACTGGTGAGTGTAGTCATTCTCCAGCTTTGCAAGGATGGAAAGATCTGTCAAAACAAAGTATTTTTCACCATGTGTAGGAGAGTTGTATAGACATATGAACTGATCTGGCAGAGGAAAGACTTATCTATAAAGTGAGGATTTAGCTATTCTATGACAGGAGGACATATGTTTGTATGAAATTATAAACTCCGTTATGGACTGGGTTATGAATTGTCAAAGTCAATTTCTGCAGAGCCTGTAGGAATGTTTGGCAGGTGTCAGCCCTGACTGGGAAAGCAGCCTGCCATCTCCTTGACTATTTTGAGGGAAAACAGTGGGTGCCCTGTGGACAGCAGGCTGATGGAGCTGTGATCTCCAGGGATGATTGCAAATAGGCTTTAGGGTGCTGAGGTTTCTGTGACCTGGTGGTGTGAACTTAGTCCTAGATACAAAACTCTGTGTACCTCCTGAGCTTGTGTTACAGGAGCAGAGGTAAACCATGGAAGGAGGCTGCAAAGGATGAGATTCTGTGGTGGCCTTGGCACAAATTCTAGTTTAGGAAATCCTTTCATTCTGTTTTCTGTTTTTCCCATCATCAATTGCATCTCCCATTCCATGCCACAGATGCTTCTCCCCTCATCTATGCTGAAAAAATTGACATTGGACAAGTTGTAGACTTGAACTCTATTGAGCTTTTTGAAGTTTTCTGGTCAGCTTTCCCACTGTCTTGCCCAATGTACTCACATGCTATTTGCACAATCTAACTCATTAAAGAAAAACAGCTGATTTATGTTACTTTCATCCTCAATTCACCCCCAGCTGTTAGTTCTGCACCTGTCTGAACTTCCTGCTCCTCCAGTTATACCTGCTATAAAACCCATTTTATTATGAATCTGGTTCATGAAATGGTCAAACAAGTAATATATCGTGCTAGCATCACAGAATGGAATAGCAGGAATGAACATTACAGACTGGAGATTGGAATGATTAAATCTGCACTCAATGCAATGTTTCAAGTGGCTACAGTCTAAGAACTTGGTTAGTCCCACCTGAAAGTCTCCAGGAATGAAAAAATATTTATACAGAATAAAGCTAGCTGAACTAGCAGAGAGAGCTCTTCACTCTGTCAACAGCAAAAGGGGATATCTACCTCTCAGACCTCTTGCCAGACTCATATTCTGGCAGATATCCATACTTGAATGCTTCCTATCCTTCACTTGAAAGTCACTTGTTCATTGGTTTTATGTTGAGATGACAAAGCAGCAGTAGCCAGAAATGGAGACATAAATTGGGTTTTGTGCAATTAGCTTTATGGTGCTTTTATAATGCTTCCCTGCCATTGTCTCTGTATGGTTTTGTCATGAATCGGCTTTTTGACTTCATTGAGCTACTTAAGGATGTTTTGTGTAATGTCTGTGTGGCCATAAATGAGCAAGACCTCTTGCTAGGAACAATTTATTCCCTAAACAATCCAAGGGTTAAACATAGTTTCTGTGGACTGCATTTTCTGAAGTCCAGACCAGCCTTTTAAATGAAAATAATATTTTCTATTTTTCTGTGAAAAACACTTGCAACTGCAGAATAGTTTGCAGAGTAGTATGATTTGTTTTTCTTACATGAAAGGAAAAAAAACCCAGATTTACTTTTCCCTGTTCCACTTTAGATTTGTGACAAAGTTTTTGCTGTGAGGATTTTAAAAGAATTCAGTATGCCTTAATTGAGTGAGGCTGTCAGGAATGGCTGTCAGATGTGGATGAAATTTTTGTTACTTAAGACTATAAAAGAACAAATTCACAGAAATGAGTTGACTTCTCTCTCAAGTAAAAGGTGGGAAGTTCATCAATCACCTATTAGTGAAATATGAATGATTGTATTTTCTGACTAGAAATCTATGGTAGATTTGGACAGTGTTTGCAAAGTATATTTATAGTTTCAGTTATGCTGTGGTTTAAGATTGTGGTGTTTTTGTTGAGAAATCTCAGTTAACTTGTACAGAGGTTTTTCACCAACCTGGATGTGTAAGAACTGGTATTTACTGCACTTGCTCTATAAATATTTTAGAACAGGAAAGATTTTGAACATTCTGATGTTTAAAAAAATCAGTAGTCTGGGTGCGAAAACCATTTACCTACAACTGTAGGCTTTTCAGGTAGATGAACAAAGAGATTAAGCTTCCTTTCTTCTACCTGCAGAGCCTTTCATTTATGAAGCCTTTTCTTTCATTTTTCATGGTGAACCTTTGACTTTCCTTTTGCATGTGTTACAATATAACTTGAAAAAAAAAGCTCTCGTTTCTAAGAAACTTGTATATTAAAAATGAAGTTATCTGGAAAAGCTGAGGGAAATGGGAAAATCGGGAATCCGTTGCTTAGAATCATACAATCATTAAGGTTGGAAAAGACCTTTAAGATCATTGAGTCCAACCACAAAAGTCACATTGCCAAGCCCATTACTAAACTAAACCATATCCCTCAGCACCTCATCTACACATCTTTTGAATATCTCTAGGGATGGTGACTCCACCACTTCTGTGGGCAGTCCATTCCAATGCTTAATAACCCCCTCAGTGAAAAAGTTCTTCCTAATGTCCAATCTAAACCTCCTCTGGTGTAATTTGAACCTACTTCCTCATGTCCTATCATTCATTACTAGAGAGAAGAGATGGACTCCCACCTCATTACAACTCCCCTTTAAATAATTGTAAAGAGTGATCATATCTCTTCTCAGCCTCCTCTTCTCTGGGCTAAACATCCCCAGCTCCCTCAGCCGCTCCTCATAAGATCTATTGTCCAGACTCTTCACCAGCTTTGTTGCCCATCTTTGGACACACTCCAGCATCTCAATGTCCATCTTATAGGGAGTGGCCCAGAAATGAACACAGTATTCAAGGTATGGCCTCACCAGCACCAAGTACAAGGGGACAATCGTCTCCTTAGTTCTGCTGGTCACACTGTTTCTGATACAGGCCAGGATGCCATTGGCCTTCTGGGCCACCTGGGCATACTGCTGGCTAACATTCAACCAGCTGTTGATTAACACCCCCAGGTCCTTTCCTGCAGGACAATTTTCCTGCCACTCTGCCCCAAGCCTGTAGCACTGCATGGGCTTGTTGTAGCCCAAGTTCAGGACCCAGAACTTGGTCTTGTTGCTCCTTATGTAATTGGCCTTGGCCCATCTATCCAGTCTGTGCAGGTCCCTCTGAAGAGCCTTCCTGTCCTTAAGCAGTTCTAAACACCCACCCAACTTGTTCTTGTCTGGGAAACAGCCCTTATAGCTGTCTGCCAACTGGATTTACCTTCATTTACTGTGACTCCCTGGGCCTGTCCAAGGTTAGGCTGACAGGTCTATTGTTCCCAGGAGCCTCCTTCTGGACCTTCTTGTAGATGAGTATCACATTTGCCATCCTCCAGTTCTATGGGTCCTCTCTGCAGGACCAGGACTGCTGGTAGATGATGGAGAGTGGCTCAGTGAACACTTCTGCCAGCTACCTCAGCATACTTGAGCGGATTCTATCTGGCCCCATTGACTTGTGTACATTAAGGCGAAGCAGCAGGTCACACACCATTTCCCTATGCACTAAGTTGGCTTCAGTCTGTCCCCCATCCCTGTCTTCTGGCTCTGGTGGATGAGTGCCCAGAGAAGAGCTAGTTTTGGTATTGAAGACTGAGGCAAAAAAGGTATTAAATACCTCAGCCTTTTCCTTATACTTGCTCACCAGGTTTCCTCCTTCATCCATTAAAGGAGGAAGGTTCCCCTTAGCCTTCCCTTTGATAATAATATATTTGTAGAAACTTTTTTTGTTGTCTTTTACAGTAGTGGCCTGCTTAACTTCTACTTGAGCCTTAGCCCTTCTAATTTTCTACCTCACCACAGCCCTGTAGCCCTCCTGGGCTGCCTGAGCTTTCTTCCAGAGATCATAGATTCTCTTTTTCCTCCTGCTTAAAGCTGAGATTAAAGCAGAGCAATAGCAAACTTTCTCAATTCTGCTTTCCAAAAAGGCTTTATTAAAAACATGGATATAGAAGGCCTAGAAGAATATGCCCAAATGAAGAACATACTAATTATCTTTAAGTTGGCTTTGATCAATATCCATGTAAAAGAATTGCAGTTTTTTAACTTTCAGGTGTTTGGAAATGATGGTCACTGGCCATGATTATGATGATGTTCTGATTTTATGTATAACTGTTGAGAAACCACCTGTTGACAAGCTCTTTTGTGTCATTGATTGTTGTGAATAATTTGAAGGCTTTTTTTCCCCCTGAAAGTTTAAAGGTTCTTCTAATAATTTCTGATCCATAGTATATCTATACAATGCAGACAAATAGACTGTGGTTGAAACTTAACAAAGAACCTAGAAAGAAGACTTCTACCACCATCTACTTATATTGTAATTTGTTTCTCATATGCTGGTAACAGCAGTATCTTGATGAACATCTGGATAAGTAGTATCAGAAGCAACTGTCATGGATACTCTGTATCCTGACTGAGAAAGTGCACCCTGATCATGCTACCCAGGAGAAGTTCCTGGATCCTCAAGAGAAAGTATCTATGATAGTATATTCATTGAATGTATCTCAGAATAAATATGTAAACATAATTAAATTGTTTTGCTTCTCTAAGTATCACTGGAAGTCTCGCTTCTCCAGTATCAGTATGACAAAACCGCAGGTCTCCTAAACCAAAAGAGCAGTTAGATATATGCATCTTTTAGATTTGGTGGCTACTGCTTGAGACTTGGAAGTGGATTGAATGCCCTAGAGTGCAGCATTCACAAGAGAGAAACAACTCTCTTTTGTCCTGACACTGGTTGAGTGGGTGAATTCAGCTGAGGAGGTTGGACAATCACTCAAATCAGAGCAGAGATATAAATACTAGCAGACCGTTCTCATGGGAGGTCCACAGGATTTAGAATTGGCTTCCTTGTTTGGTCTCAGAGCCTGGCACAGCTTGACAGACCCATATATTTTCTTGGGCATTAGAGTGTGGCTTGGACTATCTCCTTAAATGTTTTCTTTCTTTTTGGTGAAATACAGAAATTGTGGAATGGTTAAACAAAAAAGGAAAGAAAAAAAAGGAAAGGGAAAGTTTGTGTCCTAAATCCATATTTATCATAAAAGGGCTAGGAAAGATCTCAAAAGGTCATCTCATCCATTTCCCTATCCCAAGGAAGGATTAATGACACATGTGTTAGAGTTCCCATGCTGTAGTGCACTGATGATGCATGAACGCCTTAAAAGTGAATGTAGCAGTTCTGCGTAGTTACAGTATTCTGAGGCAGTGTACAGGAAATAGTGTTTTGAGGACATCATTTGGGATAAGCTTGCTGAGCCCACAGCAAAGGGAGGGAGGCTTGTAATTGCTTGAGGCTGTTCAGCCTTGGAGGATAGTGAGAACTGCTGAAAATGCTGGATGCAGCAGGATGCATCCCTGTCTCCTGTTATTCAGCTGGGCTTTCTGCCCATGGCAGCTTTCCTGGATTTCTGCTTCTAGATAATGCTGTAGCTGAAGTCCTTGGGTTTCTCAGCCACTTCAGCTGAATGTGTCTATGTCCATACTCTGGCACTGAAACTGCCAGGTGTTGAGCAGCCCTTGTTCTCATTATTATACTTTGCCACCGCTCAAAAAACATGGCTACTTGCAGGCAACTGCATTTTAAGAGTGACATATGGCTCATTTAGGGTCAAAAATCAAGCACAGGAGAGAGAAAAGCAGAATATTTTGGAGGCCAAAACATGTCCAGAGACCATTTTGATAATTTACCTCCTTGCAGACTTGATTTATGAATCTTCTCTCTGTATGAAACCATCTTCTCATCCTAGCAAAACAACATCTCTGTCTGCCTGGGGATTTTTACTTGATGAGTAGATTTTTCTCTCTCAGTTTTCTACATATTTTGATCTGTGCCTTCTTCCTTTGTTCAGTTTACCCCAAGGCTCAGATGATCCCATGTTACAGAGAGATGCAGACAAGCAGTTATAGCAGATGTTATTACTCAGTGCTGGTCACTTGAATGCTAATAACTTGTTGCTGTGATGTTTAACCTATTCTGCTCATGGTGCCTGGTTTGGGCTCTCCTCCTAGTCTTGCAATCTACATTTCCTTCAGAGATGCTGGAACAGGAACAACAGAAGTGAAGTAAAAGAGTATTGTTTTAGGGGACACAGAGGATGCCTTTGTTAATCAAGTAAACAAAGCACAATAGTAGGTTGAGAAAGATGGGCTTTACGAGAAAGAGATGTGGAGTAAGGTCTCCATTGATAAAAAGACGTACAAGGTGGTAGAGTAATAGAAAGTCAAGCAGCTAGGCACAGATTCATGTTGCTCACTGATAGGATGGTCAGGAAAGCAGTCTGCAGTATTTGAGATAAAACTTAGAGCTGCTATATCAACAGGGTGCCACTGGCCAGTGCTAAGGCAGGTATAACCTTGGCTTTTGGGTAGAGACTGGCTGTGTTATCAGGCTGCACAGGATGACGCCACAACAAATCCTTTACTATTGTAGCCACATATCTCATACCAAAATAAAGGAGCTCATCAAAGGCCTGCGGTGCCTGCAAGCTTTACCTAGGGGATGTTCAGTTCAACCTTTTTGTATATGCTGAGGGAGGTAGATGAGGGACAGATACATTCCTAAGACCATGTCCTAGACTGACTAAGGCAAACGTTTATCTTCGAAGAAAATGGAACGCTGATAACTTTCAACTGTGTGAAGAGAACATCCTCAGCAAGTCAATTCAGAAAGGCATAATATATCATGCTGGAATTTTAGTATCACTTGAAGATTTAAGATGTAGATTTATAATCTTAACTTTTGATAGTGACTTTTGATAGTTTTAGTGAGTGTTTTTTGAAGAAATACATGGAAGCTAGGCCCATGACTGTCATAATGGCTTAACTTTGATTGTGCAGTGCTGGGCTTCCATTTCTCTTGCAGGAAGGGAAAAGAGTATGCCAAGTTGTTGCTTAATGGCATGTTAAATACTTTTCCTGTGAGGTGCAAAACTAACAGAAGCAGAACCAACTTTGACTAGCACTTAACTGACTCTTCTTTCTGTCTGACAAGGATTTTTTTCACTCATCCTTTCCATAGGTGAATATTGTGATTTGACTGGGCATATTGGCAATCTGGTCTCTCATCTAGCTTAACATCGTGATGGTCAGAAGACAAATGATCCTCCAAGAACTACAGTGTGTGTACTCTTAGGAAACACTGTAATTAATGTCTATTGAAATGTTAACATTGAAATGTAATATAGAATAATTTCCTGTTTTGAATTTCCGAACCACAGCAGATTGCATTTTGTTTTATGACATCCTCAATTTAGCATTTATAGGTTTATAAAAGAAAAACTCTTCTCTGAGTCTTGTATCAGAAGATTTAGAGAACGGAATCTATCTTTAAAAGTTTTATGATTTTTTAAAATGTAAATACAGAGCATTTCCCATTTTGTGAATGGTCCTTCTGATACTGTCACCAATTGTCAGGGAATCTTGCTGCTCAGAAATGGCATTACAGTTTTCATATTGGCATTCTTCCTGCTTTGCTCCTCTCAACATTGTTACATGATTTGCAGAGAGCTGTCACTTTCTAGATTCCCAGCCAAACATATAATGAATATGATTTCATTTAGCAATTGAGATCTTTACATCCATAAGTCGGTTATTTTTCAGTAACTTCAGAAGAGTTGCAAAATATGGCACCTTAACCTAGTTGACTAGAATCTTTAACTACAACCTGAAAATTAATTTGTACTTCTTTGTGTTTTTCTCCAAGGTCTAGGATAGATTCAAATTGAAATACCACATTATCTTTTTAACAGAGTCCAAAGAAATTGTGATGTATTTCACAAACTTTCTGTTGCAGAAGTCTTATTAAACTATCAAAGTCTGCTAATGGCTTCTCCCCAAACCTCTCCTCTCCTCTCCTCTCCTCTCCTCTCCTCTCCTCTCCTCTCCTCTCCTCTCCTCTCCTCTCCTCTCCTCTCCTCTCCTCTCCTCTCCTCTCCTCTCCTCCGCTGTCAGCTCTGTATACCTTTGGTCACCTTTCAGCAGAGTTCAGTCTTTGTAGAATAGGTTAATGACCTTGACATTAGTCAGTAACTTATACAAGTAGTTACAGTATTCTGAGGTGTCTGTGTCCTACAAAGAAGTCCCAGCCTAAACCCACATTCTTCAGCCCCATATGTGAAAACTTTCACCTGCGTGGAGTCACTTGAATGCACTGGGACATGGGAAGAAAAAGAAACCAATGGTCTGGAAAATACCATCTATGCAGGAAAACATGTAATGAGATGCTGCAAATAGCTCAGCTGAATAAACACTAGGAGGACAATCATGAACATCTGTTGAAAACGCACAAACCTTGTCTGTGCTAATTGCTTGACACTTGTGCAGCTGAGCTTCTGCTGAAATCTGAGTATGAGCTGTCAGAGGAGAGAATAGGACTGATCTACTTGATGCTATAAACACAAATTTGCCTTTTCCTCCTGATTACAAGTCTTCAGGATATACCAGGTTTGAATTCCTCCTCTACACTAAAAATCCAACAAATGCTTTCAGTGAAAATTTCATTTTTAATTCTATAAACTTGTTCTTGTCTCTTAGGTGTAAACAAGAGTTAAGGAGACAATGCCAGGAGCCAAAGATCAAGTATGGTTTTTGCGGAAGTGGAATTTGCTTAATTTCTTCCTGTCTTATTTAGGACTGAGTATCATTAAATACTCAACTATTAGGAAGGTATGATTGAGGATGGTGAATAAGCAAATCACTTTATTCACTCTCCCAATTGAGGGAGATCACAACAGTGATGACTGAAGGGAATAGTTTGGGAATGGAAGAATATATAAGTGAATGTAGTGGTTTTGGCCTGGGCCAGGTTTTTCAGTAGCAGAGGGGCTAAAGGAGTGGCTTCTTTAAACAAAGAGAGTTGCCAGAAGCTTCCCCTGTAGCTGACAGGGTTAGGGCCAGTAAGTTTTAAGTTGGACCTTGCACCTGACCCAGGCCTGGCCAATTAGTAGTGGAGGTAACGCCTCTGTGAATAACATATTTGAGAAGAAGAAGTTGTTGTGCAGTTGCAGAACTGCAGCAGCAACAGGGAGAGAGAATGTGAAAACATCTCTGCAGACACCAAGGTCAGTGGAGAAGGAGGGGGAGGAGGGTGCCTAGGCACTGAGAAGAAGGCTCCCCTGCGATATATGGTGAGGACCATGGTGAAGCAGATTGTCCCCCTGCAGTCCATGGAGGACCACCAGGAAGCAGAGATCCACTTGCAGCCCGTGGGGTACTGTCTCCCGTGGGGAGGGACCCCACAGTATAGCAGTGGAAAGTGTGAGGAGGTCTCCCCCTGAGAAGCAGCAGTGGCAAAGTCCATCTGTAATTAACTGACTGCAACCACAATTCCCCATCCCCTGTGCTTCTGGTGGGGAAGGAAAAGGAGTCCCGGGAAGTGGAGGGGTGGGGGGAGGTGTTTTAAGATTGTTTTATTTCTCATCTCCCTGCTTTTATTGTTTGTTTAATAAATCAAACCTTTTTCTCTCTAAGTTGAGTCTGTTTTGCCTGTGATGCTAATTACCAAGTGATCTCTCCGTCCTTATCTCAACTCACAAGCAGTTTGTTATATTCCTCTCTCTCCTGTCCAGTTTAGGAGGGGAGTAATATTATGATTGGATGGATATTGGGCTAAACCACCACAGTGAAACACTTTGTAATGACAGCTGTCTATTCCTTTCAGCAAAGTTATGCTATAGATGAGGCTGATTATACTGGTGGATAGGCGATTACTGCCATTGAGGATATATGGAAGCCACAAGACTTTCCTAAGTGGAAAATTTCCAGTCTTGTCTATAACTCTCTGTCTCATTAAATTTTTTCATGCACACATGTTGTGGTTTAACCCCAGCAAGCAACTAAGCACCATGCTGCTGCTCTCTCACTTCTTCCAGTGGCATGAGGAAGAGAATTGGAAAAAATAAAGTAAAACTTGTGGATTGAGATAAGAACAGTTTAATAGCTAATATTAAATGTAATACATTATAGTAACAACATTAATAATAAGAAGATAATTGTAATGAAAATGAATATCATAAGAAGAGAGTAGAACAAAGCCAAGAAAAAAAAAAAAAGCACAATGATGCACAAATTATGCACAATGTAACTGCTCACCATCCTTTGACTGATGCCTGAGTAGAGATTGTCCTCCCTCAGTCAGCTGTCCCCAGTTCATTCACTGGGCATGACCTTCAATGGCATGGACTAGCCCTTTGGTTAGTTCAGGTCAGCTGTCCTGGGCATGCTCACTCTTAGCTCCTTGTGCACCACCTTGTTGGCACAGCATGGGAAACTGGAAAATCCTGAACAGAGTATAAGAATTATTTAGCAACAACTAAAACATCAGTGCTCTGTCAATATTATTCTCATCATAAATCCAAAACACAGCACTGCACAAGCTACTAGAAAGAAAATTTAATTCCTATCCCATCTGAAACCAGGAAAAAATGCTGTATACATTTCAATACGCATCTTCTTAGAGGATAATTATGCCTGCTCTTTTTCTCAGGGCCTCTGGGTTTCACTAGGAGCTGGATGTCTGCATTGCTTTGAAGATCTGAATCTCACTTAATGGCATCCTCATAGACTAAAAAGAAGACTGCTTATTTTATGTATAGGAAGTAGAATTTTCACCTAAATTTACCTTTATTCTTGTCCTTTTAAGTAGACTTTTCTCTTTCTTTTTTTTTTCACTAGTTCAAAAAACCTAGTTTTTCATTAGTTTTAGAAGGTAGTAAAAAGAGGAGAAATAAAAAAGCTGTAACAGCTACTTGATAAAAAAATTACCTATTGTTTACCTCCCAGTTATGATATCACAGCACTTTATATAAAACTTACTGATTTGCAGCTCAGAGTAATTAATTTTTTTTTTTTTGGCTTTGCCAAATGACACTCAAATGATCAAAAATCTTCAGACATAGGAACTGTAGTGTTACATCAGATCATTATTTAAAAAACATGTAGTGCTCTGAGACCAATTAATGGCTTTCCAGCTATATTGATAGTATTGTGTGTTCCATTAATTTCCTATATTTCATATGGAACTGAAGATTTATTGTTTTTATTTTTGGAGTAAGGATATAATTTTTCAAGATTGACCAATTAAAAGAAAAAAAAGACAGATAATCTACATGTAACTGAGAATTCCTCGATTTCCTCGAGAGCAGGATGTCTGTTAACTTTCTATGGCAGGAATCAGCCTGTAGATGTCCCTGAGCACATGTGCTGTGTCCCATTGTTCGCTTCTGTTGAAAGCAGCTATCACAGCTATAAATTGCCAACTGCTCAAGTTAAAGAGAGACAGAGAGATGGAAAGCTGCTCAGGAAAGGTTATTCAGTGGGAGGACAGTGGAGGTAATGACAGAGTGAAGAGCATCTCAGACCAAGAGAAACATCGGCTAAACAAGAGCTGATAAGAGAAATAAGAATAAGAGTCTTGCAGTCTTGCCGAAGGTTGAAGACATCAGGAAAGGGGAGCCAAAAATGACACACTTCACAGTGACTTTGAGATATATAAATGATAGATTTTTCTCTGACTCAGTGAACAAGAGCTGACCTTAGCACAGCAATGCATGATGAAAAGAATGCTACACTTCCATGAAGTGACAGTTTTGCATGTTCATAAGGTCTTTGACAAAGCCAGCAGGTTACTGGGAGGAAAAGTAGCTCAGCTCATAATCATACTAATGAATTTTGGTACCTTTACCTGTATTTAGCTAATGTAATTAAGTGCTGAATAATACCTATGTCAATGATGAACTTGTTCCTGCTCTCATGTCCTATAGTGGAGATAGCTAAATTCTGATTATGGTTTGTAATAATAGATGGAATCCTAAACAGTTGTTTGTTTCATCCATTTTTCAACCTATTCTCTTCCAATAAGCAGCTGGTTTCCTTTCACACAGGAACTTGATAAAGGGTCTCTATATGTATCAATATCCTTATTCACATGCAAATAAGTCCATGTACCAAATTTAGAGTACTGGTTGGTCACAGTGTATCTTTCTTATGAGGAAAGGCTGCAGGATCTATAAACTCGGGGAATGTCTGGCCTGGAAAAGAGGAGACTACAGAGGATGGGGATGACACACCTCATTAACACAAGTTAAAAAAGTGGTTGTCAAGAGGATGAGTTAACACTTTTTTTTCTGTAGTGCTCAGTGGCACTCTGATGTTTCATTTTCACAAGCATTAGAAAATGTTTTTTCCATAACTTCCTTGATCTTCTTTGCTTCATCTTCTTTTCCTCTCTGATATGGACATAGCTAATAGCAGAACCTCCAGTGAAAGAATTGTTTCTCTTGTAAAAATGATCTACATACTGGAAGACTGCTATATATTCCACACTTTCATAGAATCATAGAATGGTAGGGGTTGCAAGAGACCTCTGGAGATCATCTAGTCCAACCCTCCTGCAGAAGCAGGTCTGTGTAGATCAGATTGCACAGGAATGTGTCCAGGAGAGTCTTGAAGATCTTCAAGGAAGGAGACTCTACAACCTCCCTGGGCAGCCTGTGCCAGGGCTTCCTCACCCTCATATTAAAATAGTTTTTTATGTTTAAATGGAACTATTTGTGTTCCAGCTTCATTCCATTAGCCCTTGTCCTGTCATTAGATACAATAGAAAAAAGGGATGCCCCAACCTTCTGACACCTACCGTTTAGATATTTGTAAATATTAATGAGATCCCCCCTCAGTCTACTCTACTCTAAACTAAACTAAACTAAACTAAACTAAACTAAACTAAACTAAACTAAACTCCAGTACCTGCAGCCTTTCCTCATAAGAAAGATCCTCCAGTCCCCTGATCATTTTGCTGGCCCTGCACTGGACTCGCTCCAGAAGTTCTCTGTCCCTATTGAGCTGAGGAGCCCAAAACTGGACACAGGACTCCAGATGAGGCCTCACCAGGGCAGAGGAGAGGGAGAGCAGAACCTCCCTTGACCTGCTGGCTGCACTCTTCTTGATGCGTCTCAGGATGCCATTGGCCTTCTTGATCACAAGGGCACATTGCTGGCTCATGTTCAGTTTATTCTCAACCAGGATTCCCAGGTCTCTCTCTGCAGAGCTGCTCTCCAGCAGACCAATCCCCAGCCTGTACTGGTGCATGGGATTGTTCCTTCCCAGGTGCTGGACTCTGTACTTGACCTTGTTGAACCTCATGAGGTTCCTCTCTGCCCAACTCTCAAGCTGGTTGAGATCCTGCTGAATGGCAGCACAGCCTTCTGGGGAATCAGACAGTCATTCCAGTTTGATGCCATCAGCGAATGTGCTGAGGGCACACTCTGTCCCCTCATCCAAGTTGTTGATGAAGATATTGAACAAGACTGGCCTCAGAACAGATCCCTGTGGAACCCCAGTGGCCACAGGCCTCCAACTCGATTCATTGCCATTGATCACCACCCTCTGGGCTCTGTCATTCAGCCAGATCTCGATCCACCTCACTGTCCACTCATCCAAACCACACTGCCTGAACTTTCTGGTGAGGATGTTATGGGAGACAGTGTCAAAAGCCTTGCTGAAAAGCCTCTATCCTCTTCTTCCTAAAGCCGTGCAATCCCATTTCTTTCAGCCCTTCCTCAGTGAAGGCTTTTTTAGGGTTCCAGTCTTTATCACTTTTCACTGGAATCTCTACACGTTATATATTTTCCTAGAAGGAGCAATGTGATTTTATCTTGTCATGTTCAGCTTATCATTCACCACAACATACACAACTGTGTCTGCAGAATTGGTAGTTAATCTTTTGGTTTGTTTTCCCCATTATTTCTGTCTAAATTGAAATGCATTGATGATAAATCCTAATTACATATACACTAAATGTAATTTTCATTGTTTCTCAACCACATTTCAAGTAGTTTCCTGCAAATATCTCTTACTCAACCTCTGAGAATGTTGTATGAATGTAATTTCTGTCTACAACAGTGGGAAAATATCCTTAGAAATAAAGAAAATAAGTGAAGATGAATATAAGTTTATTTCAGTAGATTTTTGGACATCATTAGTGAGGAATCTTAGTTTACAGTTACTTAACTGTTACTCATCTTTTGCTAAGCAGAATTACTTTCCCGAAGTCACATGGTAAGCATTTTGATATAATTAATGCAGTAGAGAAATAGAGATGACATTCTGAACAATAAATAAATGAATAGAGAAAAATTATTAAGTCCTGGAAAAACTAAAACTTATATTCAAGAACCATCAATATGTGACATACCAAATTGTTTATAAAAATCAAATTTTCATGGATAAATCACAATAAGTATTTTTCCTTGCATGTGCAAAAGGCACCTCTATAACTCCTTAATATATTGAAGATATGTTTACAAAAATATTTCTAGTGGTTTTTCAAGGAATTTACAAAAAATAGAAAGTCATTGAAGAAAGTGTGTATCAGACAATGTATCTGGCCTCTATGAAAATGTTTTTTTTACACAGTTCAGCAGTAAGCTTTTTCTTATTCCATGGATGAGCTGAGGTAAATAAATTTCTTCAAGCTTATTCCTTCTGACCTATAAGGGGATGTGTAAATGAGCTCTTTCACTTGTAGAGTGAGCCCCAGTCTAAAGGAATGTAAAAAGTTGACTCTGAACTTTTAAGAAACAAGTTGTGCACAGGGGATTTGCTGTGAAGGAGCTGTTGAAATATAAGGTGCTAAGACTTTTATAACACGGTAACCACATACATTGAGCCTTCAGTATGATTGATTGTGGTTTTTGTTGGATTTTTCTGTGTGTGGATTTTGTTTTTTTTCATTTGCAATGGTGATGTATTGTATTTTGCTTTGGTTTATGAGACAAGGTAGATTTTAGGATGCAGGAAAGAGACAATCTGAACTGCTGACTGTTTCAGCAAGACTGAGGGTGCAGTGAAAATCTCATATTATTAGAGGGATTGAGGAGAGCAAGTGAGAATCAGGTCTAGGTGAGAACCAATGTTTTTTTCTGAATAAATACCCCATAAAACCATTGTCTCAAAGCCAGAGCAGGTGTATGAGAATTATATTTGATAAAGATTGATTCTACACACATTAATCAAGGACAGTGAGAAAAATTTCACATCAGATTGATGAACTCTAGCAAGCCAACTTGCTTGTATGAAATGTAGTCAGAAAAGGTGTGAAAAAATACTGAATTTCAGCTTTTCACTGAATCTGATGTGCTTGACTGGTGCATACACTCATAGATTAGTTCTTCCCAGTGGCATAGGCAAAGATATATACCTAAATGAAATTAATCCACTTTTTTGGTTGGCAGTGTAGAGTTCACACATTCTCTCTTCTAAGAAGGTAGACCAAACCCCATAAATTTACCCTTTTAAAATTTTTGTTTTACATCACTCAACTGTCCACTACTTCCCTTAATTCTTGACATTCATGTGGCTAGGAGAAGTTGACCAAGATGCAAAAGAAAATTTCTTTCCCTGATCCCAGTCATACACAGAAATAACAGATGTCCCATTATGCTGAGACCAGGCATGAAAGGGAGCTGGAGAAGACAGACATGTCACATCCACAGTGCTTTTCTTCTTCTGATTTAATCGCAATATAGGCCTGTTTTCTGTCCTTTTCCTTCCTAATTTAATAACATTATATGGAATTAATCATAGAATCATAGAATGGTAGGGGTTGGAAGGGACCTTTAGAGATCTTCTAGTCCAACCCCCCTGCAGAAGCAAGTCTAATTCTTTGAAGTTATATAGGGACTAATCTGGAAAATCACAGGTTTAACTTTAAACGTACACAGATGTATAAAGGTGCATTAGTTCACTGATGACACAAAACTGAGAGGACTGGCTGATTCACCAGCAGGCTGTGCTGAGTTGGGCAGAGAGGAACCTCATGAGGTTCAATAAGGACAAGTACAGAGTCCAGCACCTGAGGAGGAACAACCCCATGCACCGGTACAGGTTGGGGATTGGTCTCCTGGAGAGCAGCTCTGTGGAGAGAGACCTGGGAGTCCTGATTGATAATAAACTGAACATGGGCCAGCAATATGCCCTTGTGGCCAAGAAGGCCAATGGCATCCTGAGATGCATCAAGAAGAGTACAGCCATCAGGTCAAGGGAGGTTCTTCTCTCCCTCTCCTCTGCCCTGGTGAGGCTTCATCTGGAGTCTTGTGTCCAGTTCTGGGCTCCTCAGCTCAAGAGGGACAGAGAATTTCTGGAGAGAGTCCAGTGCAGGGCCAGCAAAATGATCAGGGGACTGGAGGATCTTCCTCATGGGAAAAGGCTGCAGGATCCAGGGCTGTTCAGCCTGGAGGAGACTGAGGTGTGACCTCATTAATAGTTACGGGTATTTAAAAGGTGGGTATCAAGAGGATGGGGCTACACTTTTTGTTCTGTATTGTCCAGCGATAAGACTAGGGCTAATGGACAAAAGCTGCATCTGTGATTTTTCCATAGGAAATTTCTCTGAGTAAAGATCATCTACTTCATTCAAAAAATGATTCTCTGTAAAGTGAGGCCAAAATATATCCTGTAGATGACATGTTTGAAAACATGTAAAATTGTTATGGAAACAACCTTTGTGGTATTAATTTTGGTGGAGTAAATGGATCCAATGTCACAAAAGTTGATTGAACTGTAGAGGAAGGAAAAAAGCAGAAAATGGTAACCAATCAAGGTACAAAACTGATAGGTTTCTGTGGGTTTTTTTTTTGTTTGTTTGTTTGTTTTTTCCCTATATATGAGTCTTTTGAGTATTTTCTAGTTTTTTTTCAGAAATGTTATTTAGGGGCTCTTGAAATGGAAAAAATCCTTAGTAGAGAAGAATAAGCTGTTTATGCCAGTGATATGTTTTAATCACTCTGAATCAAATTATTGATTTTTGTCTTTTTTCCTCTGAAAAAAAAGACAGACAAGAGCGGAAGAGAGTTTAGGAAGTAGCAGGTGAAGTATTCGGGGCTTGCTCCTGGTCCCAGGAGCTAAAGCAATTTTTTATTCCTGGTAGAGCTGCTGGGACAACCCCAACTATGTAACTAACTATGTAACTAAGCCAGACCTGCAAAACCAGAGTATTCATAGGATTAGGAGTGTGGGTTGCACCCATCCTGCATCACCACCATAGCCAGTGGCTCTGCGTGGAGAACAGCACTGATATCACCAGGAAGACCAGATCTTGGCAGCGTCCTCAGGGATACCCACTGTTGGTGGAGGGCAAGAATTAAAAAAACAAAGCATCATGTTGCCTAACTGCAGCCTTTCTCATTACTAGAACCACAGAGAAGGCTTAGTGGACACTTTTGCCCATAAAGCCCTCTTGCTAGACAACTATGTTATGTCCTCAGGGCATCCCTTCTAGCAAGCATAAGGCTGAGAAGACTCGGAAAGTAGCCTTTCTTCAACTGAATGATTAAATGTGATATTAGCTAATATAGATGCAATATATGCAATATATGTTGATATCAAACTTAATGATTTATCAAAACTGGTATTTCTACTGTGTTATATGAAATACCTAAAAAAAATAAAGCGGAGGAAAGGGAAAGCAGTCCACAAGCTGTGATTATACAAGACCACCTTTGTCTTGATTATTTTACAAGGGTGATAAGAGAGGAAGTTGTAATAAGGCATTATAATGGTATTGTTCATTATAGTCAAATTATACAACTCTGCTGGCTGCTTTCTATAAACATTACACTACAGATTCTGAGGGGAAGCTGAAATCTAAACAGTGCTTTTTTACATAAACACTCACCAAGAGTCTTGCTCTTTTTTCCTAAAGACTCCACACTAGCACTTGATTGAGAACCTAAATTAAATTGTTTGAAGACTGGGTTTAACATTTTTCAGTACAGATAAACAACATACTTCAAAGTAAAGACTGCTACATGACATGTGCAACCTTAGGAATATACCATTTTAATCATTACTGCTGACATTGCTTGTTTATCCTTGACATAATACCATTAATTTCAGTGAAATTGCCTTTGATTTTATAAATGTAATTGGAAAAATTAAAATTCTCCTTTTCTAATATGTAAAAAACTGAGTTTCATGTGTCTTTTATGAACATAGGAGAGGATATTAAATGCCAATACTGACTTCATGTCTACTTCATAAACAAATTGAAAACTTGGAGGTGCTTTATGTGCAAAGTGAGAAATTCCTTTGGGACTTATTCTGTTTCTTTGAAATGTTTCATTTCTTGCTGTGCACGTTCCTTGTACCTACATGTTTCTGTGGCTGCTTGCTTTCTGTGTTATAACCCCATATTATAACATGCTATGTTATAACCAAGGCAATTATTCTCCAGTGATACAAACAGGGAGCCTCCAGTCTGTCATGGCAAATTTTGTATGCTCAGTTCAAATTCAATTTGTTGCTGGTATTTAGTGTAACTCCTGAGATGAGGCACCCATATTCTCAGTGTAATTGCCTTAATCTGAGGTTCTTCTGACTGAAGATATCTGTGTATTCTTCATATCTGGAAGAGTGCAGCACTCTAACAACGTAAATGACTGACTGGTATATCATGAAGAAATTGTATCACATCATGTCTTGTGCCTCTGTCCTCCCACTCCACTCTTCTAAAGTGGCTTTTTATGACAAGTGTTGCAAAACAGAAGCCAGTGTGAAACATGCTTCTGAGTAAAGTAACTCTGTGAAGGAGAAAGTCAGAACCAGAGAACAAAAGGTTAGTTTTCTTGTAGAAAAGATAACAGCTTGAACCTCTCTCCCTCTTCTCTCTCCACATTAGAAGAGGGGGCACTAGCGAGGTCAGGTCGATGCACACATGTTTTAAATTAGTGGTTTCTAAACAAGGAAGTGACAATTATTTGTTATGATTATTTGTCAAATAATCACATCTGTACCTAATTACCATGTATGTGCCAGTGTTTGCATTTCTTAGTTGGCTGAATTAAATGATAATAGTTTTAGATGGTAAATTGTGAGCCCACATTTTAACAGGCACAAAAAATTCAGTAGACATTGTGTTAGAAGTTATAAGTAAAAGGGTAATAGAATTAGTCTCACTCCTTATCTTTCATTTGCAATGTTTACAATGCAAAGCAATGAATCTTACATACCCTCTGTGATGTGGGTTTCTCTTACTCTCAAAGCCTTTTTATCAGATACATTTTAGTCTGGTTTATTATCAAATAATGTTCTCTTTGTTAATAAATACATACCCTCACCATATCATGATTGGGCTAGTATTATCAATATTCATCTTATTTATTTGTGTTTCTTCCTTCTATCATCACATGTAGTCCATTCCTTAGAAACACAGGTTTTCATCAATGGTTTAATTTCCAAGGTCAGCTGCAGTCCTATTTTAAGTGTCACAAATTCAGCTTTTGAATACCGAAGTAAAAAAATCTCTCAACGCTCATTTGAATGAAAAAAGATATTTTTCTTTGACATCATTCTCCTTTACAAATTATTATCTCAAATTCCATCCAGAAGTATATTTTGGGAAAGGGAAATTGTCAGTGTGTCTTTACATGAGTGTTTGTTTGCCCCAGAGGTGTTTGTGCTGTTATCTCTTAAAGTGCTTGAGTTTAGGAGTCACTTGGGGTCCAGGAAAACATAACATGTGTGTGAATTATTCCAAGGCTTTGGACTGAATCCTTGGAGTATGTGCAATGTCGTCTCTACTACTCTGAAAGAATGCTTTCCCAGCTGCATCAGACATTTTAACACCCCGTTATGTCATTCCTCTATGTCTTAAAGGGAGCAGGGAGTGGGGGGAGATGTGCATTGCAGTCGCGTTTGTGGCCATAGAGCCCACGTGTGACAAATACAGATCAAATTGATAGAAGTCTCTGGATAGAGGAATGCCTCTGTCATTTAGGCTTGTCTTATAGCATGGCGTTTCAGTGTTGGGTCAGGCTTTGGGGGAATCTGGGCCTATTGCTATTCTGTCTCATTCATGTACTTGCTTGTGGCATCTTTAAATAAACTATTTCACACGATAAAAATTTGGCCTCTTTATCTCAAATTCCACTGTATACATCCTTTGTAGATCAGGGCTGTGAGCTGCTGTTGGGTGGGCAACAGCATGGTAAAGCAGCTGTGCCACCCAGCAGGCCCACATGTACATGTCTGCTGCCCAGTTTCCCTTTGGGATAAGGAATCAGACAGAGGCTTCAAAATAAAACACTGTATATATTAACAAAAAGAATAGCTACAGGAGTTAAAAAAAAGTTTTATCATAATTTTTGTGTATTCAGAAAATTATCAGCCAATCATAAAGACATGTGGTGTTTGTCACCAATAACAGTGTAACCTCCCATTTGTCATGTATTTCTGTGGTCCTTTTTTTTAAGCTTAGACATCAAGGAAAATCCCACATCCTGTACTGTGCTGATCTTACTCCACTGTCCAAGGGAACAAAATTAGCATTGATCTTGGATCAACGTAGAGTAAAGATCCTCTTGTTTAAGTCTTTCTTTGGCTTCTCAATTGTCATATATCTGGTGTTAAATGATACTGTGCCAGCCTTAAAATGTAAGTTGGAAATTTTCTAACCTGGCACTTGTCACCTTGCTATTTGGCAAAATGAATTCAAAGCACTTAAGGTTGCAGTTAGCATAAAATTCTGTTTTCCAGTCTCCTAAGCATACGATCTCATGATAACGTTATTGCTCCTAAGTAAACCTCTCTTTGTGCTCCTCTGTGCATGCTTTGTTATCAAAGAAGATGAGTTTTCCATTGGACTCCGTTCTGTCCAAGGGATTTGGAGTGTAAGCATACCTATTTAACCATCTTCCTGTAGGAATTTAGATTTAAATCAAGTATCTTTCACAAGAACTTAGACATAGATTCATAGAATCACAGAATGGTAGGAGTTGGAAGGGACCATTAGAGAACATATAGTCCAATCCTCCTGCTCAAGCAGGTCTGCTAGATCAAGTTGCACAGGACAGTGTCCAGGCGAGTTTTGAAAACCTCTGGAGAAGGAGATCTCAGAACCTCCTTGGGCAGCCTGTGCCAATGCTCCCTCATAGTAAAGAAGTTTTTCTTTAAGTGGAACATTTGGTGTTGCTGTTTTGTCCATTACATCTAGTCCTATTACTGGGCATTACAGAAAAAAAGTGTTGCCTGATCCTCTTGACATACACCTTTCAAATACTTATAAGTATTAATGAGGTCCCCTCTCAGTCTGCTCTTCTCCAGGCTGAACACCCCCAGATCCTGCAGCCTTTCCTCATAAGAAAGATGCTCCAATCCCCTGCTCATCCTGGTGGCCCTGTGCTGGGCTCTCTCCAGAAGTTTTCTGTCCCTCTTGAGCTGAGGAGCCCAAAACTGGACACAGGACTTCAGATGAGGCCTCAACTTGCTAAGAGTACACTCTATCCCCTCATCCAGGTTGTTGATGAAGATGTTGACCAAGATTGGCCCCTGAACCAATCCCTTTGAAACGTCCCTGGCCACAGGCTTCCAAGTTGACTTGGCTGCATGGTTCACCACCCTAACATACCATATGACATGCTCCCCAGTGCAATGCACTCCATGATCTTGTTTAAGGAACTCCATGTTATGGCCCTTGAAGTATTTACTGAATAATTTTAAGTGCATGAGAACAGGCGATCTGAATCCTGAGACTTGTATGCCTGAATTCACTCTTGGTTTCAGCTTTGATAGAAATTATGTGCCTGAATCCATTCATAACTTGGCAGAAACAGTATCTCTCTCTTTCCAGAGGGAGCAAATCAATGCATAAGGCAGAAAAGCATTGCTCTAAGAAGGGCAAGGGCAAAAATAGTTTAGTGTTGCTAATCAGATATATTCCAAAACTATGCATGACTAAAATGTTAAAAATCATGAGCTCTAATCAGTTAGAGGAAAGGGAAAGACGTGTTGACTACTTTTATTTCTGCTCAGGATTATTTCAGTAGATATCCCAGAATATAGCCACCTAGGTGGCAAATACTGTTAATCAGCAAATTACACTTAAAGATAGAACTGTAGACTGAAGGTAAAATATACATTATTATGGTGGAATTCAGTCTCAGCAGCTGGCTTTACTGTCTTCTTGACTATAATTAAATTTCACAATTAGCAAAAATTACTTTATTAAATGAATGACTTGTCAGATAGGAAAGAATTAAATGCGAAGTCAAATGTTGTTGGATACTTAGATTTTAAAGATTGTGAGTGAATGTGACCTAAATAAATATGTAATGCTATAAGGCACTTTAGTTTCTCAAAGCTGAAATTGATTAAAACTCAAATCACCCAAAGAAAAATTAAACAGAAAAAGATTAATATCTGAAAATGCAGAAGAAAACTTTACTGAACTCATAAACCTAACAAGTTGGTGTAGAGAGGGAATTGAATTATTTGAGTTGAATTTTATAGCAATGGCTATAAATGAAAAGTCAGGAATTGGAGAAAATTATTCTTCTTTTGTGAAATATATTTCTGGATTGAAACATAAAGGATAATATTGAAATGGAAAAATTAAAGGTTAAGTATTAGCCCAGCAAAGTAATGTAGAACTCAAATAAATTGTTATATAACATGTTAGAAACAAGGAATATCAGAATGCTAACATCGAGTTGAATAATAGTAATATTCAAAATGTAAATGTTTTAGTTCAATTTTTATTTATTTTTAGTATAAAATAATGAATTTTTTTCACATAAGGGTAGACGCATGATTTCTTTTCCACTAGCATCTTAGCAGAATACCATAAGATAATTATTAATTTTTAAGTATTTTTAAATTACTAGTCAAAATAAACTGTATCCAAGAGATTTAAAAGATATATCTTGGGAGCTCTCTCATTTATTCATATTTATTTTCAATAAACCAGGGAACACTGAGAAAAATCCAAACTAAGCTAATGTCAAGCCAAAATTGAGATATAAAAAAATTTGAATAATTCATAGACCTGTCATCATCACTTTGATAAATGAGGGTATGGTAATCAATTAATAAAGAATTAAGAGGAGAGGGGGATGGTTGTAAAATTAACAAGAGTCAGCATGAGCTTGTAGATCTATTAATATCAACACTGTATGATCACTTTGGTCAATAGACAGAATATTAATGACATAGTATGTTAAATGTTCTATTGAATCCTTGTATTGTTAGACCGATGTGTTCTTTAGGAAAGCAGAGTGTTACAAATGATATATTTTAGATGGATTGAATCCTGCCTAAATGTGAACGTCAGTTGAGATTTATTGCTGGCATAGAAAGTGAGCTTGTGTGCTAATGCATTTTGTTAGAATGTTTTTTGTCCCAGGCTTTTAAAAATGGTCATAAATGACTTGTAAGAAGCATAAAATCATCACTGATTTTAGTTACATACAATTCCAGGCTTAGATGAGAGATTAAGCAACTGACTAAAGTAACAGAGATTGTCTTATAGGTGACTGCCAATCTATAGTATGTGACTCTACTTCATGGCTGAAGGAGAAATGCATACTCACAGGAACCAAAAAGTAGGTCATAGTTACAGTATTCATGACTTTTTGGAGGAGCAAAGACTAAATTGATTTGGTCACTGTGAATAAACACAGTCAGTTCACTGTAAAGTCCTGAAGCTTTTCTCCAACTGAAGCTGTTAATGCAACCTTTTCCTTTTATACACAAAGCTAAATATTGAGAAGAACTTAGGTACACAATGTACAGCTTAGTATTTCATGCTTCTGAATTCCTCATAGATATTCAAATTTAGTATACATACCTTCAGAAATATATTGAAACACTGTACAGTGTTAAAAAAATAATTCAGAGAGGAACTGATTGTTTGAAAAGTTATAGTTTATACTGAGGAATTGAAAAATAATATCAAGGAGAAAATATGGTGAACCAACACTGTATGAAGTATTCTATAAGAACAGCTCTATTTCAGAAGCGTATGGCTGCAGTGTAACAGAAAAAAAGCATTATAAAATCAAATGGACAGTAGTCAATTAAGTTTAAAACAAAATGTTAATGCTTATGAGTAATGTGAAGATTTGAATATTTCTGTGCAAGATCAATTGTCTCGTGGTTTAGGCCCATCAGGGAACAAAAGACCACAATTAGCCTCAAGTACCGAAGACTTAAGGATTGCTAAAGGGCAGGGAGGGCTTAATTGCCGCTTAAGGTGCAGGACAAAACAGACCAGGCTACTCGGCTTGGGGAAGAAAACAGAAAACAATTTAATACCAACTAAAACATAAAACCCCAAAAACCAGAACCAAAACAAAACAACACAGAATGGTACAGAGATGAAGAGTCCGACCAGCCCTTTAAGACCACCTGCTCCCCACCCCTCTCCTCTTCCCGGGCTCAGAGCCCTGATCCCGGTGTTTTATACCTCCGTCCCCCCTGAACGGCCCAGGGGGGCAGGGAGTGGGGGTTTCAGTCAGTCCGTTCCTGGTGGCTTCTGCCGTTTGTCTCACCTCAGGGCAAGTGGGTTCCGCACCAGTCCTCCTTGCAAGTCCGTGAGGTACCACACACACATGGCAGCCCTGCACGGGCTGCACCGACGCACATTTGTCCCAAAGCCCTGCACGGGCTGCACCGATGCTCATTTGTCCCAAAAGTTGCTGCTCCTCTCTGCCTCTCGTGTGGGGCTGCTCTGCAGTGCACAGGCTCTCCAGCATGTCCTGTGCCATGACCGCCTCCCCCACACAGTCTCTGGCCCGTCCGGGCACACTCACATGAAGTTGCTGCTGCTGATCCATAGGTTGCAGGGGTACCGGCTGCACTCTCACCACGGCTTGCAGAGGGGTCTCTGGTCTGATGCTCCATCCTTCCTCCTTCTCCGACTGTGGGGTCCGCATGGTCGCCTCCATCTTGTACCACTCTTACACCTCCTGCCTGGCACCTCAAATTCCCGTCCCTAAATAGTGATCGCAGAGGCGCCAGATTGGCCCAGCCAGGCCCGGGGGTGGGTCTGAACCCAGGAGTCGGGGGAGAGTCTAAAAAACTTTTACCGGGTCTTCACTGCAACCCGCTCCCCCTGTTACTAAGCAAAAGCAACTCCTTGCTAAACCATGACATCAATATGCTAAGGTAATATGATATGCATCATTAATATGATAGTAATATGAAAGTAATAGGCTGAAAGAAAAGCTAAGCAGTAATAGGAAATTCTCAAAGCTTATAAAAATCTGTATCTCTGGATGTTTTTAAACCATACTTATTCATCAGCACATTTCAGTTACAATACACTTTCATGAAGTTATATGTCCAAGATTGTGTAGTAGATCATTCTTCACAATCATAGCAGTCAATGTTTGCATCTATGACTTGGTGAAAGCAAAGCCTTGGTCAAGCTAGCTAAATCATTAAAGCAATAGTCTTTTCACAACAGAACTATACCTTCTGGTTCAATGTTGCTAAAGTTCAGTAATAAAGCTCTTCAGTGGCAACATACAATTCTGAAATGCCTGGTAGGATTCCTGTTAAAATATAATACAGTTCTTTAAATGCTTTGAACTTCACTGCAACATCTGTTATGGTGAAAACTTGCACCTTTTAAGTGCATTATAATTTTAATTATAAACACTTTTTAATTCCTTAAAATTGAAATTTTATATTGTGCAATCTTTTATTTCTTCATGTTTATGCAACCTCACCCAGTGACTACAGTCTGAGCATAATTAACCACACTGTTTTTGATGTGTCCTGGTTTTTCCTCCGTGTGCCATATATTTGTTCTGATGACACAAAGGTCATTTGATTTAGTTTGTGAAAGACCTCCTGAGTGTTTTAAAACTTTCACATTGATACAGCAGTTGTCATTACAAAATGGTACCTAATATATCTCTCCCTCCTTATACTTGCAACAGAAAATAACTGTGTAGTTCTTGGCAGATGTTGATTTTTTTAATTGCTCCCAATGTAATGCAATTTTAGTCCAAAATTTGCCCTTAGGTGAACGTGTCTTATGTGATTTTGAGCCTGCAGTTGTCCTTTAACACTAGCAGACTTTATCAAAGATAAAAGTTATGCCTGTATTTGGAGCTCTCTTTTAATCTTGGCAGATAAAGAGGTATGCTCTGTCTTCGTACATGTGTTCACCAGTCGATGGCCTGGTGCATCAGATAGCATCAACTCAAAGAAAATGAAGAGTCTGAGGAGGCATGCTCAGAAACAAACCCATCAATATTTACAGATATGGTACTAGTTCCTGAAGTACTTCTTGGATAAACATTGGTGGAAGCATTTCTAAATAATGTCTTTCTACTCTGTCAAGTGCCATCTGTGGTTTTAGCTGGATGCGGAGGGTCACTGGACACTGATGTCTCTCATCCCTGTCATTCAAGACAGGGTGTCCTCAGCTCTGACTCTCCTAGGGAACAACTTCTCAGGTCACTTGAATATGCCATCCTCCCAGAAGGTAGGCAGCCTAGGACTGAAGGCATCGTGACACTGAAGAGGCACAGCTGCAGATGGCAGGAAGCCTGTTCAGTTGTAGAAGACAGGAAACAAGCTCAGAAACCAAGAAAGTAAAAGTGAAAAGAAAAAATAATTTTAGATATCCAGAAGAGAATTAATCAGATCATCATTCTCTTCTCCTTCTAGTTTATTATTTTTATAATTTTAATAAAAGCAAACATGCAAGCAAGCAGGGGAAAAACCTGGAAAAATGAAGTCATACAGTTAGCTTCACTTATGCCTCAGCTTGCTGCCAATGAGTACATATGAATGATGAGTTACATCAGTGTGTGGCACACTCTTTTTACAGGATTACATCTTGAATCTGACTATATTCAAAAGGGAATTTTTTTGAAGGGTGTAGATGCTTTTTAAGGGTTGTAAATCTCCCTTGGGAAAGGTTTCCACGTCAGCTGAACAATCCATGGAAGTGTACAAGTGTTCTACATTAGAGTTTCTACGCAGGCTTATGCATGCATAACCATGATTACTACATTCACTTCTCTCATTATTTTTTTCCTTTGGGTTTCAGTCTCTAAAATATTTTTGCTAGCAGAATTTTACAAATGCTTCCAAACTTGAATCTTTGAGATTATTTCTCTTCGCAAACTAGTAGTTGACATTGCTAGTGCCAACATAGTTTATGAATGATGGAATGTTATTAAAGTTGGAATATATCTTGTTGTAAATGATGATGCTGACAGCTCAATATTAATTGAAATTTGTCTAAGTTTTTTTCTACCTATTTGAACTTTGACAAGTTCAATCAATTTGATTGCTGATGGATATTTCTTTTTCTACTTAAACCTTTGTTAAAAAGAAAGGAGAATTTATTCAATGTTCTATGTTATTATCCACTGCCTGGTTATTATCCCTGCAAATTTTGGTGCAGTTTTACAATATTCTCTTGAATTCTGGAAAGTTTTTAAATGAAGAAAGGATAAGCATGGTACATTATTCATTAGAATAAATCTCAGTTCTTCCTTCTCTCATTTCCATCTTCCAGTACATCAGGTCTTTGGTTGGAACCTGCATGCTGCAATTACTGTTTTAAATTTCTGTAGCACGGATCTCCATATTGCAATAAGATTCATTCAAACCAGGATACTAACATGACTTCTGTTACCTAACTGCAAACACCTCTGACAGCTTCTTGGTTTCTTGCCAGCCATACTGCTGTGGAAGATTCCTTCATACAAGTCACATCAGTGTTCTATACTCTACCACTTGCTAGTGATGTGTCCTCACACATCTGGGTCCATTGAATGTCATGCCATGCTCTGGAGATGACAGGGATGAGCATGATGGTGTAGTATCAAATGTTCAGTGTTTTGCTTGCTGTGATAATACTGTTCCATAAAGCAGTGTTTTTTGGTGTGAAGTCTTTTCAATTTAACAGCAAAGAAACAAGACAATCCTCTCACTAAAACCAAAATGGAGCTGAGAACAGCATATTTGGCTAAGTTAAGGTGCTGCTACTAACCTTAGCACTGAATATGTTGCTTTAGACCTCCTGTCTTCAGTTCATTAGTCAAAACTCTTTGACACAAACATGGTTTTGGTATGTTTCTATCTCAAAGCCCTTGTTTCTGTCAGTTTTGATGTTGTTGCTAAGTATAAAATCAAACCACATCTTGTTTTACAATCCCAGTGTTGTCTGTGGAATCTGAGCTGTGCAAGAACTCCATTAGCAATGTTATTCTTCTCTATGGTCACTGTCACACTCAATTTAACTCCAGTTTTATATTTTGCAATAAAACAGCATTCATGATCACAGTGATTCTGTTACCACAATGATCTGAGAGCCAGTAAAGAGTATTAATGAATTAATAAAGAAGTATGTGACTTAGTTTACAGTCCCTAGAGGACTTTTCGCTTGAGGTGGAAGGCCTGCAGGATGTATCAGTAAGTGTCCAGCCCTGAGGCTAACCACAACCCAGTGAGCTGTCTGAGAGTGGTCTGCTTTAGTTGGGCATTGACTCACAGACTGTCAGGGGCTGGGAGTCTTGAAGTGATGGCAGGACAGAAAGAACTGTTCAGAGGGCTCTGGGAAGGAATTGTAGGCTGGACTTTGCTGGTAAGGAGAGTTCTGTCAAGAAAAGGCACTTTAGGATAACGCAGTTCTCTGATCTCCAGTAAAATATGCTTTCCAAATGTCATAAAACACATGGATTCGAAACACATGCTCATGGCCATTGTCTGTCTCTCTAGTGATAGATGAGCCCTGTTATGCAGCAGAGTTTAGCATTTTTTTATGCCTTTATGAAATTATTCTTATCTTACTGGCAACTAAAGGGATCTTGTCCCCTTAGCTGTCTGTGGGTGCGTTCTAGCTTTTGGGTGCTCTGTCATTTTGAATCCCCTGTTGTTTCCAGTAGAAGGAGAAGAATGAGACTGGCTTGGCATTTGTCCACAGCTCTGACTGAAATTCATGGCTCAGAGACTGACATAGTAGAAAATTCCTTTTTATAACTGTCAAGAATAAAGAGAAGTTGGTATAATGATCCAACAGGAAGGCATTGTAAAAAATGTCAGGTTATGAATGACTTCTATGAAGTACATTACTATCCCTAGGAATAAAACCTAAATATATGGTCAGTTGGTATTCCTATGGGATTAGTAATGACTCAGACATAGATAAAAGACAAATGAAAACTGAAGTCTATGTATCTAAAATGTATGTTATTTGAAACTGTCTTTGAAATAATACATTAGTGGATACAACATCAATGAAGACAACTCATAGTCAAGGCTGTATTCTATCACTCACTTTACAAGCAGTGCACAAGAAGTCAATTCCTGCTTCAAAAGTGCAAGGTATGCAGTCACTACAGCATACCTCCAGCATGCTTGTTCTTAAGGCTTCCTATAAGAGAGTTGTCGGAGAAGGAGTGAAAATATTTGGTATGCCTAGAAACATTTTACATATTCTTCCTGATCCTTTCCATGTTAGGTCTATAGGCTTCATAAAGGTGAGCACTAAAATGGGAACTCTTTTGTTTCAGTCTACACAATCTCATGGCTTTCATTCCAACGTTTCGCCCTCACTTTGAATTTTTGTAAACATGATCTTTAAGCAATCACTTTCCTCAAGAAATCAATGTTCTAGTCTCTTCCACAGATCTTAGACTGGAGAATTGGAAATAAAACCCCAGAGCCTGACGCGTGGGACATGATGCTTGTTTTTCCAGATATGCAGAGATGGATTTGGCAGTTGTGTATTGAACTGACAAAGTGAGACCCTGCAGAAAAGCTGAAGAGGTTGCAGTGGTGGACCAAAAAACCTGAATTTGCAAACTGAGAACCAATTCTAATCCTTGCTCTAGATATCCATTGAAGCTTGGGTTAGCTCACTGATCTGTTCCTCTGTTGTCCACCTATAAAGTTACTCACGTTCTTTTGGTCTGTAGTGTCTTCAAGGGGAAAAATTAATCTTTTGCCTTTGTCTTTAAAGACAGGAAATGTTTTAGGCAGCAGAGTGATACAACCTTCCCCCTTTCATTCCCCAAGCACCAATAAAATCCCTCAACTAAATCAAAACCCAAAACGTACCATTATCAGAATTACAGAATAAATGTTCCTGTATGTATATCCATTATAATGTTGCTTTTAACCATGTAATATTTTCTTCATAGATCTTCACCATTATTTGAATCATAGAATCATAGAATCATTTTGGTTGGAAATGACTTTTAAGATCATCAAGTCCAACCACTAACCTAACACTGCCAATACCATCACTCAACCATGTCTCTCCACAGCTTATCTTCATATCTTTTAAATATCTCCAGGGATGGAGAGTCCATCACCTTGCTGACCAGCCTGTGTCAGTGTTTAACAACTTTCTCATTGAAAAAGTTCTTGCTAATCTCCAATATAAACCTCCTCTGGTGCAACTTGAGGCCGTTTCCTCTTATCCTCTCAGTCGTTATTTGAGAGAACAGGCTGACTTTTCCCTCACTAGAATGTTCTTTCATGTAGCTGTAGATAGTAATCTTGTCTCCTCTCAGCCTCCAGGCTAAATAACCCCAGTTTGCTCAGCTCTTCCTCATAAGACTTCTGCAGAGTTCTGCAGATCCTTCACCAGCTTCAATGCCTGTTTCTGGACATGCTCAAGCATCTCATTTTTTCTTGTAGTGAGGAGCTAAAAACATAAGTCAGTGTCTGAAAATGAAGTTCTGTTAGGGTGCTGTATGTAGTCTCCTCAGTTGTAAAAGTGAGAAAATGCATAAAGAATTGGAAAAAATGAAGTAGTTTCTCATTAATATCTATAAATATCTAAATGGTGGATGTCAGGAGGTTGGGACATCCCTTTTTTCTATTGTATCTAGTAACAGGACAAGGGGTGATGGGATGAAGCTGTCACACAAAAAGTTCCATTTAAACACACGAAAAAGCTCCTTCATTGTGAGGGTGAGGGAGCCCTGGCACAAGCTGCCCAGGGAAGGTGAGGACTCTCCTTCCTTGGAGGTATTCAAGACTCACCTGGACACGTTCCTGTGTAACCTGATATAGGTGGACCTGCTTCAGCAGGAGGGTAGGTCTAGATGATCTCTAAAGGTTCCTTCCAACCCCTACCATTCTATGATTCTTTTATGGACAGAGATCTGAAACACAATGAAATGCCTTCTTTCCATGTGTTATTATTAGCATAAAGTAGTAATATTTAATGGTAAGTAAATTATTGTTTCTACTCTATTATCATGCAGTTCAGAAACTTGACAAGAACCACTGAGAGATGCACATTTCAGAACTTTGTTCAAAACCAAGCTATAACTAAGGACGTTTTTGGTTTTTAGGATTTTTTTTCCTGTTCTGTAGAATATGAAAAAATTACTCAGTGGAGGGATTCTGAACAGATGGTTACCATTTCAGCCTCAGATGTTAGAAAGCCCTAGAACCAAGCAATTACAGAGTTCTTCGATGCAGAACCAGCTGAAGATATTTAATAATTTCTTCTAAATTGGAGACACCTGGCCCCAGAAAGTGCTGCAAGCTAGGTGATGGAGGTGTGCAGTAGAAATATATTCCCGAGGTCATACACAAGTTTTTTGGGAACAGAATCTTGAAGACTAATGGGAAATAATTTTAAAACAATCTTGTTTTGCTTTTCATTTGTAATGCAATGAAACATTGTAAATAGCCCAGTAAAATATTTTTTTTTAATTACTCAAAGGTAGGATTGTATTATTTTTATTTTCCTCTATTACAAATGTTTTACCTTCCTCCAAATAATGCTGTGCAGGATATGGATACTCATCAACACAAGCATTTATTGCTCACCTTTAAAAAGCTCATGGACCTAACCTATAAAAGATCAAAAAGCATATGTAAAATGTTACTTTATCTTATTCTATTTTCTTGAGTAACTCCTGCCTCTGGAAGATTTAAAAATATTCCCCTGGATGAAATATGTGCCTAAGAGAAACAATTACCTGACCATTTACTGGAAGATCTACATGACTAGCCACTTACAATCCAGGAGGTTCCTTCAGTGCATCGATAACTTCTTGATGCAAATGGTGGAAGGTTGAAGGCAGCCTTGGTTGCAGCGACCACGAGATGGTGGAGTTCAGGATCTTGTGTGGTAGGAACAGAATACCAAGCAGGATTGTAACCCCAGACTTTAACAGGGCCAACTTTAGCCTTTTCAAGCAATTGTCAGGGAACATCTCATGGGACAGGGTATTAGAGGATAAAGGGGGACCAAGATAGCATGTCTCTATTCAAAGATCACTTTTTCCAAGCTCAGGATCAGAGAATCCCAACAGGTAGGAAATCAAACAAGGGAGCCAGGAGACCCACATGGTTAAGCAGGGAACTGTTGGGCAAACTCGTGTAGAATAGAGTCTATAGATCATGGAAGCAAAGGATGGCCATTTGGGATGAATGTAAGACTGTCATCAGAGGATGTAGGGAGGAAACTAGGAAAGCTAAAGCCTCGCTAGAGTTGTACCTTGCAAGGGAGGTCAAGGACAACAAGAAGGGCTTCTTCAAATACATTGCAGATAAAACTAACACTGCAGGCAATGTAGGGCCACTGTTGAATGAGACAGGTGCCCTGGTGACAGAGGATACAGAGAAGGCAGAGTTATTGAATGTCTTCTTTGCCTCTGTCTGTACTACTGGAAACTGTCCTCAGGAGCCTGAGACTCCAGAGGAAGTCAGGTTAAAGGAGAAGTTTTGTTTGGTTGATGAGGAATGGGTTAAGGATCAGTTGAGCAGTCTGGATGTACATAAATCCATGGGCCTTGATGGGATACATCTGTAGATGTTGAGGGAGCTGGCCAAAGTCATTGCTATACCACTCCTTATCATCTACATGGAGAACAGAAGAGGTACTTGAGGACTGGAGGAAAGCAAATGTCACTCCAGTCTTCAAAGTGGGCAAGAGGAAGGAGCTGGGTAACTACAGACTGGTGAGCCTCACCTCCATCACTGGAAAAGTATGGAACAACTTATCCTGGGTGCTGTCTCCAGGCATTTAAAGAAGAAGAGGGTCATTAGGAGCAATCAACATGGTTTTACCAAGAAGTCATGTTTGACCAACCGTGAGAGCCTTTTATGAAGGTGTAATCAGGTGGACAGATGGTGGTAGTGCAGTGGATGTGGTTTATCTAGATTTCAGTAAAGCATTTGACTCTGTCTTCCACAGTATCCTCACAGCAAAATTGAGAAAGTGTAGTCTGGATGATCAGGTAGTGAGGTGAGTTTTTAACTGGTTGAAGGGAAGAAGGCAGAGAGTTGTGATCAATGGGGCAGGGTGTAGTTGGAGGGCGGTATCTCGTGGGGTCTCTCAGGGGCTAGTGCTGAGATGGGTACAGTTCAATATATTTATTAATGACCTTTATGAGGGAATGGAGGGCACTGTCAGCAAGTTTGCTGACGATACTAAACTGGGCGGAGTGGCTGACACAACAGAAGGCTGTGCTGACATTCAATGAGACCTGGACAGGCCGGAGAGTTGGGTGGGGAGAAATCGACTTAAATTCAACAAGGGCAAGTGTAGAGTTTGGCATCTGGGAAAGAATAATCCCATGTGGCAGTGCAGGTTGGGGAATGAACTGTTGGAGAGTAGTTTAGTGGAAAGAGACCTGGGGGTGCTGGTGGACAGCAGGAGGGCCATGAGCCAACAACCTGCCCTCATGGCCAAGAAGGCCAATGGCATCCTGGGGTGTATTAGAAGGGCTGTAGGTTGAGAGAGGTTCTCCTCCCTCTCTTCTCTACTCAATTAAAATCGCATCTGGAATATTGTGTCCAGTTCTGGGCCCCTCNAAGCTGTAATGTAAGAGATTCCAAAGAAACACAAGGAAAAACTTGTTCACTGTGAAGCTGAGGGAGCACTGGAACAGGCTGGCCAGATGTCCTTCTCTGGAGACATTCTCATGGAGACATTCAATATCTAATCTAGGATGTTTTACCTTGAAATAATGGATTGGACTAGATGATCTTTCAAGGTCCCTTCCAACCCTTAACATTCTTTGATTCTGTGATTCTATGATTAGGCAGAAGCCCCTGTATGAGACTTCTGTGGCAGCTCTTCTGCATGGTGAGGAAGAAAAAGGGGCAACCTGAGTTATTTAATGAGTCACCACCAAATTATTTAATTCTTTTCTTATTCATTCAACTCCATCTCTGTTCTTGCGAGGTCATATCTATGTCTTACTCAGCAAAGCCTAGGCACAGCTGTGTCTGTGTCTCTAGTACAAGTTAGCTGAAACAAATAAATTGCATTGCTCTGGCATGTGCCATTGGTACTGTGTGCCTCAAGTAATCTGCAGGACGTCTGGTAAATCTGTTCTGAGGGCTAACAGCTCTAGTCTAATGATCCAATAATGTTTGATAAGGCTGAGAAATGAAGGAATTTTATAATGTAATTTCTGGACTCATTAATCCAGGAGTTCTCCTCCAATTCTGAGGCCCAGTTTTCTTTAAAATATCTGTCATATTACACTATGTTATATAAGGTAGTTAAGCCCATGTTTGTAGAATATCAGGTATTCTCTGGAGTTTGAAGTGTGAGTGTCATAGCACAGGAGAGTAAAAAATATTAATTATTTCAAGTGAATCTGTTGAATCAATTTGTCTGAGTCAAAAAATTTTAAAATGACCATGGAACACATCTTTCTCTATGTGCTAAAGAAACTGCTGCTTTATGGATAATGTACACTCTTCCACTTCAGCATCAGAACAGCATTGCTGATGATTTCATGTTTTCTAAAAAAATACCAAAATATGAAAAAAAAATAACCTTGATTTTCTCGATTGACGGTATTTTGAACTGTAGTGGAATGGAGTGAGTAAAAGTAAGGAGGAAGAAGTGTAATGATTCTCTTTAAGAAAGCACATCTTTTAATCTAAACTGAGCATTAAAATGGTTAGAGCTTGCATCCCAATGCTTTCTCTAGAAATACAGTGTGGATAAGATAATGCAGTTTAGAGCTTGGCTACTTTCATGTGTTTAGAATCAGATTTAAGTTTCATTAAATAAAAATCAGAAAATCTCCTTGTGCATAAGATAGACAAATTCAGTACAGACATCACATATCCTCCTTGTTTTCCTTGTCCAAATTGTATTTGACAGATGTATGTTATGTTATCACAAACAATAGCTTTTACAATGTATATCTGGCAAATTTATCCATAAAATTGAACACAATAAACATTATAATGCAATAATTCAGTTTTGGTTTGAGATTTGAGAATTAGTTCCATTTAAGTGAACTGCTTTTTACATTACAATCCATCCAATTTCATGCTTTTCCTGATCATTGGAACAACCTCAGTAATGCAGTAATAATTTGTGCTCAGTGCATTCTACCTTAATTTGATCTTTTTGTTTAGTACAAAAAGAAATTAGTAGAATCAAAGGTATTTGTGTATTTTCACTGTCAGAAGAAAGCAAGGCTGGAGGGTGGGCAAGCAAGCACTTGATTTCAATTTCTTGTAGATTCTTTCACATAACAGGAAAATGTATAAAGCCGTTATACTGCAGTCTGTGTTCAGACCATTTTTCAATTTCACTGTAGATAGGCAAACAAAACATCAGGTAAACTGACTGGAGAAGAGGTTTACCCATAGTCTTCTGGAATCCTTACAGCTCTTTCTCAATGTTTCCTGCTTTATTGTTTAAGGCTTTCCTCACCCCTGTGATTTCTATAAAGTTAATTTGAGTGCTTTGTTTCTGTTCCCAGGGTTGAACACTTTAAGATTGTGGCATGTCAAGACGCAGATGCTGTCAGCCATTTTGGGATGTGATTAAGTGCCATGATGCTGCAAAAGCAGGGAGTTTATATGTGAATGACTGCATTTCCTGATGCAGAAGACAGTGCTGTTGAAAGAAAAACATTTGGAAATGCCTATTAAGAGAGAAAGGATTAGGAAGCAATTGCTGATTTTTTTCTGTGAGTGAGCTGCAGTTAATGGTGCATATAAGTGGAAAGATTGTGCAGTCTTTAGCTTTCTACTTGAAGCATAGCTTTACTCAAAAAACAGTAAAGGAGAGAGGGGTTGAAGAAGAAACTTCTTTGTGTCTTTGCAGAACCTTAAATTGGTAAAGGTAATTGGGAAATGGTTGTCCTAGACAGATGTTAGTATGGAGGGGTGAGGGAAGATTTGTGCCTTAATTAAGAAATACATTTGCAGTGTGTACCATTGTGTAGTTACTATTAAAATAAGAGCAGCTACTGTTTCTGAAATCTGACGATGTCATGACTTCAAACTAGAGAAACAGATAAGTAAAAACTATGTAAACTTAAAGATACTTGCATTTTTTGTTCTGGTACTCTTTGCAATAGACATTGTAACTGGCAAATATAATGAATTCTCATTTCATTTGAAAGAATTAAACTAATTACTAAAGAATCTCTGTTACATCACATTAGAGTATGGACAAATCTATGATATATTTAATTCTAGGACAGCATTTATATAAGATTAGTGTATGAGCTATTAAACTTCACATTTATTGACATCAAATTTGCAACAAATTTCATCCATTATCTTATTGAGTCCGTCAGTGATGCCATCATTATCACTGCATTTTGCACATTTCTCTAAAACAATTTGCCCTGCAGTTGTTGAAGTTTGACTGAAGTAACTCAGTTAGTAGATAATTATCTAGGACTCACTTGAAGACAGGGAATCTACCCTCCATCCTTTAACATTTTGTCAACGTGGGTGTCACCATGATCTGTTTCTTGATTTTGCACGGCTGTCTGGTTGTCATGGAAAGATTGCTGTATGAGTCCAGGAGTTCACTCACATTACACAATTCATTAAGCTAGGACCTTAGTAGTGATTGTTACATCCAATATAGTGAGATAAAATCTTTGACTCTGTTTGATATAAGTGAAATTAAAACTATAGTAACTGGTGTCCTCCAGGAATTTTACAGGATGTGCATGTTCATCCACACAGCAAGCATGAAGTGAAATACTACTAGTCAAGAAATGTGTTTTGATTTTTATTGTGGTGTTTTTATCATGGTGTTTTAATCATGGTTATTTCATCATTAGAGCTGTGGTAGTTCACAAATTCTTTTCTTGGTCTCTGTTCATCTTATGCTTCTCACATAAAACTATCCTGATACGTATGGTTTGATGTTTCACTTTCCTGGTTGGATTTTCTGAGCTACAGTAGTTTTTCAGTTGTCATTATTTATCAAAAGAGACCTCAATCTTCTGTGGCAGAATAAAGTTACATTAAAGTCTCTTACAAGATCATACAGATCCTTATCCTGACTGAAAGAATGAGTGATAATAAAGTGAAGGTCAAGTCCCATCTTACATTTAGGCACTCTTCATTTTTTGAGGGTTAACATTTATATGTATAAGTCTCCTGCCTTCTGTGTTTTTATGATATGTGACTGAGAAATGCTTTCCTATCATGTGGTTTTGATTCTCTATGTCCCTTGTTAGAATTGATCCTCTTTTTTCATTATTTTTCATGATTCCTAGTTTTCAAGAAATGTTGGATGCAGTCACCGTGTCTTTGCTCAGAGTCAAAGAAAGGAGAGATTTATGTGCCGAGACTGGACAGCCAATTTATTCCACCTCAACCATCTCTGTCTCTTTTACTAGATCCAAACCCAGGTATCAGAGGGAATTTCAGAACAGAGCAAATACAGTGATATACTCAGTCAGGTATTTAGCCATTCCAAAATATTCTTCCAGTCTCCAATATTCCATGACTCAAGAGCTTTCTAAGCTTTGCAGCCATGTGTTTGAGTACAATGATCATCAAAAGAATAGGGGAAATAAAAAAAAAAAATTAATTTTGCCTAGTAACAACACCAATAAAATAGTACTACTGAGATGAAATGTATGTGATTCACACATGTTTTAATAAGTAGACGGATTTAACCATAACAGTAAAGGTGATGGCAGGCTACTGCTATATGTCCTGATTTTCTGGTGTAAATATCTGACACCATAGCAGAGGCAGCAGAACAGAAAAGATACAACCCAGTTCTGCTACTTTGCTATCACATTTTCCGAACATAACTATTGAGCATGATGGCAGAAGAGATCCATCATCAAAAATCAGCTGAAAATCAGCTGGTTTCATCCATCTGAAAATCAGCTCCATGATTTTCAGAATGGCATCAGTTAGGACATCTGAGGGTAATGATGGCTTCATGCTGCTGCCTCATCTAATAAAGCCCTAACTTCCAAAGTATGAGACTCAGATGCAAAGCACTCTAGATGTGAGCCTCTGTGACCAACTCAAGCTAAGAAAATGTCTGAATTCTCACTTCTATGAGCTGAACCCTCTTGGAGACGTTTAGTCTCCTTATGAAATTTTCAACAGCAGAAGCAGTGGTGATAAACTTCAGTAAAAACATATCTGTTACTTATTGGCATTTAAAACCGCTAGGAAGCATTATTTGGCAGTAAATCTCCTGTGTTTCAACAGTAAACATGCTTTAGTAAATAACACATACTTGTAAAACATCTGTGTATTACAAATTTAAAGGTTAAAGAACTTGTTAAAAATGAGCATGGACTTAATAAAACCCATTTTATGTTCCAATCCCTAATTAAACTGCTGTAGCCAATTTAGCATAGCTTCAAACTCCTCCTGCCATGTCTTCTTTTACAACTGTATCACATTCCACCATAAAAGGAAAATCTCTGTTGATAGTGTTTGATATTCTTTAGCTTACTAGAGCCAAGCATAACTACATAATATTTTCATTATATTTCACATTCTGCTTACTAATATTTGTACTATGTGACTAAGTTTCACTAGAAAAACAATCAGCATATCCAGCAATCAGAGTAGAATGGCAAGGAGAGTAAATTAAAAAGCTTTTTTCAATAATGAAATTTCTATAAACTAAACCAGTGTAAATCTCAGACTGTCACGCTCTTCCTGGTTTCTCATAAGAGCACCTATGAGTGTATACTACTGCACAAAATGGTAGTATTTTTATAGGTTTCTTCAGTTCTGGCCTTAGATATAAATTTTTAGATAGATTTAATTTAAAATACATTCATGGCTTTCATTTCTTGTTTCCATGAACTTTCTAATTTTGTCACAGTTTTGTCTCATCTTTATATAAATTACTTAGAGAATCTGCTTATTTTAATCTACATAGAAAAATGCTATGTCAGCCTATTGAAATAGACCTGAACTTTTTAAAAAAGGGATCTTCAATGCCATGCAGAACTAACAGGGAGGTATGAAAAACTCTATTTCTGTTACCAGGTGAAACCTTGAAAGTCCAGTTTTGTTTATACATTTATTCCTTGGAGTTTTTAAAGAGAGATGAGATTATCTATGCTTCTAATGTGGGCATTTCAATAGACAGTCTAAATATAAGACATGCTTGGCAGTTATTCAGTTGGATTATAACTTGAAAAAACATTTGTTGGGAAAGGCAAAAGATATTTTCATTCTTGTTATGATACTGTCACTGATTTGCTATCTTGCTCTGAAAAGTGCATATTATCTCCTTTTCTATTTTTGGTCTTCCATGTCACTTTAAAAAAAATTCTTTAAAAACACAGTTCTCATCAGAATCACAGAATCTTCAGGAAGGGACCTTGAAAGATCACCTAGTCCAACTCACCTCCAGGACCACCTAGAGTAGGTCACACAGGAACTCGTCCAGGTGTTTGTCTTGAATGTCTGCAGAGAAAGAGACTCCACAACCCACCTGGGCAGCCCTTCACCCTCACCCCATCACCCTCACAGTGAATAAGTTTTTCCTTATGTTTCTTTGGAACCTCTTATGTTCTAATTTGTACCCATTGCCCCTTATCCTATCATTGGGCATCATTGAGAACAGCCTGGTTCCCTCCTCCTGATACCTGTCCTTTACATATTTGTAAACATTAACAAGGTCACCCATCAATTTTCTCCAAGCTAAAGATCCCCATCTCCCTCAGCCTTTCATCATAATGAAGATGCTCCACTCCATTAATCTTTGTGGCCCTGTGCTGAACTCTCTCCAGCAGCTCCCTGTCATTCTGGTACTGAGGGACCCAGAACTGGACACAATATTCCAGATGCAGTCTCACGAGAGCAGAGTACAGGGGGAGGAGAACCTCTCTCGACTTACTAACAAAGAACATACCCATATATACAGTGCTAAATTCTGAACGTGGCATAATTCATCATGTTAGGAAGGTTATACTTGCTTACAGAACTGCCTGGGTCAACATTTTAAGACAGCACTTAAGATGGAAAACAACTGTGGCATTCTGATATATAAACTGATGATTCAAGTGTCAATTTACGTAAGTGTACATCCCCAATCCTGTGTCAAGATCATGCTGTTCCATGCATTATACTGAAGGGGCAGTAAATGTGCAGAAGACAGGAAAGATTATTTCCAAGTTTGAGTGTCATTTTCAGAGAACTCTACAAAAAAAAAAAACCCACAAAAAAACCGAGTTGTTCTAGTGCAAAAACGTGTTACCAATCAAGCACAATTTCAAAGCTGTATAAAGTAACAGGGTATGTGTGTCATTGGATTTAAAGACAATCTACCACATGTTAGACTTGGACTGAAAAAATCACTTAGCTTTATAAAGAATTTGTGCCCATCATAAACATTGATAAGACTAAATTCAGATTTACTTTCTTCTCTGAACTGCCCTGAAGAACTCCCTTAAACTTTCCAGAAGACAAGTAAGATGACTTTGACACTAAATTTGTCACTTCCATCAAAATTGATGGAGCAAGGAGAAAACTCTTTACTGATCCTACAAGTAATTTCAATAACCAATCGATCCCTTGAAAGCAAGATATTCAGTTGAATTCAGTAGAAGAATAGTTTATGTCCAACAGAATGCAGTAACTTATAGAGCCATTTTTGTTCTCCTACCTAACTTAATTGAATTGTTTTATACTAAAAGAGCAGTTTCAGATAACAGGACTCTCAGATGTCCACCATAAAACATGATGGACAATGTGGCCTCCCATTTTTCAAGAAAGTTTCAAAATATCAGGAACCATATTCAAACATGAGTATCCTACTTTTTTTGCACAATATCTCAACCTATTGGGACTCCTGGGTGTCAGAGCTCTTGGTAGCTATTTGACTGTTGATAGCTATGTTGGAAATAACTTTGGGACATAAGAAATACAAGTGCTTCTCAGCAATGGAGGCACATGGGTTTGCATGATTTAAATCTTTGGTTTAAATGCCTCGTTTTAGATCCAGCCCTTGTGTGCTCTGCTACAGGAAACAGCAGCAGAGACTGGGGCCAGTTTGACATTTGTCCAGAATTCCTCTTGCGAATAGTATTTTATCACATTTTAGAGAACTCACAGCAAGGTTCCTGGGACATAACGGCTCAGGGCAGGTGGACACCAGACTGCAATAATGCATTACTGTATCTTTTTTAATAAATTGAATCCTATACTATGGCTATTACATTTTAATTACTATGATTATTTTACAGGTAGTTCAAACATAAATTGTGTCATCGCAAACTGTGTTACCTATGGTTTAATTGAAATAAAAATGCCTTACATATTTTTCTGTCTTGGAAGAAAATCCTCCCCCATGTCCCCCTTAAATTTGCACAACATTTATATAGAATTTACTACTCACAGTGGAATTGTAGTGTAGAATATTGGCCATCTGGCTATGACTGAGCTCTTGTCTCTGTAACAGAAAAAAGTGTTATTCAAATGAAAGCACATTGATACTATAGAACAAAATGTGCTCTTTTGCTTTTTATTTACCACTGTACAAAGGAAAAATGCATTATGACATTCAGATAATGATAAAATTGATTTTACCTAGCACATACTGTCTTTATTAATAGTTCTGGCTGAAATGTAATTATTAGTTTAGCAGAATTAGTTTTTTTATCCCAGATTTATATATTACCGCAATTCGTTACCCATTGCAGGGAAGAGTAATATGTAAAAAATTTAAGACTGGCTAATATAGGTCTGATTAGATGCCTACATGGTCTACTGCCCAAACTGGCAATGTTAATTTTTAAAAACATACTTATTTTAAGTTCTAAAATTACAAGAATCATTTGGTAACCGCAGTTCGCTAGACATGACAGATTCAGCATCTTAGGGGGATGTAGGCAAAAACTATTTTGTGACATTTCATACTGTAACATATCATGTAAGTGGCTTTTATGCATGCTTGGAAGAGATTGTGATCTGAGTTAGTAACTGTCACAGCAGATATACCTGTCATGTGTCTGCTAAGGTATGCATGGCCTTTGGAACAGAAGGTTTGCATTGTAAAGATATGGTTGAATTTGAATGCTGTTTCTTAGCATTTTTTTATTAGTATCACAAATTCAAACCCACTCCTTATTCCCGGAATTTATGGATTTTCTTTCCAGTGTTTAGTGGTAGAACTGTATTCTTACAGGATAGAATGGAAAACATAAAAACATTAAATTTGAAATGGTTAAAGCATTTATCCAGTCCTCTGCTGATGGTAGTGACTCAAAATATTTGCCTTCAGTCACAATGCTTTTAAAATGAAGCATTGTTCTTCTCAAAGTTCCACTTAAATATAAGAAAAAGCTTATAATATAATATAAGAAAAAGGGTGATGGAACACTGGAACAGGCTGCCCAGAGGGGTTGTGGAGTCTCCTTCCTTGGAGGTCTTCCAGACCCGCCTGGACATGTTCCTATGTGATCTGATCTAGGTGGACCTGCTTCTGCAGCGGGGTTGGACTAGATGATCTCTAAAGGTCCCTGCCATTCTATGATACTATGATTCTACGATATCCTTGATGTTTCCAAGCTACTGTCATACTACTGTGAAGTTGTAGAAATAGATCTTTTCCTAGCTCCTTCCCTTCAAAATAGATTTGGGAAACTCAGATGTTTATTAAACATTCATTATTCTTCTTGTATTGCTTTTTGTATTTTTTTTTATTTCTATGTTATTGGATTAAGGTTTTTTTTTTTTAACTGCATAAGTAGATCATTAGATATATAATTAAACTTAGACTTTGAGTGCTGATATCTACAACAGAAACATTCCATTATATTGCTTTTTGTTTTGGACATGCCTTGCTGTTCCTGAATCACTGCTATACATCCTTGGAGATTCAGCCAGATAATCTTAGATAAATGGTAAGACCCAACGCTGGTGATAGTTTTTCGGGTCGCCAGAATCCATATGAGCATCAATGAAGAAAACAAGTATTTCTGTATATTTATAGTTGAACACCATTATAAAAGATTTGTCATATCAGGGACCTAATACTACCACCAATCATATTTTTAAAAAATATTATTGAACTTTGGCAGTCTTCATCTCAATTATTAGAGGAACTTAATTCTTAGAAAGACTTCCTAAATGGAAGACCTGACTAGTGTTTTGGGCTGTTACGTACAAAAAACTTTGTTTTGGTAACTATTTAATGACTTTGTCTAGTGATCAAGCCTTGAAGTTTAGCTTTCTTAATTTTACTTCTCTAAGTAAGCTAATGTAGTTTCATCTACATAGGTCACAAGAGAAGTTTTTGCATGTTGGGTGTCTTACAAGAAAAATAGAGTGGCAAGAGTTACACTGTGAAGACAGTGTTCTCTGTGTTAAACATAATGAAGTGAATTTCTGTTCATATGTATGTGCATTTATGGTTTAATAGCAAGTGAGAGAAAAAAATAGAAAATTCTCTTTTGAGCTAGTTATAGTATGACAATAATTCTGGGAATTTGTAAAGCACTGGACCAGCTATACTTTATTTGTCTAGAGATACTGCTTCAAAGACAAAGCAACAATTGTAGTTTTGTGAATGCTACCTTTTCTCCATGTTTGTACTGTATACAGCAATCAGGATTCAAATGACAGATTTGGTTGCTGAAATATCCTGGTTTTCCTTGAGAAGACAAGAATGCCACAAACAACCTCTGGTAGAACATCACCACTGTCAGTGCTTGCTGTACAGCCCAAGCTCCACCCTGAAATACAATCTGAGATCCATCAGAATTTCATTTATCACATTTACATACACATGCACGTGAATTTACTAACATAAATAGAATATTGCTGCCTATGTGCATAAATAGCTGTTCATTGGTCTCCCATGTACATCCTTCCTTAAGAGAACTGGTTTACTTTTTTTATTCCAGATGAATCTAATTGAATTAAACTCATCAATGACAATGTAACTTGTAATGATTTTAAAAGAGACAAATGAAAGTTAATATAAAATTTTTTAATCTGGAGTAGAAGAGGCTGAGGGGAGACATGATCAGTCTCTACCTGAAAAGAGGCTGAAGCAACAATTTATAGGATAAGAGTAAATGGCCTCAAGCTGCCCTGGGGAAGGTTTAGATTGGAGATTAGGAAGAACTTTTTCACTGAGAGGATTGTTAAACACTGGAACAGGCTGCTCAGGGAGGTGGTGGAATCCTCATCCCTGGAGATATTTAAAAGACATGTAGATGAGATGCTGAGGGCCATGGTTTAGTGATGAGCTTGACAGTGTGAGGTTAGTGGTTGGACTTGATGATCTTTTTCAACTAAATAATTCTATGATTCTATGTTTGAAAAATTAGATGTACATGTACCAGGAGAATCTAAATGTGAAAGTTAAATCTTGTTTTTACAATTGATGTGTTTTAATTGATAGATAGCTTTGATTGTATTTTATCTGAATATTATTTTGTTTTCCTCAGTTACATTATTACTGCTACTAATTTGGGCAGAGGCTGAACCTGTGATGCATTATACAGGAATGAAGGCATGGTACGCTGCCAAAAACCAGCCCTTCTTAATTAAAAAAATGTCTACATCAGTTTTCTCAAACTGTGACAAAACAATTTAAGGCAAAAATAGGGCATTTTTTTAAAGAATAGTAGAAAAAAAAAAGAGATGGAAATAATATCGAAACATCTATTCAGGGCAAATTGTTGACCTTGGAGCAAAATTAGGTTCAACAATATGTAGAATGCTTAAATGTATTAGAGGCCTGACTCTACTGAAATCAATAGAAAGAATTTCAAAGACTTTTGAGAGCTTTGGATACAATCCAAAAAGTAAACTGATACTCCTGGGGGACAATTGCATACCTCTTTTCGATGGTCATTTATACTGCTATTGAAAATGTCATTTACCTTGCTATCAATGTTAAAAACTAGTAGGGATCATTTAGCAACCAGATTAAATGGTGCTTTTTTTCACATACATCTAAGAGGTAACTCTGTTTGGTTTTTTTTTTTGGTTTTTTTTTTTGTAGAGGTATTTGCCTTAAAATGACTTTTTAATTGATGTTTTAGGCTTAAAGTCTACAAATAGAATAGAATATAATCTGAGCTTCTGGTCTTTCATCTGTACTGATGTGATCATACAGAAGACTTTTATAACTGAACTTGTAGTCTTGTTTGCTAAAGATTGTTATCAACCCTAATGTTACACTTGGGTCAGTAAAGGAAGAGTTTCGATGACTGAAGGTCTCAGATTTGTTTTCTTCAAACCAAGAATGTCCTTGAAAACATTTTTATGTTACCATTATGCTCACTGTAAATCACCAGCCTGCAATTTTAAGATTTAAAAGCTGACAAGTTCAGACTTCAAGCTGTCACCAAACTGTTTCTCTGCTGGCCTCTTACTCATGATAGTTCAGAGTGCTGAACTCTGTACAGCAATGGTCAAGCTTTCTCTGCTGATGATATTACCTCATGAAAATCAAGGTTCTTCCCTAACATTAAGCCCATGGACTCACCAGATTGGATGCTTTCTAGCAAATATAAACCTCTATTAGACCATAGGTAGGTGACATAGAACACACATCTTTCTGCTCTGTACTCAACCAAGTCAGTCATCAGAGTAATTACTGTTGCATCTTGATCTCTCTGTTCTTTCTGCTGCTTCTGTTGAGTTTCCAGCTCCACAAAATAAGGGAATTGTGCTTCTTTCACCCTCTGAGATGTATTGGGTGACCTAATGGGAAGTATTTAAGGCATGTATCCAGAAGCTCTGGGTCCCAATCAACATGGGAACTTGTGGAAGACCTCCAGAAAAACAGAGTAGTTGAGGTGTTGGTGTCCTTATTTCTTCCCTGTCATACCAGAATATATTCAGTAACTTTGATTTCTGAGCTGCACTTGAAGATTGGTATTCCGAGCCATAACTCAGTGCACATTTGCTTATTGAAACACTCCCCAAGGATAGCAATTTTGACAATCTTGCCTTGTAACTGACACTGTGGGATTTGTTTCAATAGTAGGCTAGATAGAAAACCTAGATGTCAAACCCATCTCTTTAATATCAGGATTGAATTTAGGTTTTTTTAAAATTTGAAGACAGATATTACATAAATAAATCCTTTATTTTCTGAAATCAAATCACTGGTGAGTATTGAAAGGAGTAATTAGAAATAGAAATGCATAAATAAACTATTGTTTCCTTGGAAAACAGTAAATTAGAGTTGCATTTTCAGTTCACTTACAATCCAGACTAGCAACTAATATCTATCTATAGCTTTAATATGTGTACTGTATTTAACAAGTCTATTTCACCCATTACTAAACCGAAATAGTTGCAGAATTGTTAACTTTCATGTTTTCTTTTCTAGTTTAGTTTTTTTAATGATAAGAGATGGCTTTTATTGAGTAACTGAAATGTTTGTGTGTAAAGCTGGTGTTTTGTATGTCTTGGAACAGAACTGTGAATATTGAAACGATTACTGAAACATCTTGAAAAACTAACTTGTTTTTTTAAAAATATATTTTAGTGTTCAAAGACTAAAATGCCACATATGTCCAGATATTCTTTTAATTTACAAAATAGTAATGAAATAAAAAAATAAGAACACATATTTTGTTTTAGTTATAAAAGGCAAAATTCTTAAAAAAGTAAAAAACTGATAAATCAGTTTAAATAATAATTGACACAATTGCATATTTCTACAAATATCTGATTTCTCAAAAGCCTATAGTTTTGACAGTTAATGGCTAAAACGTATCAGTAGGAACATTTAAGATTTCACTGGTGATTTATCCAGGTTATCCTGACTTTTTTCTTCCTTAATATCTGTGTATTTATTATTATATTTGAGCATGTGTGTGACACAGTATAGATGACTAAGTAAGATTGATATTTAGATGTGGCATGACTTTAATTGATATTCTGATGTTTGTTTTGTTGTTCAAAATATTAAATGTCAGAAGAAATAATACAGAAAAGGTGAGAGATTTGAGAACAAATGTTTCTCTGCAACTCTAATCTATAGACATTGTTATAACCTTGTTACAAAAACTTGACTGAAATCAGTCTCAGCTGGTGGACAGAAAATGAGGTTTTCAAGAAGCAATGGAGATATTTAACAAGAAGGACAGACGCAGACATAATTTTAAAATTAAGTGCATGAGGTGCTCTTCTAATCAGAGAAAGACTTTTTTCCTGGCTCGTGCAGTACTGATGTCAGTCATGAGACTGATAGTGCAACTGCTCTTCCCATGATTAAGCAGCACTGAACATATACTTGACACATCAGAGATTTGTATCTGCTCAGGGGAAGATGAGGGTAATGTGAGCCTTATGTTCTCACTCTAACTGTGGCCGGCTATTGGCAAGCACTGATCTTTACACGATCTCAAGCTGACATAGTCCAATACTATTAATCTGATTCATCTGTGTTTGCCTTTCATATACTCTCAAATGCATCCTGAGGAAGAAGGATATGTTTTTTAAAAAAGCAGAATATACTAGCCTGAGGGATGATCTATTTTAATAGCAGTCCCTCTATTTGCCATACCAAAGAGGAAAATGATTTACTGTATCTGGCCAAAAATACTTGGTATTTCCAGCCTTTCCCAGTAAAATATTATGTTTAATGCTCTCACTACTTTTGAAGGCATGGTCAATAAAGCTGCTGCTTGACAGGTTCTTGACTCTTAAAACTGTTTTTCTTTGGCCAGGATCTGCAAAATAAGATAATAAATGTGGTTAACAATAAAGTTCTCATGTATAATTCTTGAAATTAATGTAAATATTTCAAATGGTTTGAAGCAAACCAGTTAACGCTAACTTTTAATAGTGCTTTAGATACTTAGCTTACAAATTCCATTGATTTCTCATTGAAATTTAGGTACTAGAACCAATCTGTTCTGCTTCCTAAATCACTTAATTCCTGCTAGGCATAGAGTGGTGCATAATCTGAGATATCTGAGAGAGGAAACCCCAAAATGATGAAGAAGTATTCAAAACAGGTGGAAATTTTTTTGGGGAAGTGAGAGGGACAGATTCTGCTTTGTGCTGTGACCATGAAAAATCCTGAATGTATTCTGTTCTTCCAGTTGTGTAGTTTAGCCATGAGATTACAGGCTGTTCTGGATTAAGATGCTGTTAATCTTTCCTTAAAGAGTTGTATTACTTGGTGTAATTAACTAAATATTTATAGGGCCATAGATACCATGATTGACTTGTGGTTCTTCTCTGAAATGTCGAGTTCCTGAATAAATTTGGAATTCAATATTACATGGCCTGATCCCTGACAGAAATTTTTAATTGTGATATATTATAATTAGCTAAACAGTCCTGTTTAACTCAATAACTGAAGCTAAACAAGTGTCTCAATGTCTGTAGAGCTGGAATCTGAAAGAATGAGACCCATGTTTATTGAAATAGATACTTCTTCTTTGTTATGAACTTCAGAGTACATAATCTAGCCAGAGGTACTTATTTTTTTTCTTGAGTTTCCTTGGAAATGTCACTTACAGGTCTGCTTAGCAAAGTTCAGTGGAATACTCTGGGTTCAATTTCCCAGTGTCTAAGCAAGCTTGATTATATGTCTGACCATTTCCTTGTGTTAATAACAAAATCTACATCCAGAAAGTCCCGTATCTCCTCCTTTGCCTCCAGGCATTAGTGAGATCAGAGCCACATTTTGCTCAATGGCAGAATACTGATTTGACAGTATCATCTCTTGGTCCTAAGAGCAGCATGGCCTGTCCCTAGCTGTTCCATCCAGATCCCAGCCAGTGTGTGGGCTGTGGCTGTGTAGCTCCTGGATTATGTTTCACAGCACTGTTTCTTTTTTGTTTTAAACTAAAATCAATGAGACATAGCCACCAAGCAGACACTTTATCACAAACGGGAAGTATTGTTGGATTATATTTTCCTTTAAAAAAACTTCCATGAATAATTAAAAGAATCATATAAACCCCACTCTATCTACTTTGTTTGATGCTTCACTCAGACATACAGTATGCAATTGAGTTTCTTTACATTTCCTAAATATGATGAATGTATTCAGCTCACCTTTAAAACCTACTTCTTCCTAAAAAAAAACCTCCCAAGCTTATGATTTGGGGCTGCTTAGCTTTCCCTTGCCAGCTCCTCTTGGTCTCTGTCACAGATGTAGATAATCCAGTGGGAGATACTCTTTGCTCTTTCATGATTGTGCTTTTCCTCCACCCAGGTCATCTCCCTTAGATCACAGGTCATTTGAGAAGAGAGAGTTGTAGAAAACATTCATTTACTGGATAAATTATGCTAAAATGCATTTTAACACTGAATTTCTAGAGATAAAATTCATCAGAATGTTGAACTTAGTTAGAATGTTAAACTTAGCTATTAATTTCATCCAGAAAATGTAAAAAGATATAAACTAACAGTCAAGCCAAGATCCTTTATCAGTCAGCATAAGAATATCATCTGCTTTGACAGGAAATATTGAAGACAATTCTTTTTTTCTACTTGAATTCCACATCATCATTACTTTGTATTTCAGGACTACTGGTTAATTATTTTCTATGGGTCCTGATCGGTTGCATCCAAGAGTGCTGAGAGAGCTGACTGGTGTGGTTGCTAAGCCGCTCTCCATCATTTTCAAACAATCATGGAGGACAGGCGAGGTGCCTGAGGACTGGAGAAAGCCAATGTCACTCCAGTCTTCAAAAAGGGCAGGAAGGATGACNGGGAGGTTCTGCTCTCCCTCTCCTCTGCCCTGATGAGGCTTCATCTGGACTCCTGTGTCCAGTTCTGGGCTCCCCAGCTCAAGAGAGACAGAGAACTTCTGGAGAGAGTTCAGTGTAGGGCCACCAAGATGATCAGGGGACTGGAACATCTTTCATGTAAGGAAAGGCTGCGGGAACTGGGGCTGTTTAGTCTGGAGAAGAGGGATCTCATTAATATTTATAAGTATATAATTGTGGATGTCAGGAGTTTGGGACATTCCTTTTTTTTCTATTGTACTTAGCAACAGGACAAGGAGTAATGGGATGAAGCTGGAACACAAAAAGTTCCATTTAAACATAAGGAAAAACTGTTTTACTGTGAGGATGAGGGAGCAGTGGAATAAGCTCCCCAGGGAGAGTGTGGAGTCTCCTTCCTTGTAGATCTTCAAGACCTACCTGGACACGTTCCTATGCCAACTGATCTAGGTGGACCTGCTTCAGCAGGTGATCTCTAAAGGTCCCTTCCAATCCCTATCATTCTATGATTCTAATTCCTGCTACACGGGAATATCATTGTACGGTACAGGACAGATGAATAGAGGTATAGACATGACATGTTGTTCAGTGTTAGCAATGAAGATACAGAGTGTCACCATGAAAGTATCCATTGCTCAAACAGTTGTAGAAGGTGTGATCGTATTGTATTGGGCCTTACTAAGATAGCTGTAATTTTCATAGCAGACTTCATGGTACTGTGCTTTCTATTGGTACCTAGAAATATGTTTGATAGTATGCCAGTGTTTTGGCTACTGATTAGACAATATCAAGGAGGTCTCCAACATTTCTCCCCTCACCTTCACAAGCAGGCTGAGGGTGAGCAAAATCCTGGGAGGGGCCATGACGAGGACAGCTGACCCAAACTCACCAAAGCGATATTCCATACCATATGGTGTCACCTCAGCAATATAAACTCAGGGAGAAGAGAAGGAACGGAGGGACAGTCATGAGTTATATTTATCTTCTGAAGCAACTGCTGTGTGTACTGGGAAGTGGCTGGACATCACCTGCTGATGTGAACGAGAGAGTAACATCTGGTTTTTTTTCTTTCTGTTTTCACATGTGTAACCTTTGCTGTTACTTTATGAAACTGTCTTTATTTCCACCTATGAAGTTTTCATCTTATTTTCTCCCCTCTCTGATCTGATGAGATGCAGGGTGAGAGTGGCTTGTGGGTACCTGGCATCCAGCCAAGATCAACCCACTACACATATCAAAAAACAGTCAGTAAGTAGACTGAGTTCTCTAGATTATTTGGCAAAAGTGCCAAAAAAATAGGTTTTCCATGACCAAAGGTGGTGAATTTTGATTAATTTTAAAGAACGAATACTCATTGCAGTGGAAAATTGAACAAGTCTGTGTCTTAACAAATTTAATTTTACAATATATCCTCTGCTTTCTGACTCCTCATAAAGCAGTTGGAGTTTCAGCTACTTGGCATCTTTTTGCCTCATTATTTACTCCAATTGGCAGAATCACAACACAACTAAAATCAGTGCTGAAGAAATCCAAGACCTAAAGCCATTTGATCTCACCTGAGCCTGCAACATGAGAAATCAAACATTGCCTAAAGTCAGCATCCTGGCGAGTGACAAGATATGGCTGTTGCATGAAAAGCAGATAAAGAATTCATTGAACTGCATCATAATTTACTTTTTTCTTTCACCTTGAACGCTGCCAGTTACCTCAGAGCACAGTGTATGCTGCACATGTTGAAAGGAGACTTGTTCAGCTTCCCTTCCCAGAAATCACGTCCCACCTAAAGCAATCATGATTTATTTGTCTTCCCACAGACTTAGCTTCAATGTGTGATTTGTTTTCCTGCCATGATCTGATTCAGTTTCAGACAACCTTGCTGACCATACTGAAACTCCCATTAAGTGAAAGTTCCACTCTTTGTATTTGAAGAGATGCTTCTAGGATGCCTGCATCCAGATCAGAGCCAAGGAGTCACTCACAGAAGTATCCCTAGGTAGCTGGGTGCCACTTCATGTCTCAGATACTCCACTCCTTCCCTTCTTATAGAAGATTTCTGAAGCATCCATGAAGCACTGCACAAGGGTCAAATTTTCCTCATCAGATGCTAGAATTATAGACAGAGGAAAATGCAGTTGTCTCCATCTCCAACACAGACTGAGTTAGAAGAGACCCATGAAGTGCATCATGCATATAGAAAGACAAAAAAAATATCCACCTGTTATTCCTGTGAAAAGAGGACAGGTGATGAGAGAAAACGTTAAACAATTTTGTTTCCTTAACAATTTGTTAGTCTTCAGGATAATAATAGAGAGAAACTAATTTCTCTACATGAAGCTATTAACCGCAATTTCAGTCACTTGAGGACTGAGTGATTTCAATCATTTAATAAAACACTAAATAAGACTAAAGTAAAGAGAACTAAATAAAACACTAAACCACCGAACACTAAAACACTAAAATACTAAAGCCATATGGTAAAAATGAGCTGTAATTGCCTCACCTATAATAACCTCAGCTTTAAAAATAAAGATCATCTTTCTGAAATGATACATTATTGTAAATTTTAGAAAGAAATGTAACAGAAAAAAACAACTTTGTGTTTCAGGACAGTATTTTCATGCAATCAAGGAAATGATGCACTCTACCCATTATACTGTAAATACCTTTAGCATAATTTTTTTAACTGAATTTTGAATAATTTCACAAAATTGCTGTTTTCTTAGGATGACTACAATATCCTGGCTTTATACACACAAATCATTAATCTCTGAGTGTTTGAGTAGCTAAAGATAGTGAAGACTTGCATAAGTCTTTTAGGCTTAAATAGAAATATATCAGGATCTAGATTTTTTTAAGTGCCTGCACGCTGGTATATCTGCAATAGCATATGTACTCTGACTGTAAGTATAAGAAAAAGGAGGAGTGGGATGTAAGATTCCAGAATCCAAATGGTATGATTGAACTGAAATCTTGAGAGAATCATTCCAATTTGATCCACTGCAAGCAAGGTAATTATGAGTTTATGTTCTTACAAGTATGTCCATTTTCTTGTGTTCAAATACAGCTTCCTTTCCCCGGATTCATCCCAGACAGCTTTAGACAACTAAGGCAGCTGAGACAGGAAATAGTCACCAGTACCTAATCTATGTATCTAAACATACCAGTTTTCTCTTTTGATTGGGACTGGGCATGAAACTTCTAGATGGACAAAAGAAGTATTACATCAATACTAGCACTTGCTTAATAATTGTAGACAGATGAAGGAAGAGGAAATATGTTTCCCTTTTCTGTGTCAGTCATTGTAACTCACGAGAGATGGGATGTTTTCTGCTTCTACTTTAAGTTATTGCATTGCATCATACTATCAGACTTCCAAGCTTTACAAAATTAACTTATTTTATGAGTACTACTTAATGTAGCTAACACAGTGAGTGAGTGTCAGTGAACTGCTTTCTCAGAAGTCTTGTATGCTTGTTTCCAGGTGTATTTTATCAGGATCTTTTCACTTGAGATCGACTACAATTAAGGTCTTGCATGATTGATCCCTTCTCTTTTGCAGAACAGGTTTTTATATTTTGCAAAAAGAAAGCAATATCCATTGTTTACAGTAAAACATTTTTATGTGAGTGCAACTATGTGAATTTAAATGCAATTTTTACATTTCTTTGAATTTTTTGTCTTTTTATTCACATATGTTCCTTTAGTTTATTTCCATGTGTTTCAGTTTTATTTTAATTATTTCTTTTTTACAGCATGCAGAGTTCTGGTGATCATATAGCCTCAGACAACCATCTTTGATGGTTTTCACTGGTAGCGTTAATAAAAAATCGATGACTGCAATGTTTATATTGATGTTGAAATTACTGATGAAGTTAATTTCTATATACATGATAGTGTAGTTTGACACAGTTAGTGTTTATATGGAAAATTTAAATTATAGTCCAGTCCTTTAATCCTCACAATTTGTAAACCTGAACAGTGATACTGTAGAATCATAGAATGACTCAAATGAGAGGAATCCTCTGGAAGCCATCTCAGTCAACCTGCTGCTCCAAATAAATCCAACTTCAAAGTTAGATCAGTTGCAGCGTATGTTGCTCATTTTCATTCTTCTGTTTCCCTTCTTTTCTGCATTCTGCAGTGACATGATTTTTACTGTTGACATTGGAAACTCCTGATTGAGAAATTGGCAGAGTATGATGAGAACGACCTTGGTAACATTCTAATTTTGACATTTGACATTCTAATTTTGACATTTAAATGCTCAATTTGTGATTCTTCTATCCTAGATATCATCACAGATTGATTTGTTCCATCTGAAAAAAAAATGTGAGCCTAAGATATGACATATTACTTTTCTCCACATTCTAAAAAAAATTGTGTTGGTGAACTACAAGTAAATTTTTGCTCAGAGACAGTCAAACTTAATTAAACGTGTTCCATGACTGTTGTCTTTGGACTTTATGCTCACAGGTAGATGAAAAAAGCAAGCCGGGCCCTGGGAACTTAGTTTGTGATAGGAAGGAGATGCAGCTCCTTCTGCCTGTCTGTGACTGTGCTTAGATTAAAAAGAGCTCACTGAGATAAAACATGAATTCCTACAAGTACAAATGGAAGCAGAAACAGACTCTTGGTAATTGTTTTTCATGCTGGAATGTCTTATTTATTTTATATTCATCCTCTCTTCTGTGAAAAAGGGTCTTGGTGACAGCCAAAAAGGCTTAGGACAGATTAGATCCAGACTTATGACACAAAACATTTATTTTCAACTGGAGATTCAAAATGTTCTATTCAGCAGACATTAAAATAACTCAAAACGTTGTTCCCTGTCTTTGATGTATGAAGCATGAAGAAATGTGGCTGCCAACTTTATCTGATTGCTGAATCTTTATGGTCTGATACATTTTAGGATGCAGAGTTCAAAAGACATTTGCATTAGAGTATATAGGTAACCTAGGAATTGTCAGACTTAAGCAGAACACTTATCCATTATCCTCTCTCCAAGAAAGTAAAGTATTAGCTGCTTAAGAGAAAGGTTCCAGAGGTCATCAGTAGGGAAGGAGTTGCATGCTGTATATAACGTCCTCCAGTCTTGTTGCATATAAATCTTTATCCATGTCAATTAGCCACTGAAGAGTTATATTGTATATGAAAAAATATTAAATTTTTTTAAGTTCCTTACTTGCACAAATCCATACGATAAAGTTTTTTTATATTTAAATAACTCATTAAAGAGAAAAGTTTCATTTTCTCAATGTAGATGACTTCATATATTCATTTTTTCAGATGTTTCTTTCTTAGTCTTCTTACACTAATGAGGAGAAGTTACAGCTTAGGTTTACTGAATGTAATAGAGCATATAGATGACCTAGGTGCAACTCTTCATGAACTAAATAGGTTATTTGCTTAGGGCTTTGTTTTCTTATTCAAGTCTAGTTAATCAATGCAATCAGACTAAAAGAAATGAGATCTGGACTTGGAAACTCAAAACAATATTAATTTCTTCTTTTTTTTCCTACTATATTTCATCTCTTTCTCCTCTCTACATTCTGTACTGTATTTGTCAGTATTCAGATGGTAAGATTTTGTGTTGTAAATTGTGCTATAGAGATGACCATCTTCAAGGTTTCTTCCCCCTTATTGTGTTTTTTATTACTTATGTGTTTCCCATCCCCAGTCCCTTTGCTATTAATCTTTAAATTTTTTTATCATTTCCATGTCTGGTTCACCCCTTTTAGCTGAGATAATTTCTCCTTGGTTTTCAATGTTGTAATAAGCAAAAGTCCATATATTTTATGTTTTTTAAAAACTTAAAGTATTCTGGAATCAATAAATTAAAAATTGGCTTTAATGTTGTGTTTGTTTGCCCAGAAAATCTCTTGCTTTTGATCAAAACCTGTTGTCACGTGGAAATCTGCCTTGTCTGACTTCAATAACCTCTTTTCCTGTAGCTTCCATGTTCAATTTTGAGAGTGATAGCCTTGAAAAAGAAGTTTTATAGCTTTTCTGCACAAGAAGTGTTTTTAGTTGTCTTTGCTGCACTGGGAATCTGAAAGTATTTTTCTCATCATAGGAACATTATCTGCCCCCAAAATGTTAATCCCCAGTGTGAATGACATATTCTATTTCAGTTCAGTGCTGGACAGCTGTAGTCAGGCAGAGTATGAATCAACTCTAAAGAGGAGGCAATAGCCACCAAATCAAACCAAATAAACAAACAAAAAAAATATTCACCTGAGGTCCCACAGAAAGAATCCCTTTTTTTCACCCTGAATGTCAATGTGTTTTCCTAGTCATGAAAATTGTGATGAAGGCTGTTGAATCAGTGACAGGCTCAGTGGGACTAGCAATGAGATACTGATATCATTAGAAAATCATAATTACCTTTGGGTTAATGGAATAATTTAATTCTGGCCTTGGAAACTCACTAGATACCTTTTAAAACAACTACTTTTGTGAAGAAAATAAACCTACTTTGGCTAAGTTAGGTAACTTTTTTCTTTCAATGTTTTTTCAGATTAGAATTTCTTTAACGAACATATTCTGCTTTTAGAGCAGAAAAAGAGAAACTATACCAGTTATACATTATGTACCCGTGCCTATAAATAAATGGCAGTCTCAGAACTTATGACAAAGCTCTAGGACCTCCAACCAACAGCTGGCACTTAATACAATTGTCTAGCCTAAGTTATTGTAACTAAGCCACATGAAGTTTATACCTGAAGGTGATTACCCTGCATTTATATAAAATTATTAATTACATTTATAAAAACGGCATTTTTATTCCAGGAGTAAATAAAACTCAATCAAATGCCTACTGAAACCTCAGGAAATTGGAACATTTCTTCCACAATCCTGTGTTCGTCATCATCAATGGACATGTTGCACTGACATCACTTGTGTGATGCCAAACATGCATATGAAAAAGAGGAGCTTAAAAATTTGCCTTAAGCAATAGTAACTCAGTATTTTTAAATCAGACTAGAACTTCACAACAAGAGCAAAACAATCCTTCTCTGACTTGGGGGTCCCCTGTATTTCCTTTTTCCTCCAGCCAACTTCAAGGTCTTATTTTACTGCATTTGGTGACTTTCTAAAAACTGTTCTTTATTTTTCTCATGGGCAAGCTAAGATTTCTTTCTTCCCCAGCCTTACTTCTAAGAAAAAGCTGAACGGCATTGGTCTGAATCTCCTTAAAGGATTTTAGTCTTAGTGAGCTACCCTGAAGGCTCAAAATTTAAGTGACTGAATGAGGGAGCTTTTGATAAGAAGTCTTGGACAAATTTAATGACTGATAACTTTGAACATCCAGCCTAAAATGGCATAAACTGATATAACTTGATTAACTCAACTGTACTTGAACTAAAATGAGGCTTGATTCCAATTTTTCCTTCCTTTCATTTTGGTTTGTATTTTTTGTTTTATTTTGTTTTGTTTTTAATAAATGACTCAAATCAAACTTGTATCTATTTAAAGAACTTCACTTTTAAGGTATGAGAAGCTGAATCTGATTTTGGCCAAAACCTATGGACACTTTATATGTAACTTCAATTGTCAAGCATCTGGGATTGATCAAATCAAACCTGTGTAAAAACAACACATTTCATGAATCCCAGATGTTTTAATATGATACTGCTTCCCGAAATAACAGGATCAGGATGGGAAACAAATGAAAGGGAAATGTTTTAAAATTAAAGGCCTAAGTAAACTTAAATGTAGGCAACTTGAAGGTGATGGAGTCGGTGGCATTGTGTTTTGAGTAGGTGTGGGGTCTCTACATTTTCTCTATTTGATTGCTTTTGAGGGTTGAAGTCTCACATGCATATTGAACTAGAGAAAATCATTAACCTTGCCGGTAAAGATGGTGTTACAGGTTACAGTCTTATAGATCCCTGTGCTTCAGCCCTGGTTTTTTTTTGTGTTTTTTTTTTTTCTGCAGATGGGCACACTAATGGTTTAGTGGCAATCTTTAATGGAAATCTAATAGCCATGGTAACTCCAAGGATAAGAAAAGCAAAGCAGAAATGATACTCAGATAATGAACTGGTAAATTTTTACCAACATCTATGTAGGATAATAAGAGAACAGCTAGTTGATAGCAGCTAAACAGCTCCTACAACTGACACATTCAGGCACAGTAACGTCCTCAGCTGTATCACTTTTCTCGTTCAAGCTATTTTCGCATATTCCCTATTTCAGAGATCATAAAATAATCTGGCTTTTAATCACCCCTGCTCTCCTACTTCCAAGCCACTTAAAGTGTGAAAGAAATGTTTATACAATAAGAAGCTCAATGTTGCTGCAGCTTGGAGAGATGCCCATGGTTTCTGCTAGTATAATGAATATGGTGAGGGTGAGGCATCTTTTGGTTTTCTGTAGGGCAGATGAGCAAAATCACAGTTGTTAGTCTGTAAAGATAAATTAAGAGTATTCATTCTTTGAGGTTTATGATTAGGCCAAGCAGAATTGAGAACAAACAACAACAACAAAAATGAATAGTATTGACTAAACATTATAATTTAGGCCAAATCTGAGATCTGTTGAAATAAAATAAAATTTTCCATTGCAAGTACTTAAAAAGTAACAATTCTAGCAGGAATGTGTAGGCTACTAAATAGAGATAAACAAGTTTTTCTGTCCCTTTTCCATAGGGGTAGCATAGTTTAAGATGTCGCGTGGAAATCTAAGTCAGTGATGTATCTTTCCTTAAAGCAACCTATAGCTGATTTTGTTCCATTCTTATGTGTGAATTGCCATAATTTACAAGAATCCTGGACACTAACACCTTGACTGTCCATATAACTTTTTCTTTTTTTTTTTTTTTTGCACTTGTTTTTGTGTCAGTTTTACTTATATCCAAAAATACTGAGTATCCTGTCCACTAAGCGTGTGTGTGTGTGAGCGCATTTGGTAACCTGTGGAGAGGTACTTAAGGGACTTTTAACATCATGAGTCAGTTTCACTGGGAAAGTACGTGCTGCATTATGGAGCAATAAAGTGTTTCATTTTCTTGAATGGGAATATGCTGAACGCCTGAACCTACAGAAATAAAAGCAAGTGCTTTTTTGGGGCACAGGATTTTATTCTAGGACAACGTAATTAATTTTGAAATTTATTATTTAAAAAAAATAAACTACCTTTAAGTTCTCTAAAGTATTGAGTTGTATTTTTTCCACCTGAAATACAAAAGTTTATGTTGTCAAGAGAACTCCTAAGGTAAATGTTATTTAATGATAGCTGAAACAACTAAATTATTTAAATTGGGTTAAAAAACACTCAAAGGACACATTTCAAACTACATTAAAGACTTAATGAACATTCCAATAAATTTAAAAGTAATATATTAAAACACATAGTGACAATACAAATGCAACATGAAGACAAACTTTATGCAATATAATATTGCAAATATTTCCACTTTAGAAGGGATATTAATGATTTAACTAGAATTTATAAAAGGAAAATAACTCACAGATAAGGCTCTTAGTCTGAACTACTGTTGCTCTGTTCTTTAGATATCTTGCAATAGTGAATGACGTTTTACTGTTTTTTATGGAATATCCCAGGTGCAATAAAGTATAGCCTTGGAACATCAAGTCCTGTTTGTGCTCTTATAAGCATGGTTGTGGGAGATCAGACTAAAGGTTCTTCTAGACAAAGATACTCTCTCTGACATTGCCAGTAGCTGATGTTTCAGGAAAAGCAACAAAAATCAAGTGAGTATAACGTGATAATCCCTATGACGTATCCTCCCAGATGTCGACAATCTGTGATTTAGGGAAACCATGAGCCAAAGATTGCAACATTTCATCCACATTTAATAACACTCCATGAACATTCTCATGATTGCACCTAATGTCTTTGTGAACCATTTGTCTTCCATTTGTTCTTAAGCCTGATTCCTGATTACAATTTTTAGATACTGCCATAGAGGCAATTGGGTTGTCTTTTATTGCTGAGTTTCTGAGGTTTTGACTAAACCCTTTTTCCAGAAAAGGGGCTATTCTAGATTTCTGTCTCTTAAAAATGAGTTGATCCCATTTACCTTTCAGAACTGACTTGAACTGCCCAAGTTAGGATCTTAATCACCTCCATACAATAAGTTAGGTGAAATTAAGCCAGGTTTCAAGATATAGGTTTCCAACTGTATAGAAGGACTGACTGTTGTGCTTTGACAGCTCCTGAAAAAAGGTGAAACATAGTATGGGACACAAACGTTATCTTTTTGGGAATTAAAAAAATAAATAAGAATGAAAACTGTAAGGTTTGTACAGCATGTGAATCTTTATCCTGTCACGTGTTGTTCCTGGTAAAAAGAACGTCCAGTTTATTTGGAGTGGTGAGTCTGTTCTGACTAGATTAGATCAGTCCCCAAAGAAAATGCACTTCAGATAGAAAAATTCTTTAGATAATGAGTAGTTTTAAGGTTTTTTTTACTCATATCACTTTAATGAAATCAGCAGAACAGTTCTGATTTACAGTAACTAAAGATCTAGCTGGCTTTTACTTTCTCTGTGTAGTTACTATAAAGTGATAATGAAGTATCCAACTGGCAATGAACTTCTAGTGTTTTCATATTTTCTTCTAGGTCAGAAATTAGGAAAGATGTCTGTTTCACCAGACCGTTGCAGATCTAGCACATAGCATATGTAGATGAGGTACAAACTCAAGTATAACATGTCAACAGCAAATATGTGGGCTGTCTTAACAAAAAGCCCTTATCATGTTTCTTTAAACACTTCAGATAAAAAATCTACTGTCAAAGTAGCTTGAATACTAGGATGAGTGACTAGAGTTAGATGATACAAATAGATTTAAGTAGATTTAAACCTTTTTGAGAAATCATTATGAAACTGGAGTGTTAGAATTCCATTTTTTTTCATTTGGCACAGTACGAATGAAAATTTATCTTCTGCTAGTACTAATAGCACGTTTCCTCCAGAAGAGAAAGGCAATTAACCACTTGTTTTTTTGTGACATTGGGGTTAAAATCTCAAGCATATTGCAAAAATCAGTACTGCTGCTGAAAACTTGATGTTATTGAAAGACAGTCAAGAGTTTATTATTGACTATTAACTACAGTCTGCTGTAATATCTGGAAATCTAGATAATTCTAGAGTGATCTAAGTAGAAATAACTGTGTCAGCAGTATTCGGTCGCATACTGAACAGAATAACTGCTGTTTAGATGCAGCAAAATGGCACCATATGTCCTATTCATTTGCAAAACTAACACAACTGAATGAGAGCCACATGGATAGAATATACTGAAATAATTAAGGAGATGTGAGATCTGTCATCATTTATACAAAAAAAAAGTGACAAAAACGCAAAAGCAAGTGATTTTTTTGGCAATGAGGAGTTAAAGTAATTGGGATAATATATACTATTATTTGGAAAAATTACTAAGGCATTTTGTCTTCAAGTTACAATACTAGGTTTTTGCATGATAAAATCAGAAGCAGGAATATGTTTAAGTAGATTTATGCAGATATAGGCATTCTAGTGTCATGGACTAATATGGATCTTAACATGTAGATATTCAGTATGAAGCAGAGTCTTTTTGTAGGAGAGAACAGCTGCAGAAATGCACTTCACAGTGCAAAGGCCCCTGCAAGCATTGGATTAAATTTGATAGAGATATAAATACTGAAACCAAAACTTTCTAGAATCCTCTTCTCTGGAGTGAAAATTGTGGTCTTGTATTTAAGTACGAAGATTTGCCATATAATAAATGGAGATAAATAGGAGTAATAAAAAGATGTCAGAAACCCCTTATATGACCTTCTGAATCTGTGGAGTTGAGATCCTCATAAGGTCATTTTTGTCAGACACTCAAACTACCTTTGATTTAGCTTAAAAACGAAATATCTCTTCCCACAAATGCTATTTACATAGCAGAAACGCTATTTAGGTAGTCCAGCTGGGAGAAGTGCCTATATCTGAAGGCCTCCATAGACATCTAACCTGAGAGCTCACCTCATTGTACATTTTGCGTATTAAGGAGCAAAGTCCTTAAAGTCAGCCTGAATGGCACTAAGAGGGCTGTGCTGAAGATACTTTTACATCAGGGAGGAATTCAGGATGGCTTCCTTCTTAACTGTTCTTTCAATACTCACTAGGAATTGGGACTAAAGAGGGTACAGGGCTTATCTCTGCATTTACTGCATTTGTTATTTATTTTTAAATGTGAAATACTCTTTAGATCAGAAATTTAAATGTAAGACTCATAAAGGACATGAGATTGAAAGACTACCTTATCTTCATCCGAGACAGTATGAATGAATCCAAGTCTCCTACTTCTCATGTAACTACTCCAACATCTATGTATGTATAATGTAGTTATATATATTTTATATATATAAAATATATTTTTACATAGAATAAGTTTACATACAGGCATATGGTATATGAATACATGGACTCATGCACATGTATATAAATGCGTAGAAAATACACGGTATTTAATAAATATAAATGCATAGAAAAGACACAGTTTTGTCAGTGTCATCACCTCTCTTAATTTGGTATGCTTAATCTATATGACCAGGAGTCAAATATGAACAGGGATTAAAACTAAGTAAACTGCTTTTTGCAGGGTTCCTTTTTAAAAATGCTTTCAAAACTTAAATTTGTATTTTTTTTAAAACAACTGAAATATATTGTTACGCTCAGAGTGCATCCTTGGAATCACATGGGTTTTGCAGGGAAAAAAGTATGCACAGATTAGTTTCTGCAAGGAAAGTTGCACTGTTACTACTAGATCCTGTCAAAACAAAGCCAAAACACTAGAAAGCACAAATAGTCCAGTGTCATGGTTTCTATGTAAAACCACACACAAAATCAGAACAATGCGGTGCTAATGTGTTAGTATTGCTGTTACAAACAAACCTGTATCCTCAGTGCTGTACAAATGCTTCATACAGTAAAGGGCTGTCAGTATTGTCATGGCCTTAAAATGTGAAGGTCTTATTAATGTGTTTCTTGTATCTAAAACCTTTCCCCTTAGGGACTATCTTTCACTCACTGGAAGACAGTTTTCTACATAGATTTAATTTTTCCCATTATTTATTTTAATGGAAAAAAAAAAAAAAAAAAAAAAAAAGAAAGTGTTCCTGCCATGTCATCCTTAATTATAAGAATTGTTTACTTGACCCTATGTCAGTAGGGGAAAATGTTACTGTAACATATATTGCAATATTAACACTGAGAAGAACTCACTTGCAAATCACATTAAGTTTGAATCGGTACAGCCTTGTGAAGTGCTGTACCTCATCTCGGACTCTATAACTTCTAGCATAATGATGTTCTTATGCCTGCTGGCTCTTATTCTACAAATCGAATAATCTCTGTTAACTTTCTTAGGGCAACATATATTGGCACATATTAGAAAAATATAATATTGTGATAATTTGTCTTCTTTTCTTACTACAGAAGTCCCACAATGATTCAACTTCCAAGCACTTGGTTAAACATTTATTCTTATCAGTTTACTGCTTCACAATTTGTTATTTATTTGCACAGTGTTCAAAGAATGAGATTGAAGACTCCTGCTAAAAGAGCTGTACAAAACCAAACCATCATTGCAATGCTGTATCCTTCATATTGTCATGATTTGACATGACAGCCTTTTCTGGTAAGGGGGAAGGGGCTGTAAAGATGGCGCCTGTAAGAAGTTGTTTGCAACTCTCCCCAGCTCTGAGCCAGACCCACGTCTGGGGCTGAGCCAATTAGATGCCTCCACGATCACTTTTTAAGAAGAAGCCGGAAGAGGAGGTTGCTTTTCCTCCATCTTTTTCCTGCTTCTTCTTTCTTCTGTCCCTTCTTCTTCTTCTGGCTGGTGGTGGTGCAAGGAGTAGGAACAATGAGAGAAACAGCCATGCGGACTCCAAGGCCAGTGATGAAAGAGAGGAGGAGGTGTACCAGAGCAGAGACTCCCCTGCATTCTGTGGAGAGAATTGGAGAAGCTGAGATATTCACCAAGGACTGTGTCCCGAGAGAGGGACCCCGTATCGGTAGAAGAAACTGCAATTGTGATGAAGAATGCATGCCAGAGATATTTACCAAGGACTCTGTCCCGAGAGAGGGAACCCATATCGGCAGAAGCCGCAGCTGCTGGGAGCAACCCATGCCAGAGAAGTTTGCTAAGGACTTTGTGCCGGGGGAGGAACCCCGTGTTGGAGCAGGGGAAGAATGCCAGGAGTCATCCTCTTCTGAGAAGACAGAAGCGGCAGAGCCCATCTGTGAGAGACTGACCACATTCCCCATTCCCTGCCCCCCTGAGCCGCTGAGGGGGGAGGAGGTAGAGATATCGGGAGCAGTGAGCTGGGCCCGGGAAGAAAGGAGGGATGGGGGAGGGAGATCTTAAAGTGCTGGTTGTAATTTTCTCATCATCCTACTCCCTTTTGCTTTTATTCCATTCTGTTTCTTGTAGAATAAACTTTCCTACTTTCCTCTCTAAGTCGAGTACTGGAGTTTGTTTTGCCCGGAACCGTAATTGGCAGTGAGCTCTCCCTGTCCTTGTCTTAATCCACAACAACCTCGCTTATCTTTTTACTCCCATTTCGCTGGGGCCTCCACCATTCTAACGAGGGTGGGGGTGAATGGGGGCACCGAGCGAGGGACTGTTGTGGTGCTGCTGTGCTAGGTGGGCCAAACCACGACAGTTGCTCTCAATCCATCCCTCACAAACACATACCTCTGAGGTTGGAGGTGACCCTTAATTTTGCTTTCCACTACATGGTTTTCCAAGTGTACTAGGAGAACAGAACATTTTGTTTTCTTCAGTAACGGAATCACTACAGGGTGGAAAATCTCTAAAGAAGTAGTTCAAAGAATTCTTTAGATTTACATTTAACAGTATACTATACTAATAGCTTGATTTACTTTGACTCAAGTGGGCTAAATGACATCATTATTATACTGTGGGAGAAAGAAGTAGGTTTAAGTTGGAAATAATGTTGTTCAGCGTCTTATCAGCAAACCTCATGAAAGTATTAATATTACATCAGGGAAAAAAATTGAACTGAAATCTTGAAGTGTGTTTTCTATTATAAACTTCTATAAACCATTAACACTGAGCAGCTTTAGCATTTGGCACAACTATTTTCTCTCTGAAATCCTGTTTATGGCAAAGGAACAAAAAAAAATCATGTACCAAAATTTCTTCTTGTTCTCAGATTTCTCTAGCATTGACTGATATATTTATGGCATGTATCTGCACATACGTGAGGATGAATGTGTAAATAACTACAGAGTAAATGACTTAATTCAGATTTTTAATCTTCAGCTATATCTGTTGATGTCTGAGAAAAAACAATCTAGACATTTTAAAAGTGTAAAAATTATTGTATTTTTCTTTTATCTGTTCTTCTTGGAAACAAAACCATAATTGAAAGAAAAGATAAATGTTTTAAACAGTAACCTGTCTATGGAAATACATGCAGATTTTTTCTTTAAGAATGAGTAATGTATAATATATAATAAATATTAAGACAGTAATGGCATAGTTATATATGTTGATGAAATACAGAAACAAAACTAATTTACTTTTCAATACCAAATCTTTAAACAACAGCTGGTATTAGAGATCAGTTTATGGTACATATACTAAGATATTTCATTGTGGTTTTGGTCGTATATTCTATAGAGAGTTGTAGTTAAAATGCTGAAAGTAACAGTATTACCTTTTTCTTATGAGCAGAAATAAAGATTTTATAATAATTTTGGAAAAAATAGAACTAACTACATTGTTTTCAGGGCAAATATTGTAAAATAGATATAAAATGAATTTAAATAGGAACAGTATAATACTGAGAATAAAAAACAACTCAGCAGAAAAACCAACCATAATGATATCTCTCTAGTGCTGTACACTTAGACATTACTTAAATGATAGATCTATTGTTATAGAAAGCATTTTAGAGGTTGAGAGTAGAGGGATAATAACACAATTTAAGTAAACATGAATTTATACTAAAATTTTATATGTACATAATTTTATACTAAAATACATTACATACTAAAATTTTTCTCATTATTTTGCTAAAATCCATTGCCCTTACTTTATCAGGTTTTCTATATAAAGGCTTAGCAAAAGAGGCAGAACTAAGAAACAACCTAGAAAAAAAAAATAATTCATGGAACATACTTTTTTTTTTTTTTTTTTGGTACAAAACAGCTAGTGGTAACATCCTGATAATTAACAAAAACATTAGCTGAAATACAAAATTCTGTGATTTGATTCCAGTTGATGAACCCGAAACTGATATCTTCGTCCCCATATCAGGCACATATGTATAGACACTAATAACACACGTGTTCTGTAACTTTGATTTTAACTCTATTATTTCTAATCATTTTCTGGAAAAGCCTGTTGTCTTTTTAGTGAATGTACCATATCCTTTGAGAAGATTTTATCACTTTCTAACTCGATGCCATAAATGATCCATATGTTGTGATACTGGGTTTTGTGCTGCTTTGTTTTTCAGTACTTTGTTGTTCAAGCTATTCAAATTTTTCCTACAGTGAAAGCGTTTATTCATCTCCAGTTGAAATGGTATCTGACACAAGTAGGCAATTCTTCTGGAGTTTTCTGAATATATTTCTATTGGAGATAGTTATTCTAATCTAATTAAGATACATGCTTACTGGTGACTGAAGATCTAAGCTGTAACCTGTCTTGAAGAATTCTGCTTTCCTGCTAAGTGAAAACTACTTATGAAGTCAATAAGTTCATTACCCTTTACATTATTATTGCAATGGACTGGAACACATTAGTTCTGGATATCAAATTTAAAAGGAAATGTGAAAGACGAAAATGTTCACTGTTTTCTGTACAACACATATTATGAAAAAAAATTACGGGTAATATCTTCATATACATGATAGATGGTGAAAAGTTTAGAAGAATTTCTGCAACATTTTATATAAAGGCTAGAGAAATAGCTTAGCATGTAAAACGGAAAGATAAAATAGGATTATCCCACAGCATTATTTAATTAAGGTTATTAATGAAGTAAAAAGCAATACACAAGACACACAGAGCTTTTGTATATCAAAACATTCAGTTGTGATTCCTTCAGAACAAGAACACATTATACACACACTTTCTTCTGGAAAGGACACTAACAGCTATAGTCATTGAAGTATCTGTCATACTGAGACTGAGAGAGAAGGAACTGTTTAGCCCAGACATGAGAAGGATCAGGGGAACATTATCCATGTGCACAAATACCTGGTGGAGAGAGCAAAGAAGAGAGAACTCTTCTCAGTGACGGGACAAGAAGCAATGGTCAAACAATGAAGTACAGGAAATTCTATTTAAAGATTAGAAAAGGTTTTTGTGCAGTGAGAGTGGTCAAACATTAGAGTAGGTTGCTGAGAGAGATTGTGGAGTATCCATTCTTGAAACCTAACTGGACACAGTACTGAGTATCTGTCTCTGTTTGATCCTGCTCAGAGTGTGTCTGGACTGGGTAAGGTGTCTGCCAGACTCAGCCATACTGCAGTTAACTTTGATAACACTGAAGGACAAGTCTCATTGTATTAACTTGTTAAACTTCAGCTGAAATTATCTGTGGTTACAGCTGCATAAGAAAAATCTTTCACATAAATTTTGAATTAAAACTACGTATTGCTGATATAAATGTTGCATGATACCCGTGTACATTGTGTTTCTGATCGGTGCTTGTACAAGTTATTTCTTTCTCTATGCTATAACTGTAATAAGGTAAAGCCTTCCAGAAAAGATTATGAGATTAAATACCATAATTTATTTTGAATAGTTGTGGAAAAGTTCATGTTAGAGCTGTGTACAACTCTAGAGAATTCTGTAATGAGCTCCTCAATTCTGATGATCATCTATAAAGAAATCTTAGTAAGGAAGATATCTTCGCACGTGTACATGCAGTCATGTATAGCTTTGATTATTTTTTATTTTCTTTGGTGCAAACGATATGGGTGTTGGACATTAAATGCAATAGCAGAAGCCACATGCATCATGGCTGCTGTCATTGATTGGAGATGTGAATTTACATTCTTGCTGCTCGTCTCGTTGTCAGCTGAGAATCTATCACCTCGCTTAGACTAATGCTTTCTTTAATTTTAGCTAATGTATGTCACAGCTCACATATTGAGTCATATGCTGGCTTGCTCTTTTAAGAGCCAGCACTGCTGATATCCTGTCAACACCAGATTTCAGAAGGAATTCCTCTGGTGAGTCTGACTTCAGTGCTGTGCCCCTCAAATTTGCAGTTCATACCTGCAGAGGGTTGTCTTACTGGTTCTATGTCTATGTTTAAAGCAAGACTTTGATTTCATATGTTTTCATAATGCCTTCCACTTACTGAATTACTGTTTTCTTTAGGGAGTGCCATTAGAAAACATATTTTTAATGTAAAAATAATAAATGTATATATATACACAAGGAGAAGAGACAGAGAGGCAGAGACGGGTATCTAATTGGTTTTTGTCCTACAGTACCTTTTAGTATACTTCAGTTAAAAATTGTTCCATGTCATGGATTTAAAACTAAAACAAACAAGAAAAAAAACATTTTAGCAAAAGCACTACTGTCTCTTCAAATACTACTACCATACATTTGGTATTGATTTATCCATATTGAGTGAAAATAGTTTAATTCTTCTAAATGAATATTTACAGTATATTTTAGACCTGTTACAGGAACTGCTAAAACGAGAAGGTATTGGGATAACCCAACTATCGCATGCAAGTGCCTTCATGCCAATCCACACCATGCTATTACGTTATTTTCCTTCCCTCATCTAATCTAGTTTTCAGCACCTGTATCACAGCCAAGCTACCCTGATGAGAGTCTCAAGGCTGGAGGAGGATGGGATGAAAATTACTAAGAGTATTTTGGCACAAAGGGGATAAGATACATCTTTGTGAGGAGCATACCAAAAATGAAGGTCATATAGAAGATACTGGGGAAAATTCTGTCCTCATATAGCAAACACACTGTGTTATAACTAGTAGGTTTCTTTGTGTGAGAGACTTTGGCAGAGTATTTATCTAATAGGTTAAACATAAATAAATAGAGTCCAGTAGAGGACCGTGTTTTCCAGACTAACTCGAATTACTGCTGGCAGTTAAACTATGTGTGTCCCTTTCTTATATTAAAAAAATCAGTAGGAGAAATATAATCTAATCACTTGCTGATATTTCATAGAGGTGGGAGTAGGAAGAGGCTTTAGGTTTCTTCAGCTGTTTATTCTACTTTATTTTTCTTCTGAATATGATTCTCCCTTCTCAGGAAAACTGCTGTTTCGGATGCAGTCTTACTGAACCTCTGCCCAGTGCTTAAACCAAACTGAATCTGAGCCTTTTCCAGGAAGACTGGGAGGAGATATGAAAATTGTTTAGAACTAAGGTTAAAAAAAAATAAATGTGGTGTCTTTGCTGTTTGCACCTGTGATCTGAACTCAGGTCAAATTGACCATCCTTACTAAAACTCCTGAGAGTATCCAGTCAGGAAAAGTTCATTCTTCTCAGTTTGTAAAAGAAGACAGAGGAACTTTATAAGTGACTTTGATACCACAGTAATTGATCTCTCACTCCATTCATCCCTTGGGGCCAGCTTCAGAAAGAACATCTAGTACAATGGGAAAAGGGTAACTTTGGCCAGGCTCCTTCCTATCCCATAGTGGGTCCATGGAAACTGGACCCCTCCCTGCCAAAGGAGGGCTTAAAAGAAAAATTATGTGACTAGATAAAATAGAACAAAACCAATAACCAATGAATCTCTTTTGAAATACAGAGGAAGAATTAGGAGGTATGTGAAGATTCGTCCGTATTTCATGTGTTAGGTGATAAATTTGTCTGGATCACACTAATGAAATAAGGTGTTAAATCTTTTCACTGTACAAAGGCACAGTATAGCCCGTATGAACCAAATTTGCACAGTACAAGCTTGTAAAATTGTAACATCAGTGCATTTTCCTGTTTACTGTTTTAGTCTGTTGATATTTGAGCTTAGACTTATAAAATAGTTAAATTAGACTGAATTGTGTCCTTTTGCTATGTAAAGACCAAAAGCAAAATATTTGCTAATAGCAGAAAATATTTATGACTATGACTGACAAATGTAAAGGGATGAAGAAAGAGGATGTCTAACCTATCTTATAGACCCTATTTTCACTTCCATTTACATTGCTCAAATGAATATAGGAGGACTGAAGAGATACACATTGTAGTGGGATTTGACCTGTGCAATAATATTTATTTATGACTTAACACTCTGGTTTTGAAATTCTCTGTTGTATATAGTGTTCTAATTTTTCCATACCTCCTCAGTCTGTAACGCTGTTGCCTATTATTGTTTAGATGTGGAAGCAGTAACAAAAAGATCTCCCCTGGGTGCTGAAGAGACACATGTTCTCTCTCAAAGGACAAAGAAATAGTGAAAGTGGAGGAAAGGGAATAGGGAGGTGAGTTTTCTGTAGTAGTTATTCCATTATAATTAATGTGATCAAGTAAACAGGTGTTAGCAGGATGTTTCATAGAAGGAAAGACGTAAGCTCTCATTCTGGTCTGCTTGTGGAAACACTTTCCAAATGACTCTAATTATCTATTTTTTTCTGCTTTTTCCCCTCATCAAATTAAATTCCAGCTGAAAGTATTTCTAAAAACACAGAGCTCCTCTGAACTAAGGTTGTCCAATTAGTGGTTGAAGAAACTTATCTAGATGGGATTGATGAGCCAGTTAGGGGTAGCAGGAGTGATTTATAAAACATTCTGGATAGTGTCTAAACCTAAGTAATGAACCTAAAGATACCATTAAAATGTTTAAAGTGTAGCAGTTCTCTCCCTACTCCTTTCTTGTTATCTTTTTAATGCCTTCCTATTCCTCAGTTAAATTAGTGAATTGCAAGAGAGTGTCATTCATTCCTACATTTTTATCAATGCGGAATGACACCATTTTACTTTTCTTGCTCATACGCTTTACTGTGGCTGAGTCACACTTAAATCTGTTTAATGTCTCAGTAAAGTTCATACTTATCTACAAAATTAGTTGTTAACATAGACCATTAAATAAGTTTTTGCTGTTTTCAGCATTTTTTTAAAGTCTGCTTAAGAAGAAATACCTCCTTCAGGAAGGAGACTCATGCCTCCAGGAGAAAGTGCACACAATCCCTCCTGATCCCATCCTGATCCCTTTCTATCTTCTCCTTTGTCCACTTCTGCAAAGAAGAATCTGCAGGCATCCAGAGGAATGTTTCTTTACACTTCTGCACTGAATCCCTTTGCATTTGCTTCTGCAGATTACAGTAAGCAAATAATTAGAACTCATAATAAGTTAACCTTAAGCACATTAGCTTCTACCTGTCATTGATCTCAGTATCTATATTAAAGTTATTAGTGCTAGAGAACTAATTACTGATGCTTTCAAGAATAAAACCTAACACTCTTGGGTTTTGGTTTTGATTTTGAAATTAACTTTATACTTCTCTGTTAATTCAAAGGTGCTTTTTTGACTCTAAATTATGAAAAGGAGGAACAACGTTAGTAGATGTTATTTTTAACTACAAAAGCTTAGAATATCAATGAGTCTGTGGAAATAAATAGATTTGAAAGATTTCACACAGAAATGGGTTAAACCAAATGAAAGCCAACTCCAGTGCCAAATACTTCTCTCTAGACATTCAAGTGTGAAAGCGACAATACTACCAAATTAGAGAGGAGCACCTTAGCACTAGGTATCAGGGAGTACTGTGAGTTTTGGAGTTAACCCAAGCTAGAGCTGAGTTATCTAACATACAGTAACAATGCTTAATAAAGAAGAATTTTATTTTTTTAAATCCTTTTAGGTGGCTTTTCACTGAGTGAAAATGAATTTTCAATCCAAATGAAAGTCATGTAAACTTACATAAGTTTTTTAAGGTGAATTTTCATGTTAAGCAATTGCCAAATCAGAGTAAATTCTTAGTAAATTCAGCACTTAAAAGCAGTTTAGTCTATCCTGTGAACAACTGGTGACTAATTTTTTTTTTTCCACACACACTCTACTCCCAGTTTTAATATATATTGTTGACATATTGTTAAGAAACAGCTTTTTAAAAAGGACACCTTACTATTATATAAATTTCTTTGCGTCTGTACATTTCTGAGTGTAGTTGTCTGGGTTACTGTTTACTCCCTTCAGATAAATCAGCTATTGAAAACTCCTTTGGAGCTTTTACTGTCCAAGAGGGGCTTGTAATGTCATCCATAATGGGCAAAAGAGAATGGAGAAAGGCTTATGTTTCTCATTTTACATATATTAGGGACTGGATGGAAGCACAAATTGTACAGCATGCAAAAATTATTGCTCATATCTTTAGATTCATACATATGGTACTGTTCAAATTCTATTCATGATGAAGACTGTTCCAATTTTTATTGATTTTCTAAATGAGTTCTCCTCTATCTCTAGATGGTATTGAAATCTCTATCAGAACCAGACCAAGCTTCCCTACTTTCCCAGATCTAACTCACTTCAGAAGACATAGCCAAGAATAATTTCTTCCAGAATGAAATTGTATTTGTCCTCTTAGGATGGATTTTTGTTGGTTTTCACTTCGTGGTCCTATGCCACTTTGTGTGAAGAGCATTTTTTTCTGATTCAGTACTAGTAATCAAATCCTCTGTGTATGTGCTGTACAGGCAATAGAGAGAGCATCAGTATATCACTGGATGTATGTCCTGTCTGCTCTGCACAGATCTTGTACTTTCATCTCAGAAAGGATATAAGAGCTGAAATAGTCAGAGAAAGACGTCAGAAAGCATGGAAGAGCTTCCAAACAAAGAACAGGTTACATAGACTAGGACTTGTGAAGCCATAGAAGAGAAGATTGAGAGGCTCTAGCTGAAGCCTCTGAGTAGGAAAGAGGAACTGTTCATTTTTGCCTTTTGTAGTACAGAGTTAAAAGAAGCTAGCAGTTAACGGGCTAAAACGTAACAGGCATGTTAAAAGTAGTTGTTTTACATATCAAGTAGTCAATCTGTAGAACTACTCGCCAAAAGATGTCATAGAATCCACTATACACTGAGGGATATGGATGTTCATACCAATTAGTTAGATTCTAGGTGGGGTGATGTTGTTCCTGTGGGGATATCTACCTACACCAGGAAATCAGAGCATGTGTAACAAAATTGGCTGACACTGGGAACTTGCCTTACATAGTTTCTGCCCATGTGCTATCTGATTCTAGCAGTGGTATTGAGTTCCTCAGAGCTCTGGATGCTAAAAAATAAAATCAACGCATTGGAAAAATAAGAGATTTTTTTTTTTTTATTCTGCCTCTACTAATTATCTCATTTGACAAAATTATTGCATAAAATGAAATATTGTCAAAAAATGATTGTTTAATCTTGTATATCGGCAAGTAAATACTAACCTTACAGGACCTATGTCCAATTTTTAATCAAGGTATTTCTTTTAATACTTTCATTCATCTTCTGGCACTCCTTTATCTGGTACATGTTTATGAGTCACTCCTTCTGCGTAGATATAAGAGAATCTCTCACTCATTGACTTACATGAGATCTTCATTACTTGCTGATGAGATAACCTGCTCCCTAGAAAACAGTATAGATGAAGGTGAAACTGATATTTTTCTTTTATTTTCTTTTTTTTCCCACTGGAATTCTCCTTTACAAACGAGATATTGACCTTAAAATCTTCCAGTTAACTTGATGGTAATGATTTGCATATGCAGCATTAGATGAAAACCACTGAAATAGTTTTTTGTTTGCTGGATGGATGTGAATTGGCAATAGTAACTTTACTAAAGAAAACAGTCCCATCTTTGTGAAAAATGTACCAGTAAGACAAGAACACTTTTTGTCTCTGGCTCGCAATTTTATGTATTATTAAAAAATGTTACCTAATTATAGCAAACAAGGCATATTGTTACTCTTTTCATATCACTAAGTAGCTTCATTCGTATACTGAAACCATTCTTTGAAATTGTAAGTACAATTGTAAATGAATTTTTTTTCCCAGTAAAGATTTTTTTTTTACCCATTGCAGTGACAAGACAATTACCAGATTCTCTCTGGTAAAGTTATTTCAAAATTTTTCAGGTTATTAGTTCAAACTGCCTTGGCTTTCTATGAGCAGCTATTATGAAAAGGGGAGAAAATATAGACATTTCTTTGTTCAAATGAATTCTCTGTCAAAGCAAAAATAATTTGAAAATCCTTGCTGAATGATGCTTTCTGATGAGCTTTAACAAATCTGTATTAGAGCAATGGATGAAAAAGGATGTGCTGGCACTTATGAATCTACGGCAGCTATGAAAACATTTTGCCTAACATCTATATACAGGTAAAATACTGTCATTAGCACAGGCAATTGTAAAGCAATGCTACACATCTGATTTTAGTACTTCTCTCTGGCATAAATTTCAGTTTACTTAAAGAGATATGTGGTGAACAAGCTGTCAGCTTTGCTTTTCTCCTAGTTCAGGATCTGTTTCTTCTCACTGAAAATTTTATTTCCTTGATGCCTGCCATACAGAAGCTAGAGCACTTTCCTAGTTGTAATTGTCAAGTTTCCTAGCCTGCAATTGTAGTTACCCCACTATGTATACAAAAGCAGCTTACTGTACTTTTTTAAAGCATAGTTACAACACATATTAATCCTTGGTTCAAAATGAAGATGCACCTAGTTTTTACATTTTCTCCAGGTAATTGATGCTGTCAATAACCCTAGTGAGAAATGTCAGTGCTTTGTACTGCAGTATTATGATATTGTTTTTAGAGTGTTTTCCAACTTGTAATGGTGTATTGCAAAGAAAAATAGTACAATAAAAATAGTTATTGTAGCCAGCATCAACAAGTAAGTTTCCAATTTTTCTGTACCAAGTGTCTATTTAATTTTATCCTATCAAAGTGAATTGATCCTTCATTCTCCAGATTCTGAGAAATGTAAAGAACTGTATGAGAATGAGGTCATTATGATAATGTACATTACCAGTAGAGCTGGTCTAATCGGAAAAAAATCTGAGCATACAAAGAAAATGTAGGTCAAGTCCAAGACTGAAAGCCTGGGTGAGAAATATTTCCTTTATCAATACAAATAAAACCTCACTGTCTATTAATTATTTCTCCATTAAAAAAATCAGGCTAGTATCTAATTTTAATGATAACAGCATATCTCAGCTTCTGTTAATATTTTGGTAAATTTGATTATTCAAGCCAGATGAGGATTTAGTTGAATACCCTGTTGTTTTCAAATGCTCAGAAATTAAATATGTGTTAATAATCAGTACCTTTTGCACTTTAGAGCTTAGGTGAATTTAATACTCAGGAAAGCAGAGTTGGATATTTAGGGCTGGTGCAAGTGTCATGCCATTTTTACCCCATGCCTCTCTAACTCTGTTCTTTTATTGACTACCTCATTAAAATTAAATGCTAGCAAATGAAAAGGTGAGTATGAAATGCTGGCAATAGGTACAGACAATGATGATACAATTTCATGTTATGACACATATTTAGCACTTCTTCTGATGTCTTTGATGAGAAGATAGGCTAAATGGTCTCTTCATTTCCAGCTGCACTTCATAAACTGAACTCTCCCTCACTGAATGTCATTTAGCCATTCCTGACTGTTCTGCTCCTTCACACAAGTAGGTCAGTCCACTTGCTCCTAAGTGGTTACTGTGATTTCAGGGTTCCTTAGTAAAAATCAGTTGTTCTTAATAAGGTCTTACCAAATAAATGTGTTTCAAGAAAGAGCACACCAAAACATTAGTCAGTAAAACAACAGATACTATTTACAGTAGTCAGTCTAATACTCTAATTAGGGAAAAACCTTATACTGTAACAGCTTAAATCAGTTAAAATAAATGTTTCATTTATACTTCAATTTGCTTATCATATTACAATGAACAATGACAGCATAAGACCATGAATCAGTAAAAATGCGACTAAAAATCCAGAACATGTTTGCATAGCTGTAGTTGAAAATTCAAAGTGAAAGCAATGCGGTAACTTTAACCTATGTAATATAATTGGTCAACATCTTCTGAAATCCAGATAGGTAGCCCTCACTGATGACAATATATGAATACAGGGGATTTATTTTCTTTGTCAAGGAGTACTGGGAGCAAGAAGGGTTTCAGATGTTGTAGACATAAACCTTTTTCAAAAGAAAAGATTTAGACATCACTCCTCCCAGTTGCTCAGGAAAGCCAAGAGGGTTGATGTGGTTTTTTGACTGCTACTAATGCAAAATTAATGTATTTTCTCATTACACATGTCTGTTGGAATTCTGAATATCTTCATCCCATGACATTATCAAGAAGCTGAATAGCGAAATGACTACTAGAGCAGCTCCTTGCAGTGAGAATTAAAGACCAGATAGAAAGGCTGAGGTCTGTTGCAGGTGAAAGTTAATTCCAAAAGAAGTGAGTCACCTGTCTGTAAATAAGGTTGATGATTTGAAGTGTAAATCAAATTTTAGTTCTCTGTGGTTGCACCTCAGAAATTCTGGGCACTGTCTAATCAAATTATAGGTTTTCTCAAGCATGAATTAACAAAAGAATAAGTGTTTTGTCTCCCAGTGTATTTTAATCCTCTGAGATATTTTTCTTACTACCTAAACCAGTTCTTTCCAAATTTTGTGTAACATATGCATTCCTTAAAAAAAAAAAAAAGAAAAAAAATCATTACTCCATTCCCTTACCAGAGAGCCTACCACCCTGCTTCCTTCTGGAAATTAAAGAGTCACCTTTAAAGCTATTGCCATCCTGCTCCTTTGACAGACTTCACAGAGAGGCCAGGAAGGGTGGTCTCATTCCCTCCACCCTAACAGCTAATTAGTTATTTGCTTTCTTACCATATCTAATTCTCTGGGATAGACATGTATGATTCCTGCTGGCATGGGTTGTACCAAGGGGATTTTCTTTATATCCCAATGTCTATGAATAATTCCAATAATCCAGCTCACCTCTGGCTAAGACACAGGATATTTCTGCATTACTACTGATCCTTAATGTTCCAGATTTCCTACTTAATTGCATGGTCTTAAAGAGTGATTTATATTTACTCTGAATTTGTCAGAATCACATAATTTAAACTTAGACAAGCATCCGTTGTTCTGCAAAGAACAACCTTTAATTTTTTTTTTGTAAAACAAACCAGCTTTCTGGTAGTGCTAAACAAAGATAACAAAAACCTTAAGAAAAAAAATGCTCATCTAGATTTTATTTAAATCATATAAGAGCAGAAGGCAACTATTTTGTTGTTTTCTTTCTTTTCATTCTTTTATACTCCTCTTAGATCTTCCCCGAAGCTTTCATTTGGTTCAATCAAATACTTCATCAGCATGAACAACTTGACGAATCAACAGAACCATTTGTATCTGCCCCATGCCACAGCCTTCATTTCATGTATGCCAACACAGTTATCTAAGTTCATGCTGTGATCATGGAAATCTACTAAGTATTGCCTTCTGGTTTTATTTTAAATAGGGAATAGAGGACTTTTAGTTATGTATCTCATAGTAAAGTTTAAGCCAATAGTAAAGTTTAAGCCAGTGAACATGCATGAACTGTTGTTTGATACTTCTGAGAGAAATATGTATTGGCTTGATCACAAAATAAGATTCTCATTTTTATTGGGTGCTTCTTTTCCTTTGGCTTCCTGACTATGTTTTACTAGTAACAGAAAATCAAGTGTTGCTTTTATTTTCAATAGGACCAGGGTTTTACCTGGTTTAAATACAGATCACTTAGAACACCAGAAAATATTTGGAACACCTGGTTAGATCTGAAACTTCCAGATGGAGTTTCAGAAATCTGGAAAAGGAAAAATAATTTAAGAAAAAGAGATAGTACTATTAGAATTTTAAGTAGCTCTTACCTCCTGAAAATCAAGACAATATGACTTGAGAGTTGGGCAGAGAACCTTCATGAGGTTCAACAAGGACAAGTGCAGAGTCCTGCACCTGGGGAGGAACAACCCCATGCACCGGTACAGGCTGGGAGTGAAACTGCTGGAGAGCAGCTCTGCAGAAAGAGACCTGTGAATCCTGATTGATAATAAACTCAACACGAGCCAGCAATGTGCCCTTGTGGTCAAGAAGGCCAATGGCATCCTGGGATGCATCAAGAAGGGTGTGGCCAGCAGGTCAAGGGAGGTTCTTCTCTCCCTCTCCTCTGCCCTGGTGAGGCCTCATCTGGAGTCCTGTGTCCAGTTCTGGGCTCCTCAGCAAAAGAGGGACAGGGAACTGCTGGAGAGAGTCCAGTGCAGGGTCACCAAGATGATCAGGGGACTGGAACATCTTTCATAGGAGGAAAGGCTGTGGGAACTTTGGCTGTTTAGTCTAGAGAAGAGGGGACTGAGAGGAGATTTTATTAACATTTACAAATATCTAAATGGTGGGTGTCAGGAGTTTGGGGCATCCCTTTTTTGTAGGATAGCTAGCAACAGGACAAGGGGTAATGGGATGAAACTGGTACACAAAAAGCTCCACTTAAATATAAGAAATAACTATTTTACTGTGAGGGTGATGGAGCAGTGACACAGACTGCCTAGAGATGTTGTGGAGTCTCCTTTCTTGGAGGTCTTCAAAACCTGCCTGGACATGTTCCTATGAGACTTGATCTAGGTGAACAGGCCTCTGCAGGGGTGTTGGACTATATGTTCTCTAAAGGTCTCTTCCAACCCTGCCATTTTATGATTCTATGACAATTTTGTTCCTTTTTTTCACAGACCTTTCATACACTAGAACAAAACTAAATGCAGGGCAGCATTTCAAGGTAGAGCTGAATCGCTACGATTTTTTCAGTACAATCTTGAAACATTTCAGTGTAGCAGAAGCAAAAATACTCTATGAAAGATAGGGGCCATTCCCTCAGACGAGGTGACTAATAAATCCAAGTCTGGCTTTCAACCCTGTCTCCAATAATGAGCAAAATCAAGCAATAGGTCACCTCAAATGCTTTCCAGAACTACATTGAGGAGATATGTTGTAAATCTACAGGTAATGTATAGAATTTTACTGTTTTACTACCAGTGACAGTTTATAAAATGGAATAGTATTGTTATAATAGTACAATGTAATAGTTTATGGTTGAAAGATTAAAAGCAATATCTTTTCTCCTCATTTTTGACAGTAACACCTAATTCCATTAGGAGCAACTCTGTGTGGTTATTTTTATCTTGTTGATAACTGCAAAATAGCTTTTTTTTCCCTTGAAAACTAAGTCTTTTTGAACTTAATAACTAGAAAAAAAAAATGCTGTTGAGTCAATTTTAAGAATACACATACAGTTAAATTGACCATCAGTTTTGGTTTTTTTTTTTTTCTGGGAGAAATTTTACTTTCTCAGTCAGATAGGGGTGCAAAATGAACTGTTACTTACAGAAATGTAGATTTTGAAGAATTCCTAATGTATGTAAATGTGCAATGCTCTCACATTTTCAACAGTAAATCTGAAGGCCAACCAATCATCTTAAGTTTAGGCCAAAAAAAAAAAAACCTCTGTGACATGCATACTTCAAAAACTGTTGTTGTGTGCCCAAACACAACTACTCTGATACAAAAGTGTTTTGCTTTTTATCATGTGTTCAAGTGAAGAAAGCTATACTGCTCAGAGGAAACAATTTCCTTCAGATAACTGAAAATCTCTTGTCTTTAATCACTTTGGATTAAATCTGTAGGCCCTGAAGATTAGCTACTGGTTGGCCACCATGGATTCTTCAGTTGCCATAATTGTGTGTATCATAAGGAAAAGTAATAGTAATGTCTGATGATTTTCCTTAAGAAAACTGAACTTGGCCACCGTATCATTCTTGAGTCCGTATCATTCTCCATAATATTTTAAGGTATAAGTTATTGTAAGTTATATGGACATTTTATACAACATATTCTAAAATAATTTAAGGTAAGAGAGGATATATAGTGCAGATGACTTAGAGGAAGTAACTTAAGATCTTGAACTCAAACTTTATTTGAGGAAGTAACAGAAATGTATGTATCCATAGTTTGAGGATGCCAGTGATGAGCAAGAGGCTGTCAAGTGCATTAAGTGTAACATTGTTGCAGCTGTATCAACAACATATCACTGTAATTCACAAAGTATAATCAAGAGCTACTACAAATTAAAGAGGAAATATTTTAAGACAAAAAACCAGATGTGGCTTAATTTAAAATGTCACATAAAAAATACTAGTTTGAGCTATTGTAATTTTTTGTGTATTTTCCGTACTGTTTCCCACTGATCTATGAAATATCAATAAAATAAAAAAAAACTGAATTACCAATAGTAAAAATAATATTATATATTAATATTATTATTATAATATTTATTATTTATTGAGCTGTTAAACTTCAAAGTAAGACTGAAGCTACATAGGAAGACAGCATATTCTTTCTTATCTTCAGTATTGTAATCTTAGATTTTTTTCATAGGACATTGGGTAGTGTTCAAGAAAATACATAATCAAATATCACTTTAGTGTTTTTACCTTTATGTTTTAACTGCTATAATGATAGGGAAAAAACCTGTTTGGATCTTGTCTTGTGCAATCTACCTCTCAAGTGTATTTTGACATTTTTACAGTTGCAATCCTTATGAATCTTAAGAGTGATCAATATGCATAGTTAGAATAAAAGACAAAAATAAAAATAAAACAACTCTCAGGATCTCAGATAAAAAAGGTTTATGATTGTGGGTATGAAGAAATTGTCTAAAATAGAGTAGTACACACAAGCTACGTTATAGAAACAAAGTATTTTTCACAGAAATTAAAGTTTAGTTTAAGGTGGGCTGAAAATATAGTTTCTTAGTCCAAGCTCATTTATTTGAAGATCTAATTTCTATTCCTTCTTGTAATCAAATTGATTTAAAATATGCAAGTATAAATAAAGTATTAAAATATTTAACTATGTTTAAACCCAAGGATTTATCAATTCTTCTATGAAGGTTTTCTAAAGGAAAGAATATTGGTATGGAATATTTTTTCTTTTAAAAAAAATAATGCTTCAGTTAGGATTTTGGCCCCAATCCCATCCTCATTAAAACCAGTGACAAATATCCCATTGCTCTTAATTTTTAAAAAAAAGCTAAAATCCATCTGAGATTCTGGTAACACTGGAAAAGAAAGTAATCTGCATAGAATCTCTCTGACTGATAAAAAGGAAGACACAAAACTTTCTTATGTTGCTTAAAAACATTCCTAGTTCTCAGTGGAAATAAAATAAAAATTCAACATACTTGGCATAGTCTGAGAGCCCAGTATTTCCTCTACAGTGAAACTAGACCCAGAGAAGGTGAGAAATATTAGGAATCTTTTTATCTTAGTAAACTAACTATTCATTAGCAACAACAGGCTTCAAAATCAAATTCTGAGTGACGGAGGTGGTGTTTAATAGTAGAAAATTTCCTGATTTTTTATTATTCTTCCAAAGGATCTGAAAATATGACAAGAGGTACAAAATACATGGAATTTAAAGACAGAAAGAAGCTGGTAAAGTCTTTATCACCTGCTGAACAGAGTTTAAAGCAAGTTCCTGGTGGAGGAAGCCCAATTGAAGTGGGCTTTGGAGATGCACTAAAGGGTTATGAACGTGACTGAATTCATGCCCTCTGTGCTCACTGCTAGCCTGACACAGGCTAGCTCTGATCAAGAAGCTGGTTGCTGTGTTTCCAGTTTCTCATCTGGAAAATTTGCGTTGGATTTAATGGCCTGTCAGTGTAACCTCTGGGTTTGCAGGACAGAGCTGGGTCAAGTCTGGCTAATGCTGACCATGGACAAAGTGGGCAGCACTTACCTGCACAGGGCACACCCTTTGGCTCCCATGACACCCAAAGGTAGCTAAAACAAATTGAATAACTTTATTTATAAAGTAAATGAAAGCAAGGAGGAAGAAAGGAAACAGACAAGTGGCTTTTGGTTTTGTCTTTGAACATGAATGATCTTAGCAAAACCTATATTGACTCATGTAAGTAAAATGTAATATACAGATATGTTTTTCACATTGTTTCTTATGAAGAGTAAGCAAGTATATCACTATCAATTGTAAGAGAAGTACACATTCAAACTATACCTTTAGGAAAAGGAAAAGTTCCCCTTTCTGTATTAAAGTGTTCATGAGTTATTGCTTTGATACAGATGAGAAAAAAATCCCTTATAATTTTGGATTAAATTTGGAACACCCTTGAAATGATATAATTATACAGAAAGGCTTGTTAAAATATTTCAGCTTGATCACCTCATGAAAATGACAGTGTAAATCTAGACTTGTAGTCAAGGAAGAGAATGTTATAAATGAACTCTGACAATGTGACTTGAGAACTGAAATGTCCAGACATGAGTCTGTACATGTTGCTTAATCCCTGAATTTATAGCATTAGCCTTAGCTGGAAATAAAAAAAAGTTGTCTAATATCCTTCTTGACTGATCAAGTCCTTGTGGTGAAGTATACTGATATGAGATTCGGCACAACAAATTCTCAGAATCATCATAAATCAAATAAATACACTGAAATTGGTTAGGAAGTAGGTAACACGAGCTTCTTTACTACTGCATTTCATTCTGGTTATGTTTAATTCAGAAGCTTATGTGCCTAAAACAAGCTTAATAAAAGATGCTGATCTCTGTGATCATTTGAAAGAAGAAATTTTATTTTTATTGTAGATAGGCAACCTAACAGAACAAATAGAAAAAGAAATGGAAAGAGTGAGTTTTACAAAGGACCTGCAGAATCACATGTAAAGATACAATTTTAATTCTTTAGCAGAAATAAATGTGATTATAAAAGTGAAATGAGCTGTTTCCCAGAGCTAAATGAGATGATTCAGTCAACTAAAAGAGTATAGTTTTTATAAAGCTGATTTTAAAAAAGCTCTAAAACGTTTAAACTGATATTTGCTTTGAAATGAAAACAGTCTTTTTCAACTATACATTTCCCTTTTTATGTTGATTTTTCTAATATTAGTAGAAATAGACATAGAAATATATTTTTGGTGTTATCTTCTGGTTTATATTAATAAACATATGCTCTGCCATTATATGTAGGAAGCTGTTAGTGTGAGCCACTGTCAGATTTGACAGTGACTCCTCGATGGCCATTAATCTACTTCAATTGCCACTGCTGTTCCAGTCACTCCTATTACATCAAATGTAAACTTGCTCACATGAGCAAATTAAACAGGTATTAATCAACCCATGGGAATTACTTGGTGTCTCTGACAGAACTACTTCTGTACGGTAAGGGTTTCAGGGTAATGATTTCAGTGTGCCAGAAGCTTCCATTAAAGCCTGAGGAAAAGAGGCCATGAAGTCAATAAGCCCTGAATTAGGACCTTTGGATTTGGTTCATCTCTTATCCCAAGAGTAAAATAACAGTACTGCAGAATAAATAAGCAGAAGCCATCTTTTAAATTAGAACAAAGAGTCAGGGCAAATTATCATTGGTTCTCTTGTAATGAGTGTATAAAATTTGCTCAGAGCAATACTACAGGAATAAAGATTAACAAACAGAAATTCTGCTTTATTTGTCCTAAAACACAAGAAAATATGCGTAGTCGTGATCTCCTCCATGTCAGTTCTTTTTATCTTAATGAGTCTAAAACTTTTCGGCCTTATGACAAACGTTTTCTGTCTACGCAGACAAAACAGAGAAAGGAGCACCAAAAATGCTGCTATCTAGGACTGCCTTACATTTTCTCGTTTCTATTGCTGTCCAGACAATATTTCTGTGTGCTCAAGAAAATAAATAAGATCCTACAGCTGAAGAAGAACAGTTTGGTACAGAAAATTAGGAAAAAAACTAACCATATTTCTGCATATTAGTCTTTCCTCTGTTCTGTCATGACATGACATATAACTCAAGTTGTCAAACTGATAAGTGACATGCCTTGAGAGCCAATCCAGTCTAGATAGCAAATAAGAACAGGCTCTTCTCTCCTCTTTAATCTGCAAAAAGAGCAGTTCCATGGGTTTGTCAAAAGCTATGAAAGCATGACCAAAGTGCTATCCACAGATTCAAAGCAATGAAAATCAAATGTAAAAGATCTCAAGTCACTGGGGTTTTGTCTGTTGAAGTTTGGGGACATGATCAACTGAGACAACATGTGGTTTTGAGGCACACTGAAGGCTTTGTTGGGCAGAATTCTTTCCTAGTTTTCTTTCAATGTGTGTGGTTTTCAGATGGCTGCAAATATCTTAGAAAGTATGATATAAAATTTACAATGTGAAAAATAAATAAGATGTTCTGCAGATGTGAATGGTACTTTAAAGATTGCTTTCCAGCAATTTAAAATTGAGTTTGACCGTCAGAGGGTGACAGAAGTTCCATTAGTGGCTGGGAAAATTATATTATTATATTTAATACATCAGCATTTTTTCCTTCATTTACAATGTAATTACAGGGCACTGAGAGGTCAGGAAATATGAATTATTTTAAAAGTACTTATTTTGGCTGATACTGCATTAATTTGACAGGACATACATTTTTCCCTGCTCCTTTATTGCAGTGATTCATCTTCCTTGGTGATTAAAAAAAAATCTTCTGTTTTAGTGGAACTGAAGATAGTTCTCTCCTAACAGATGGAGTGTCACAAGAAAATAGCTTTAGTCAACATGGAAAATACATCACTTGCAAAGAATTCTAAGCAGAGGTGTTGATAAATATGTCACTATTTGGCCTTCTTTCCAACACCTGCCCAGAGATTAAGTAGAATGTATTTTGTACATTGTCACACTACAGATGAGTTTGGCCTCAATAACCTTAAAATACACAGTAGATAAACACTAAATATCAGGCCATCAACAATTTTATTCTTAAATGGAATATGAGATGACAGGATGTCAATATGATAATCACTATCTCTAGGGCTGGATATTTTATTTTTGAAGGAACAACTGGATGTAATTAAAAGATATGATTCTCTCCTCTGTCATGTCTTGTCAATTTTTAAGGTCTCAGCTGAGTAGCAGTGATTCTCACACCTCATCTTCTAGGTAGCTATTAGAAGAATGCCACTTTCAATTGCCAGATGTTCCTGTCATCAACTGATCCTGAAAAAAAAACAATTTAATCTGAAAGCTGTCCCTTGTGATTTCTTCATTTTCCTGCGCGGCGGAAATAAGAGAGTGATGAGTGGTTTATGGATTAGAACATATGAAGACTGACAATTTATGCTACCAGTTTTATTTGAATTTTGTAGCCTATCCTGGTGTTGATGGGTATGTCTTTATCATTGCCTGGATAAACCTAAATTCTGCTTCAGCTCAGTGTCTATGGGAAGGGCTCACGTTTTAGAGCAGAAATCTAACCTTTGCCGGTTGCCAGAGCCCCTTATAATGTCTGTACAGGGCAGTGAAAACAGTTATACAAAGCACGCAAGCCAGCAAGCCCATCTTACTGCTTCTATTACAAGTTGTTTTGGACTTTTGATCTTTTCATTAAAAACTTAACATCAGTGAAGTTTTGTAGAAGTGACTGAGTTTACAATCTAGCCCAAACTTCTGTTTAGCTGAGTATTAGTAACGTTAAGGGAAAAACAGTTAATGATAGCATGAACAGTCATTATACAGAGGCGCGCTCTCTCTACTTCTTTTTCTCCTTCCAAGCTGCTCTCTTTCTACATATAGATAACTGCTATATATATGTGTATGTGTGTGAATATATATGCATTTGTATGCACGTATAAAGAGATAATTCCATGTTTCCACTTATGAACATCACATCTAAGTGCTTTGAGATCATCAGAAAGCCTATCTTTAACTATGATATGTTTAGCCAGATCTCATCTGCAATGTTTCCATTGTTTGAAATAAAGAAACATTTCATTTTGGGTATCATGAGTCAATAATATTTTCTAGGGATGTGTACAGGAAATAGACACATTTTATCTCCCACTGTATTGCCTTCGGGAGGGATTTTTGTGATGGTGTTACTAGATTTATACATATTTTTTGTCTAGCACTGAATAAATTAGTAACTTTCATTCATTAAACCCTCTGACAGTTTAGTTCTGCTTTCTCCCTAATCCATTCAGGCTTTAGCTCTGAAATATGCTAATATCCCACCTCAACTGAGGGTAGGTGCCTCAATGTAAATTGCAGTTGATGGAGCTGTAGAAGTAGAACATCTGGTCTCAGGTGTTTCAGAAAATGGCAATGAAAAAATAGCCTTAACTGCTTGGAAGTATAAAACAAGTCTGAAAAAATATTTGAAATGGGGGAATATTAAAGGATAATTTGTGCCATAAATACTAGAATTTGCAGTCTAATTGTAATAACTCAGCTTATCTCATGGAGTAGAAAAGACCAGGACTGGACATCACCCAGAAATTTGGCTAACCTCCATAAATGTCAGAAATCTTGTGATGTTTTTAAAGGAAATTTTAAGAAAACAGATATTGCCTGCTTTTAGTTACATAGCTTCAGTCTTATCCATACAGAATAATGCACACACATCCAGATATTTCAATTGGGGAAGATTTTTCTGATGGAGAAAGCATTTCCATTGAAATATATCACAAACCTTTAAACATAATATTAAAGTTAGGCTTTTTATAGGCTGTAATAACTAGACTTGGGAACAAAACTTCTGTGTAACATGAATAGAAATTTTAATTAAAACATATGTAGTGCTCAAAATAGTAAAATAGTAATGATTTTTTGATTCTTATTTTCTGATACAACAGCAAACAATAATGAAAAGGTTTTTAATTCAGCATGTGACTTTTTCTAAGTCTCTTCAAAAGACAGTAAAATTCTTCCAGGACATAACAGACATGCACACAAACTCTGAGAGCATTTCCTGTCCTTGCTGAATTGGAGGTCAGGAAGAATTCAGAAACATAGAAATCGCTTAAAACAGATATGTATAGCTGATACAGAGATAAAGGGATGTTTTTTATCCTGACACTGAATGTTGTGGGATTACTTGCATGCTCAGTCTTGAATGTTTCTCAGATTGATGGTTTGAAAAGTGAAGAGTTACTTTTAAAAAAGTCTGGCATTGGCATCAACACTGGACATAAACAAAACTAAAAATATTTACTTACCAATTTCAGTGCTCAAGAAATGAACAAAACTGTTTATTATCTCATTGCACAAGATTCTGTATTTGTGTGACAGCACCCTGCTTTCCTTCCATAAAAAAAAAAAAAGCAAACAAGAATCTCTTGTTTTTTTTGTTGCAATAGCCAAAGGGTGTCTTGAGAGAGTGTTCAAACAAGGCAGTGATTAGATGCAGAGCATTAATATCTCATGGAACAAAGTAGACATGAGACAGATTTTTGGGCTATATAAAAGAGTTTATGTTGTATGTAGTATTTATTTAATATCTGATTATTGTCTTTAGGGCACCTAGTATAATATGTGCAAACAAGAGCATGTAGCATTTTTGAAGTAACAGATATAAAAAGTTCTCAAGAGTGCAAAATTGGACACTTGTCTCAGAAAGACTTCTATGAAAGCTGAAAAGCAGATGGTCAGCTTTCCTGGCATCCACAGTCTTTTCCCCAGATAAAGATACTTCTTTCCAGGGTGTAAATCTTCTCGACAAAACTGGCTTCAGATCTGCTAAATTCTTACCATCAGCTAACATATTAGTTTTCTTTTTGTAGTGGCTACTGCCAGATCAACAACATTTCTGTTTTTAAAAATTTCTCCAAATGTGCTGTTCTGGCTAGTTTCTGTAATGTTTTGTTTTTTGTTTTTTGTTTGTTTTTTTTTTTTTGGCAGCTGCATATTGTTCATCTGGCCTTTTCATAGGACATCAGTGAATAACAATACTAGTGATAGTTTGTGCTGATGAAGTAACACCATTTTTTACATTTGTGATTTTTCTGAGATGAGCATTCATGCATTTGAATGTCCATCTCTGTGCCATTGCAGGAGCTCAGCTGGCTTGTGGCATGCTCTGCTCCTGAGAGGAAGGAACACAGCTTGCATCATGCCCTCCTCTCCTGCGTGTCCTCCACTCTCTCCCTCTGTCATTATATAAACCGCTACGTGAGCAAGGGTTGAACCTTCAACTATATATGATGAGGTGGTGCCAAGCCATGTGATGGGAGACATTTATGTTGGTTACACAATTGCAAAGGCCTTCCTCATCTCCCTCCCACTCCTGTGATTAGTGTGGCTTTCCACACTCCTCTTATGTGATAGTCTTAGAACAGAGTCCTTTAGTGTTTAAAACCACTAAAGATGGCAGAAGATATAGTTTCCAGACTCTCATTTTGAGTTAGCAGCTCATGGTAAAACTTTGATCATGTAATGATATCGTGTCCCTGCTTCTGGAACTAAAAATCACTGCTTAATAGATATTTAAATCTGCAATGAACTTTGTGGCTATGAAAATAGTCACTACTGCAGGACAGATTTCTCCAAACCCAGTGTCTTACACTAAGACAATTTTGAAGAGCAGTTTTCACACCTGAAAAGAAGGTGGGGATAGAAATTCCCTCTGGCAAACGTGTTATTCAACATATTTTAAGGAGAGGGCTGCAGCACAACAGTAAAAAATAAAAAGCCCTGCATCGGTTTGTCATAGGAACTGTCATTCTCTAGCAGTTACAGTTATTTTCAAGATTATACAAGTGTTGCTCCTGAAAATACATCATGAGAGGTAAAAGTGTCAACAGCTTCTTGTGTTTGGTCCACGATACCATATGGACTTTGGCTGGCTTGTTCTTCACTCTTTCAAGTGCTGATGTTTGCTTATATCTATATGCTCAGCAAGACAGGAAGAGAAGTGAGATCCCAAAAGAGAAAAGATCATCACTGTCAACTCCATAAATATTCCTGCAGTGAATTCAGCTCCTCCCTACTTACTAAAGCATGTTGCATTTTGCAGTCATGCTTTACGTGTTCATAGATGATAAGCAGCTAGACTGCATATACAATCTGAAATACAAAAAAAGTGATTCAAAGGTTCTTGAAATTGCTCACACTGTAACTAGAGTAACTTCTCATATCCTTATAGCTTTTTATCAGAATTTCTTTGCATTGCTCTCATTTTCCCATTATCTAGAGTTGTCTTAATGTCAAATGTTTGGTCAAGATTCTGACTCTTCTGTGAATACTGTAAAGACACGGAATAATCTGTATATCTGAATATTTATATAATAATACTTCTTTCTGAAAACTGAATTTCTGACCTGGAGCACTTCCTTTCTAAAAGTAAATGTAAAATCTTAAGTAAATATGAAATCTTTTTTTCTTCCAATGTCAGACACCTAAATTTCAAGAAAAGGTCATGGTGACACTGAAGTATTGAGTTGTAGAACAGAAGCTGATAGCAAAATGTTGTGATCTAACATTTTGGAGTCATGACTGCAAAGAGAAGCAGGACATCTACACACACAAACCTAAATTTGAAATTTTGTCATCTGTCTTTATGTGAAGTAATGCTACAGGCTCTGACTTTATAACAGTCTGAGCAGATACGCATGCACATAGAGGGGCAAGTGGTTCTTGCTGGAACTCCAGAGGGGTAGAGACAGCTCTTGATCAGATAAACTAAGGTTCAAAATACAATTTGACAAGAAGCAGCATCACTTTCAGTGTGATTTAGCTGAAAATGCTGTATCAAATACTAATATTTCTTTAGAGCCATTGTATAGTCTAAAGCACTGAGTCTTCAAGAGGGCATATTGACATCAATTCATCATGTTACTGAAAAATGGCAAGCTAAATTACCATGAAGCTCATTTATTTGCATTTCTTTTCAAAATCCAATCAGTTTAATTTATATATTTATAAATATTTTTCTTGAATTCTTTTTTCTTTTGTTTGTCTTACATATTTGGCCTTTGATATTTGGCTTTCTCTTAAAAAGAAGCAAGTGTTTGCTTGATCACATTGAACTCTCCATTTATAAATTAAATATAAATGTGTTCGTGACACTTTTATTTTTAGTGGGATATAATTTAGAGCCTTTAATTTATTCTTCTTGATCTTTTTCATCTTTCTTAACATGGTTACATGGTGTTTCAGTGTTTGCTGTCATAAACTTTTGAATGTGTTTGATTTTTCCCACTTGTTATCTGTTTAATTTATTTTTTTGCTTCTCAAATGTTTTATATGCACTACACCAATGCTGATACTGTATTTGTGTTGGCTTAGAAGTCTCTTGTAATTTAAAATCCCATTGCTAGATCTCTGGGAGGAGACTGACTTGGACTTTCAGATCCAAGAAATGTAATCCATACTGCCTTTCTGCAGGTTTGCTATCTTAATGATGTATAGCATTTGACAGAACTTCTTTGAAGAATCTCTGAGAAATTTCTTGGATTTGGATATATGATGTAATTCTAGTTTTGGCTCATATATTTGTCAGCATGTTGCATTCTGCCTCCAGTAGCTAAAGTATCTTACCTGAAGCCATAATCTATTGCTTGGTTTTGGATCAGTCCATATAGGTCACTTGAATGTTGGCCCAGACTTAGCCTGGGTTTTGCAAAATTGCTGTGGAACTAAGTGCACTGTTTAGAGAAACTGACTGACACTGTGAATCTTTTATTTTTCCAGAATCTAGAAGTCTTATAAAGCCTAGTATTGTCTAATTGTTTCTTCTTTTTATTGATACATTATAGTTTAACAGCAAAAAGGGAATTGTTAATCACTGTTATGCTGTTATCCTGTCCCACCTTGAGTCATTTTCTATTGAGTATCAAACACAACTTTTTTTATTGAGCACTTGCAAATATAGATTTCTTGTATGTTCATTATATCCAGCACATCATAGTGCCTCCACAAGTGCATGCATATGGATGAAATACCTGACGCTTACTGTTAATTCCAAGCTTTTTCTTTTAAAATATTTTGGATATTTAATCTTCTTTTCTATGAAAAGAGCAGATGACTGCTGTCTCTAAGACTAGCCATTGAACTTCACTTTTGAATCATTGACCTTTAGCAGACATCCTTAATTTCAGTAGAAGAATGATGTCAATGAGATGTTGCATAGTTCATTCTTATTTTTTATGTTCATTTACTTCTATTCTTCTGTTCACTCTGTTAGTATCTGCATTTGTACTTTTCTTTCAGAACAATAGAGTAAAACTTATTGAGATCACAACCAAAAATCTGCACTGAAAGTAAGAGTTACTTTCTTACATACTGTAGGAGGCATGTAGGTGTAAATGATAACTGTGAGAATTTTTAAATAGAAAAGAAGTGGTTTGCAAAAGAGCCAAATATAATAAATATTGAGGTATGAATGTCAAGGTAAAAAATTTATGTAATGGAGAAGGGTATGTGGAAGATATTATGGTTGAAGGCGTTGTGGGAAAGACATACTTCCATAGTTTTGTCCTCCAAACTTCTGAGAGGAAATCCTGACAAATATTTCAGATGAAAGTTTTAAGATAGTCTGCAGCTATTCCCCAAAGTCTTATATAAGCTTTACTAGGTTAGGGAAAGAATTAAGACTTATTTAACTGTTGCCAGTTATCATCTTAGTATAATTGATTCAGTGTGCGAACTCAGCTTATATCTCATCTTATCAATAGCTGAAGTAATGCCAAGCTATTTGGTCTTTCAAATGTCTCAAACACGCAATCATTTCATAGCTCCTATAACAGCTATTCCCTTCCACATAACCCTTTTTGCCTTCATAACCGAGATTACTAAAAAGGATGCCATTGAATAGAAAGTGAATTTTTAAGGCATGTAGACTTTCAGTTTGAGAAAAAAAAGAAAACAATGTAGTAGATACAATATTTTCCAAAGGTAGATCCAATGCTCTGTTGAAAATCGTCAGAAAAAGTATATTGATATATTTTTCTATTTACAAATTATTTAACAGTTTTTTATTCATGCAACACTATAATACTCTTCAGAAGAAATGAATAGCTGCTTATTATAGACCATAGTTCAGAAGAACAAAACTTTAAAGCGACATTTTTTTTTTAAGGTGTCTAGTTACAAATACATGCATTTTTATTAAACACATAATACCTATAAAATGTCACCTTTATGTATGGCATGAAACTGACAGTAATATATATATTTTATATATCTACTTTTTTCCTACTCTCATGGGGTATGATCTGATTAATGATTGTTATTTTTAAAGGAAATTGTATATATCTTTTGAATTGATTCTGGAACAAGCTGATAACTAGTTTGTTTTTTTAAAATAAGACATGGAGTCTAATTAACATTTTCTTCTACTGTAAGACAGTCCACATAAATTTATTTTTAGTATTAACATTTCATAAAACTTCCACAAGTAGTGATTTTCACTTAAGGTCAAAAAAATTCTGCACAGCATCTATGTACTATTCTCCCAAGTTCTATTTCTGGAGTTAAGCACACAGTAAAGCACATTACTTGAAGTTTTCCATTTTGTGTAGCTGAACTGACTTACAGACAAGCATTTAGGAAGTCTACAAGTCAAGTCCTGCTGGACATCTTTGAAAATTTCAAACATATTTCATAGAAGATAAGCAGTAAGGAATGAAAGAAATGAACAGCATTATGATAGAAACTTTGGATGCTTAGCATCTCCTAATCACCATCTTTAGATGTAGACAAGTCAGTACAGAGGATCAATGATTTTCATACAAAATTTTCTGCCTTGCAATGCTTTAAGTTCTCCAGGTGTGCTTAAATTTGGAAACAGGAATTTAGTAATCATTTATGTTTTGAATAAAGACATTATGGATTAATAAAATCTTTATAAACGTCACTTAATCATCCATATAATAGACATAATTTTATAATTTACATTTCAAATTAGAAAGAAGAACTAAAATGTATTTTTTAATTCAGATTGGGTGGGCAGGTGGGGTCCAATCTTGTTAAACCAAAAACACTGTACCTTTGGGTTTACTGAATAGTAAGAAAAGTAGAGCTGAGTATTAAAGGACTGATTGATGAAAACAGTTGACATGAGCTCACTCAGTATAATAACTATTCATATCTTGGGACTGTGGTCATCTGCAAAGGGATGTATAAAGTTATTATAGGAGTGAGGTTATAAATTGAGAGTGGAAGCAGTGGTTTTTAGTATCAAGTCCAAGTCCTTTAGCACAGAAGAGGTGGATCTATTCATTCATAGAAAACGTGAATAGAAGTGTGACATATCCTTTGGAAGAACAACTTAAAACTCCTAATTCCAGAAAAAACTGTAACTGAATTTTTCAAAAATATCTCACTGGAGCTTTATAAACTCTCCAGCTGCCAGACTCCAACAAAATAATGCAGATTGGGGAATCCTCTCAACTTTAGCTTGAAAAGTTGTAGCAAAAGTACAGATATGACCTTGAAAATTTGGGACCCCATCTATAATTCTTCAAAAGATTTAAAAATCTTCCTTTATTGTCCAGTGAAACGGATATATTCCTACTGTAATACACATTTTCTGACAGGAATGTCATCAACTGGAAATGAAAGTAGAATTTAGAGGAAGTCAAGTACATTTCAGTCATCTCCTTCATGATTAGAAAGACCTCATCTCAGATTTAACATTTCTTCAAGAAATAGAGTTTTATAAATAAATTCTCTTAACTCCAAATCTTTGTCTTCCTCTTTACCGTATACCAATAAAGTGCACAGAATAAATGGATTCCTTGTTTATTTTAGATTAAAATTATCCATTATCAATTTAGTGTCAGTAAGAAAAGAATTATCTTTTGTGACCTATCAGGCTCCAGCAGTTACAATGGTGGCATTTTTTAATTAGAATTCAGTCTTAAGTCGTAAGCAGAAGATTATTGTGAAGTACTGCTGCAATCTTGACACATTAAAAAAAAAAATCCTTATGTTAAATTCACTTAAGCCTTTGCATGACAGTAGCATCTGGAGAGCTTTTCTTCTTGTTAAGTAGCTAGGATGACTAGTTTTCCACTTCTGGAAAATGTTACTTTCAGGGAGGTAAAGGATTTACAATTAGGCAAAAAAAACCCTCCCGAAGAATTACAGTATTATGAGCATGACATCTCTGTCTGAGAGCCCTAATTGCCAGACACAGAAATGCTGGCTCACACATCACATCAAAACAAATAAGAAAATATCATTAAACATGACTTCAAATGTCATTTTCCTCTATAATGTTGTAAATTTCTATCCATCTGACAATGTGGGGGATGTCATGGACTGTAAGCAGTATTTGCTAGGGTAGGAGCAGGTGGTCTTAAATTCAACAGAACAAGAATTCAGATGTCAGACTAAATCTATATGAACTTAACAAATGCTAAGGGAAAAAAAGAAATCATTAAAATGAAAATGCAATAAAAATCTGTCTGTCAAACGATTAGTGTCTGGTCTTGGACCCAAGCCCACTAGGACATGCCCTCTTCAGGCTGGGGCACTCAGCAGTAAGGTCTTTATCTGCTCTCTGGAATGTTTCTGGATTTTATCCAACAGTTTTTTTAATACCAAATTTGTAAAAAATCCAGGAAATCTAAGCCAACCATTTCTGAACAAAGTATTTTTTCATTAAAACATAAAGTGGCTAGCCCCAGGCAAATGGGAAGATAAATGTCTGAATGCAAACCACTGCTCTGTGCTGCATCAACATGGGATACTACAAAACAGGCAATTTCAGTGCTGTTGTACCAAAACTCACAGTAGTTATTTAGGAATATGAAAGCAAACCAAACAAAATAGTAGAAGCAAATGCTGAAGTTGTTTTTGAGGCATAGGATTTAAAAAATAATAATAAACTGATATGAGGAATGGAATTGCATAAATTTCTCCATAGCACCTGCTGCCATAGACATCCTCAGCCAGAGCAATGCGGAAATCTTCATAGAATCAAAATCCTAAAACAGATCCTCTCTTCTCTCTCCATCCAAAGCAGGAAGATTCTTGTTTTGCTCTTAGGCCTTGATTCAGTTACTCAGGTTGTCAACCATATGAACCTGACACACACAACACAAGAACGAAGAAAAACTCTCACCTTCCTGATGGAGAGACTGGAGGTCACTTCAGATAGCAAGGACATTTCAGATGACTTTCTGTAGCTCTGCTTAGGCAAGTAAACTGCACCTTTATAGACAGAAGGAAATCCAGATAACGAACTTTGTGTATCTGTATAAATGTAGCTGTATATCCACTGTGTAATTCAGAACTATAATCTGTGGACATCTAGTCAATAGAGTTAGCAGTGCCTGCAGATCTACTCAGCCCATCAACCAGAGGCTTTCTCCTTCCAAGTGCCTTGACTTTCCCAGAATCTAAAGACTTTGCTTGCTCAGTCCCCGTTGATCTCCAGCAGCCATCTGTCTTTTGTGGAAATGCTTACGCAGAAACAGCTGAAGATGTTATCTCTCAATATTGTACTGCATCTACTTCTCTTTTCAGACCCTACTGTATTCCTTTATTCTTATCTTTCAAGCATACTTCAAACACTTTTGTGTAGCCCTCTGCCTAGTAAGATTCTTGGCAATAAATTACTGTTCAATCCTATAGTTGCCAAGAGGCAACAAGAACAGTGGTGTCAATTTTGAAGGCAAAAGCATTTGACTGCACAATGCTATGACTCTTCTATTGTTCATATAGTTTAATGGTCCTGCTGCTGTTATGTTTTAGATAGTGGATTAGCTGATGGGACTGCCTGTGGTAGCAAAGTCAGCCTAAACATCTACATAGTTCTTTAGCCTAAGAGCAATTAATGCTCACAGTAATTCCACCACGCTTTCTCAAAATACAGCCAGGCACAAATTAAAAATGTATTCTTGAATTTTCTTATTTGCTTGTAAAATCTAGTAAACCAGTTCACCTCATCTTCTTGGACAATTATTTCAGAAGCTGAAACTGCCCTGAAAAATTCAAACTACAGATTGTACATTAATTATAAACATGATATCAGGACTCAGCTGGGTAACTTGAATCACTTGCTTACTTACCAGTTAATAATTTTCACACACTTTTCATTGAAAGCAACCATCTTGTGGCTGCAAGGGTGGGTTCAGTAATTCTGCTGTCATGAGTACAATTATAAAATAAACACAAGGGACTAAATGAGAGATTGAGGGAATGAATTTGCCAGCTGGAAGTCTTAGCAAAACGATATTCCATGACCTCAGGAACCATTCAGTACAATTGAACCTTGTCTATCCTTGGCAATATATTCACAATAAATGTAATTGACTGTTCCTCTCTGAACTTTGGGACTATATGGAACTGATCTTGTCTATGAAGATTAGATGTTCAGTAATGTCTTTGCTTATGTGAGGTCTTTATTACCCTGTGGCTAGTGCGTAGGCTGCAGTATGGTTTAGAAATATTTTACATATTTTTTTAATCAAGATTTTAGTTGGTATGGCTATTGTGGTTACATTCTCTCACTCCTCTCTCTTTTTCCTCCTTGTTCTTCCATCAGATTTTTTTTGTGTACATACCTTTAAAAGTGCATGGTTATTTTGTGCTTTTTAAAGTGTGAGGTTTTTAAAAATTCGTATATTCTGATGTTGGATGTTCACTGATATCAGTCACTTTACAAAGTATAGTCCACCTCCCCTGGAAGACTATTTTTCAAGTTTTCTTTGGATGAAGGCATTTTCAAAACAGAAACTAGGTGACAGACAAAAGCAGTAAGAAAATAAGAGCTTTCAGCATATATTCTCTTTCCAACTATTGCAAAATATTCTTTAAAACAATCCTGATGATCAGACCAACAGAGTATCAGTTTTCCTTTGAGTATTGGATATCTCTCCATTAGCAAGCAGAGTAAACTAATAGCAATGGCTATGCATAAATAGAAAAATATTTCTAGAGATGCACACTATATGCATTTGCGGAGGAGGAAAGGTAGATCAATGTGAAGCAGTACATAGTCCAGGGCCAACTCATCTGTGCATGTGACAGTTCTGGCTGTTTTGTCTGAATGGAGTCGAGTTCAGGTGCTCTAAGATCACTCTGTGATATGAATCAGAAAATATCATTATGTAGGTACAACAAAGAGATTATCTTCAAGAATGCAACCATTAAAACACGTGTACTTGGAGTGTCCTTGTACCTCTAACCATTTTTTTTTTTTCCTGTGGTTCAAGATGGCACAGTCCATACTCTGTAATGGATCTGGCTATAGTATGCAACAAATAGCAGTGAACATGGAGAGGGTGTGTTTTTAGAACACAGAATAAACAAGCTGTATGGAAGCATCAAAGTGAGTTAAAGGGGCAAGTACACACAAACAGCTGCCATGGCAGAGCTATGCTGAAAAGTTTCTTTTCATACAGGCCGGTCAATGAAATACAGTTGAAGTAAACACATTGGAAATAAAATATCTATTTGTAACAAAATGGTCAAATTTAAATGTGTTTAAAAATCTATTTTTTCAGCACTGCTGATCACTCACAAACTTGTTAATTTTTTTTGTGATTCCGTATGGCTTACTAGTTTTGCTTTTTGTGTACAAATTGAAAAATAACAACTGTTCTCTAATACACATTCATCATACAGAGTTGTATGTATATACGTATGAATGTACGTGCACGAGCCCCGGATTTTTTAGAAAAAGAGACAATCTACAGTCGGACTCTGGCCTTTGTGTTATAAATATTTGTAAAATTATGTTTCTGTATTGTTGAGGTGTTTCAAGTCCTGTCAAACTTTACATTTAGATGCAATTTTCATTCACTCAAAGGTTTAGCAGTACTTGTACTCTATACCTATGAGAATTAGCAATAAGATATATTACAATAATTTTTGCATGCTATGTTAAAGATGAACACTTGATTATTTAGGTAAGCCAACAAATTCAATATCTGTGCTTGCTTCGATATCCAGGAACTTCCTTCATTTCATAAGAAGTGAAATAAATCTTAATATATTTCAGATTGATACAAACGCCAGTTCTTTTAGTTCATATTTCCAAATAATAAAATTAATTTTAATACAATAATTTGCTGTCCAAGGAAGAAAGTATAGGAAGGGACTGCAGTGTGTCTCCCATGAAGCAAAACAGACTAGAAAATGCAGTCTCACTTAGACTTGAAGTCATCCCACCAATGGTATGGCCTTAACTGAGTGTCCCAAGAAGGCATCACACAGAACCATGGAATTTTATTTAATTGGCAAGAAGAGGTAATTCAGCTCTAGAGACCAATTTAGATGGTGTGTGGGCTTCAAGTGCAAAGCAAAATGTTTTGTGACTGTTGGGTCTAAGAAACTGCTCCTGCACTGCACCAGCTGCAACTTTCCCAGGACTGATGTTTTCCAGCTTAAGTAAATTGCATTGTTGTAACCAAAAAGGGACATGCTGAAGGAATGAGTTATCATTGCTGGCATTGAATTGGAGAAGACAGGACACAATCTTGAGGCCAGTGGGAGATAGTAGCAAGCATTTCTTGCAAATCCTGAAATACAAGAACATTATTACTGTCATAAATCATCTACAGTATTTCTCAGCATTTTTTCAGCTAAATAGCTACAAAGTAGTTCACACAAAACCAAAGAAAACTTAGAATTGTCAGCTAGGTAGTATTCTATTGATTTGTTTCTAAAACTTGCTCCCAAGAGCTTATTGAATTTGAGACATTTATATCCATATTGTTATTATTTAATAAAGAAGTTCCCAGAACTTTTGACTTCCTTTGCTGTCATGTAAAATTGCTCTTTTTCCTCGAATTTATTTTCAGCTTCAACTGAAAGTACTAATGCCTGGATGAACTGCAGCCTTCATTTCAAAGACAGAGATATCCACAGAATCAGTTAGTTTTGTAGAGCTTTTCTATTCTCTGATGCTTTACTATAAATAGAAATGTTAGTATTTGGACTCCTTTCAGATGCCAAAATGAAGGCACTAAGTCACATAGACCATGTGCCCTTCAACTGCTGCTCCAAAGCAATACTTATCTCCTGTGGGGCCCATCTCCTATTTACCAGTGACACATTGTTCAGCTACCTTATGATATTTCATAGACTCATAGAATGGTAGGGTTGGAAAGGATCTCTAGAGATCATCAAGTTCAACCCCACTAGATCACCTAGATCAGGTCGCATAGGAACATGTCCAGGCGGGTCTTGAAGCCCTCCAAGGAAGGAGACTCTGCAACCCCTCTGGGCAGTCTGTGCCAGAAAAAAAACAGGAGACTCTGTTTAGGCAACTGAATTTAATCTTTTCTAATACAGTCATGCTGTGTCAGGGAGAGAAATTATGAAATGTTTGTCATTCTAGGAATCTTTTTCCACTGATCATAAAATATCTCCTGAGAATTAGTGTTTTTAGTGAGGGTTAGGTTTGCTATGATCATGTGTCGGCTTGTAAAACCAAGCAGCCTCTGAGAACTCCAGCCTTAGTAATGTTTTGTTTTCTACATTATGTAATAGAGGAGAGAAATTGCCTTGTTTTTATCAGAGGAGTAATGATGTCTGAGGACTGGGACAGTCTTTGTGTGACATTTTTTAGAAATTGTCTTAAATTTACCAACATATGACTTCTTCAAAAATGGAAAGCCATGAGATGAATGTTTGCCTCAAGTAATCTGGTTGCAGCTTTTCATACCACAAAGATTGAGATATATTGGTAATGGGACTGACTCTAGCTGTTTTCAAATAATTTGGAAGAATGTAAAGTCTTTAAGCAAATCTATTTTTTGTGTTAGACCACATGTCAAGATGTAAACTGTCCTTTTACATCACTGTTACTCCAGTATGTCAATGGAGCTGCTCCAATTCTCACATGCTAACCCAGTTTCCCCAGATAAGGTTTTTGGTGATTGTCTCTACATTCCAGGTGCTTTCCAGCTACTGCATTGCATTGTTTCTAAATAATTCCATTTTATTCAAGGGCTTTTAAAATTAATGGATTTTTATAAATCTTAAAAAAAAAACTTAAAAATGAAAAGATTATCAGAAAGCATTGGATTTGCATCTTAGTCAGTTTCAGCCCTTTGCTGGTGTTGCACTTATATGCAGGTGACATGCTGGTTCCCTATTTACTCCACTTTGGCTTTAAGTTGGCGTGAAATCAGCACATGAAAAATTTCATGATACTATAACATAATAATCATGATGATTATATACTTTAATGAAAAATACACGTGAACTATTGTAGTGACACTTTAAATTATTCTTGTTACATTCTCTCTGCATTTTTTATAAAGGTACAAGTTGGTTCTTCTAAATTTATTCATATAACTCTGTCAATCTGTGTCCAAAAATTATTTGGCATTAATATCAGTTGAACATCTTGGTCCTAATGATGAGGGTATTCTCAAGACATTTCAACTTTCCCAGATCATGTCAGCCAACAAGCACACAGGTCAGCCAGAACGCTGTTTAAGGATGTGCACAGAAAAAGTAAGAAGAGGGAAAAAATAAACAGAGAACATCATGGGACATATGCCTTCCAGTTAAAGGAAGATTCCTCTATGGGGAAAAAAAAGATGACTTTAAGGAAAAAATTAATTACACTGCCTCTTTTGAGACCACTTTCATGCCAACAAATGTGTTGTGACACTGAATTTAAAAGTTTTTGTCACCAAAGTATTGATTGCCTCAATCAGTAATTATCCTATTTTATCCAGTGGCTCCTTGGCAAGAAAATAATTTAAAATGCTTTTACTTATACCCGCCTGCCTTGTGGCTTCATTGTTGAAAGAGATTTAAAGAAATGAAAACTAGAAGAGAGGTTCTTCAGTATGTTGGTTATTGGGCTAAATCAGTTGTTTGCATACAGAGCTAGTCTCTATCACTTGTGGCCTTTTCTTGGCTTCTGCTCAGAGAGCTAAGAATTGTTTGTTATTTAATAAAGCCTTCAGAGATTATTTTTGGAGACAGTTATTTCTGTAAACCAAAATATATTGACTGAAAATTCTTTTATAAATCCTTAAAATAGGAGGAATTGGATACACTCTTTCCCTACTAAATATTCACTGGGAAACAGTATCTCAAATTTGAGATCTACACCTTCAAATTTTTGTTTGTCATTCAGCAATTTACCACACTGGGGGACATTTTCTAGTGTATATGCAAAGACTTTTCAAGTGAATCAATGCTGTCATCACAATACAAAGGTTATTCACCGTCTTGCAGAATTAGGCCAATGATAGTGTGCAAATTTTTGCATCAAAAATAGTAGCACTAACAATTTAACAAGAATTTGTATGTGAGGCACTGCATGGACATATACATAAACATGCATATTTACTACATACTTGTCTGGCAGTCATACATCAGAAATTCTTCCTTTTTATGCACGTAAGATTAAAAAAAAGGAAATAATTTTAAAAGAGCGCATACAAAGCTTTTTTTTTTGCTTGCTTCTATACTGAAAAAAAGGTCAAATCAAGAAGTATATTTTATGGAATGGAGACTACTTTGTTTGTGCTGAAAATAAACATGTTTTTTTATTTATCTTTGGAATATAATTTTAAAATAATTTTCATAAATCAAATACTTGAACATTAGAAACTGAAACATTTTCCAAAATATTAATGTGAAGTTTTCTGAATTTTACCCTTCTTTGGCATTCAATTTATTTGTCCAGAACCAACTCAAATGAAGGAATATATTGCATCTTTCCAATTGCATCTTTATGACAAGCAACTTCTCACTGAAGAAAAATTAAATGCCAGCATTACTAATCTGTGTCCATTGAATCAATAGTAGAGATTTTTGGCTTTCTGTCTTGCTCTTAGGGAATAAATGTAGGTAGCCTATTCAGATTACATGAATATTTACATCAATAATTTTTTAATTCTTACTGATATTTGGCACTTTTATTGAGCTGGCAGCTACAGAAAAAGTCATATCTCAATTTATCTACAACAGAATATAGTTGCAGAGCTGTTCCTGAGTGAATTAGCTGAGGTACTGGAACTAGTGTAGCTGCATTAAGTACGTGTTGATACTCACCTCTGAGTGTCTGTGGTACTCTAGTGGCCAAAATAGAGATTTTCAAAACCCTGGTTGTTTCTCACTGTGAAGATGCCACAGAATACCTGTGAGTCAAACATTGCTGTCCTGAGCCTTTCCCTTTGTGGATTCATCCCTTTAAGTCATCATGGTATGTTGAGATAAAGTCATGGCACATTTAAAGGAACCGAAAATGAGTGATGAGGTGAATACCCCAATGAGTAATACGATCCGAGTTAATGTAACTTATCAAACTGTTGGACACAGGAAAGATTTTGTGCTCTTGATCTTTTTCTCGTGCAAGACAACACAGAGATACTTGTAACAGAGTCAAAGCTTTTATAATTAGCTAATCTGTGAATCAAAATAGACTTCAGTAGATCAGTTTTATCTGAACTCGCAGGCTATGAAATATAGTATTATTTCAATATAGTTTTGTATATTTCTGTAATTTTAGCAAAAATTAAATGCAGGTAAAAATCTATGTTATTTTTTTAAGCAGAGTTCAAAGCCATATATTAAACAAATTTGTTATCTGTTGATCTTTAATTGAATAATGTTCCAGCAAGTAAGTTTAAACAATCAAATTTCACAATTTCAAAAGTAAATTCTCTATGTATAGTGAAATGAGGTTGGATTTTCACATCTTTTTTTCATTCTCAGACACTCATTTGATCATTGTGAAATATCTCCAAAACACATTTAAGTCACAATATTCTACAGTATCTGACATGACTTTTCAATAGTTTGATTCTTAATTTTATTTGTAATGCTTGAATATGATATTAAATATCTCTACATGAAATACTAAGTTTATTGTTTTGACCCAGCCTGAATTTGTCTCGAGTCCTGGAAAATGTTTAGCTGAAGTTAACAGGACACCACAGAACACTCTGAAAAAAAGAAAACTTATTTCCCATAAATGTCAGTAAAAGCATTTTGGAATAACAAACAAAACATGATTTAAGTATTCTGAGGTCTTATTTCTTCATATCATACACAAGATTCCTCAATTTCTCTGTCTATTTGTGAACAACTATCACAAAAACACACCGAAATCACTGGGAAAATAGGCATAAATGCCTTCAGAGGCCATGCAACAGATGGAGTGATGCTGGATCAAAGGAATATGAACACTTTCCCTCAACTTCTCACCAGCTGAGACTTTTTCAGTTTCAAAGGGACTTATGTCTTTTGGGCAGAGCATTGACTTCTTGTCTTTACTGTTTAGGGCACCTGCAGAACAGATCCTAGTCCATTTTAGTTATTAGTGTAGACATAGCCATAAAATCTAGGAACTGATGTAAGAGTAAGGGGAACTGGATCTGTCAGCAGTTGGGAAACTAAGCAGTATGGAGTGAGAAACCTGAGACAGTATGAAGGAATGAGGAAACTGAGCGTCCAAGAATACTGCAGCTGAAAGCCCAACAGATCTGCTTTAGGAAGCATGGAAACATGATGCTTGTGAAATTACAGCTTGTGAGAGTAAAAGTAAGCTGGAGTAGTTACAGGGTAAGGTACTCATTATTCCTTCCTCTCTTTTTTCTCATTGAATCTTGTGGACTCTGTGGGGAAGGCAAAGGTTCTGAAAATTGGAGAGGAACATAATTTGATCTATGAACTATTTGGCCAACACATGCCTAAGACTGAATTACTGAGAAGCCTGATACGGCAACTGCAACTTTAAATCTACTATCAAAAGCCATCCCTGAGCCCCATGTCCTCATCATTGCTACCTATTATGTGGTTTACATGGAGAAACTTTAACAAAAACACAGTAGCCCTCTTGGTGGCAAACACTGAATAAACACAATCTTCTGTTAGTATAATCATTCCTGGGTTTCTTACTTCATTTCTTTCTTCTTTCATTTCTTACTTCCACCTCCTTTCAGCACCATCAGTTCCTCTTGTCTCACTGGCAAAAGCAAGCTCCTTACAACATCTCAATCTTATTTTGCTGTGGGCTTCTTAGGCGGACCTCCAGAAGAGCTAAAACTAACGCTTTATTTACATATATGGCAATATAAACCCTGAATTAGACACTACCTCTGTGGCTTCAGTGCAGTATAAATGTGTTCTAATGATTTATCATGTATTTGCTTTTCCATTTCACATAAAGCAGAACATTTGCGAAGCACACTCTGTCAATGTTAATATAAAATCCAGATGTCGTTTTTGTCAGCCTACTGACTTACGTTGAAGGTTTGACTATTATAATTTGCAGCTGATTGGTGAGCTATTTAAGGGAACAACATGTGTGTGATTGAGAGTGTATGATGCATCGAAGCACTTGCAGCTAATATCCTGGGTTCAAGATATGCACAGGTGAATGATTTCAAGTCTCAAGAACAAAAAATAACCAACTGTATTAGTACTGTGTTAATATTTCACAGAACTGTGAACACATCAACTTACAATCTGCAAACAGGTGGTATTGCATAAATATGCTACTGTTATTTATTGTTTAAACTGACATGTGGGGATTTACTTTTGTGTTTCACAAAGTACTGCTGCACTGAGATAACAAAATGTAATCATTCCAACCCTTGCCTCTTCTGTGAGCCATGTCCAGGCCTAGAAGAAATTCCTGTTGTCGTGTGTGTTTGCAACAGTTTCATCAAGGTGGCATATAGCCTAAATTAGACCATTCTAAGCAAGACCAAATTTGCCCTAAGTCTCCTGTGCTGATGTTAAGTTGTACATTTGGTCAGTAGACTACATTACGATTCTTGAATTGTTCTCAAGGGGACTGGTTGCATAGTAGCCACCAAGGCCAGTTATAGCAAGTACAACTTCTCTTCTGCATTGGAGGTGCCAACTATGACAACTAAAAATTAACTTTACATGGCAGTTATGTAAGCTCTGCCAAGTTCTGTTCTTATCACAAATGCATCTTCACTCACAGCAGGCTAAGAAAAAGGGTATACTGCAATCAAATAGTCCTCCACTTCTATTTGCAAGTGATGTTGCAGCAACTTGATCTTGGCCTCAGAGAAAATATTTCTTAAGCAGTACACCATACAGTGAAAGTTATGCAATATCTTATATCTTAAGATTTTATTAACATATCTTATATCTTAAGACATTATTAACGATCTGCCAAATTCTGATCTTAGATATGTTTGAAAAAATTCATATTGCATCAACTGAATTAATCAAAACTAATTGGCAGAAATGACAGTAAGCTTTAGCACTTTGATTTAAAATACATTTGCACATATATATGTACATAGGAGAAGGAATTTGCAAATTTAAGATTTCCCACTGATTTTTCTGGGCTTTGTTTCACATCATAATTTCAGGGTCAAATGATATATACTTAGCAAAAACTGCATTGGGGGGGATGCATATGCTGTTCTAATGAGCTTTTCAAAAAGTATTTAAAAATTGTTTGCTTCTATCACATAAAGTTTTGTTGAAAGAACTTTGCCAAAGTGCTACATAGCTCCAAAGCTACATCTGCTCCAGTGAGCCAACACTGTTACCAACAAGTTGGAAACTGTGTAAAATTATTCTAGTAACTTTCTATACAATATTCCAAAAGCTATCTGTAATAAGTTACAAGAATAAAATATAAACTTTATTGTTTTTTCTCCCTCTGGCTTTGCAAACTTGTGTTTCATTTTTTGTTTAGCAGCATTTAAAAAAAAATCTGATCTTTGACTGGAGCTGCAAATTTTTAGTGCTTATACATGTGTGGACAATAGCTCATATTAGAGAAGCTTATAGCTTGCCTTATTTTCAACCGCCTCATTGTTCAACAGTAGTCAGAAAAGCAAATTAAATGACAGAAAGCAACAGAAAACAAAACAGGAATTAAAAACCTTCTGCTGCTTTAAAATACCATGGGACTCTTACAAAGAGAATAAAATAGCAGATGAAAGAGGAGATGAAAGTCAAGAAGAGGAGGAGAAAAATGGTTAAAAGTTTGGAACTGGTTTGTTACAACAAATGAAGAAGGAACTTCTAATACTAAGGTAGGACAAGATGTAAAAATAAGAATATCTATTATCTGAATCTTTGGATGTATTAAAAGTTCAAATGGTTTAACATTCATGATTGGAAAATTGTTGGGAGAAAATCTATAGCAATTAAATAAAAGACATACTCTCTGAATAAAGTTGCTGAGCAATATTTATGGAAATCATCCCCACATTCTGGACCTGTCTTTACCCTCTGTCTTAGATTTCAATTACTGTTTTTCCTTTACAGAAAAACAGAATGTTGGAAGGAGTTAGGTTTTGCCTAATACAAGCTTTCCTGTGTTCTTATTTGGAAACTGCCACAAGCTGAAGTCTTGGCTTGTAAAGTTTTCCAGAGGATGGAGAAGGACTTCGGTCTTCATAGGAAATGACAAAAACTTCTAAGCCGTTATTGCTCTGTCAGTTTGGTTTAAAATTAAAAGTTAAAAGCACAAAAGAACGATAAGAATAAAATAACACAGAAAGCTTGATAAGATAGTCTTAGAAATCTTTATTTTAAACATGGTGTTTTAAAAGGATAAAATTTTGTCATATTACTCATCATTTTTCAGTCTCTGCAACATGATTAAACAGTGCATGTGGGATTATTGTATGTTTGATTTTTCTCATAATTCACCAAGCAATAATCTTATGTTCCAAGTCTGCAATGCTTGCTGATCTCAGGAAAGATTACTTGCTGTGCATTACATTGTCTGTGCAATGTTTTGATCACCGTGGCTGAATACCCTGTTCTGTGCTGAGAGCACACAAACCACAAGCAAGGTACCACCCACAGCTGCTTAAATAGCTTTTGAGAAACCCCATAGACTGGAGATTTGTGATTCTGTGCACAGTGGACTGAATAGGAAAGCTGCCATCATTTGAGTGGAAATTCATATGGGATTTAAATTGTTGTGGGCTTCCAGTTGTTAATTTCTTTTTCCCAGTAGAGACTGTAAGGCTCTCTCCCTTGCTGGACTTATCCTCAGAGGCCTGGAGGTTTTCAGCTCCAGCAGGACTGTGTGAAATAGTGCTGTGCATCATTTGAGGCAATATGTGTAAGTGATGCATTGGCTCAAAGCAGAATATCTGCCAACTTGTCAGCTTGGACACTTCTTAATGTCTAATTATCTACACACCTCAAAAATTAACTTCGAGAAACATTACTTGAGACACATTTAAAAAACAAGTTACACATTTTTTCCAGGTATAGTGATTCAAGGTACCACAGAAGAAAGTACAGCGTGATTTTGAGACAATTAAGAACTAATCCACTTACATTTCCTTTACATATTGTTCTTTAAGTTTTCCAAATATTTTTGAATTTACAAATATCTAAATGGT